>JAWNLC010000238.1:600000-1067500 GCA_035041535.1 Drosophila cognata
TTTTGCTCGGTGGCTTACACATTTTGTGGAGACCACATTCACAGCACGTAATTTTTAAATATTATTATATTTCGATATTAATTTCCATTTCTCTCTCTCTCTCTCTCTTTTCTCTTCCTCTCTCTATCATTCTCTCGAACAACTGGTCCCAGTCTTCAGCTTAAAATTTGACTTCCTGCGCACAAGCTGGATGGGAGCCTTTCACTTTTTAAAGTGACAATCAGATCAGAAGTTGACTTTCGCTTATAAGTGAAATTTATTCGCTTGATGATTATTTATACATTTCTAAGAGTCGCCCAGACAGCGATCCAACACTTATATGTCTGCAATTCTCTATAGCTTGTATTACCAATACAACTAATGTTATTCCTGTTTTTCTTTTCTCTTGCCCCTGTCGCATTGTCGTAAACTTCAGCTTTTGTTTCGCCTCTCTTCATTTTTGAACGAGCCTTTTACTGCTGCTGCTGCTGTTGCATATCAAATCCCACTTGCATAATATTTTATTATCCTAAGAGCCTTTTTTTGCTTGTATTCTATTGTTCTAAAGTGGCCATCCAAAGATTCCTATTCACAGCAAGTGTTGCGGTTATCTGGCCCCACTGTGTGGCACACTGCTGTTATCTCAGCAAAGCGCTTTTACTTGGGCGCCAGTAAGCAAGTGCAAGTGCGGCTTGAATTTAATATTTGAGGCGTCTTTTGTTGTTACTTCTATTGAATTTTATTTAATTTTGTGAGTCGTTTTTATACACGTATATTTTGCAAGCGACCAACGCCAGATCCTGTCACACACAGCATTTTGTTAAATCCTTTACACAAGCTGTTTGCCGCGCATAACAAAATAAAATAAATAATCCTGTTAAATGGTAAAAATCCATGGAAAAATCCATGGAAAAATCCAGGCAAAAAGCACAGGATACAGCAGCAAGAATAACAACAACAATTCAGATAGCAAGAGCAACGGCGTCATACTTCGTTTCCAATTTTCTTCGGAGTTGACTACCGTTTTCAGTGAGTCTTGTGTCCTGTGTTGTGTCCTATGCACACGTACGCGGCTTAAGATTTTCTCATTCATAACGTGATTTAAGGCATTTCCCAGCATTTCAAATTGTGGTGCACACCGACTTGGCTGCTCAATATGCATTAGAGTCCTTAGTATATTTTACCTTGACGAGTAACAGATTGCCGCCAGCTGCAAAATTGCATTAAGCATATCAAGTGTTGCACTTTTTTATTTGCATACATTTAAATCTTCATATATATAGTTTTTTTTTTATATTTATTGTGGCAATAAAAGATGCAAATACCGAATGCTAAAGTCTGATGGCTATCATTATACCTAACACATCGTTCTCGTCGTTCTGGCAAGATGTGTGTCCTGAATTCCTGCCAAGTCTCGAATCCATAAGCACCTTCTCACTTTCAACATCCCAGCATGGCTTAAAAAAAATTTGATGTTCAATTTACTGTCAGCTTTTAATCGGTGGGGGTCATCTGGCGGCGACACTTTTATGGCCACTTAATCACTTTAATTAAAAGTCGGCTATTTAATCAAGAATGTTCTGATATTTGAGCTGCCGCAATGAGCGTCTGGCGAGTTAAGAGTCTTACCAATTAAGCGAGGCTGATGCTACATCAACTCAAGTGAGACAACAATTTGCCAATTATGTGGCGTAGAAAATGAAAGGATCTCTAATTGTTTCAATGCCTCTGACTTGTATACTTATCCGAACATTGAACCAGATTATTCTCAACAGAGAATGCTCATTATTCATAAGTCGATTTCATGAGTTTTCAATTTGTGGCTCTCATCTCAAAATCTCAACATCATTTTTACAATGTGAAGTTTACTTGACTTGGTAAATAACATGATTATCGACCATTAGCGTTATTATTTTTATTTGATACTTTTTTTTTTTGTTTAATGCATATTCTTAGCATTTAGATAAGTTAAGAGACTTAAGCTAGTACATATAATACCATTTAGTTTATTGTTGCGCCCTGTTCCCCAAACTCGACATTTTTGGTTTAAGGGATATTGAACTTTTAAAGCGATAAACTTTTGCATCTTATAAAAGTGTTCAATTATCTGAAAAGGAAGAATACAAAAGCATCAAATGGAAACCTTTAGATGTTTGATATCTTTTATTGCAATCATTCAATTCAAAAACATTTATTTCTATACACATTTGAAACCCAACTCATGTTTTGCTTTTTAATCTGTCCGAGACCCCAGTTGTTAGATGCCAATTCCGTTGTCTACCCAAACCACTTTATTACATTTGATGTTGTTAGGCCGAACCATTTCTATTGGCAACATGTCGTATGCGTAATGCAATCGACGCCAGAGATATATATCTGTCTGTTCGTTTCTGGGACTTTAGCATCATAGAAAGGCGTCCAGGGCCCATCGACTCAGTGGCCTTTCAATTTGAATAAACGAATGTCTTCTAAATATTTGATTTATTTTCCCTGACCTTTGTCAAATGCTGAGAAGGAGAGCCACTCCGAGAACCTCTGACACCAAGCTCAGGCTGTGAACATTTGTCTACTTTTATGTCACTCAAATTCAATTTGCCTCATCGAAAAGTTTATAATTTTCATAGAAACAGCGCCCACACTCAAATAAATGCATATGACAAGCAATTTTCGCTTTATAACTTCATTGTACAAGGTCGAACCCACGTCGGGCTAGTCGCTTGTGGGTTTGGATGTGCGTGCCTTTGTTGGGCGAGAAAAACCAATTCAAAATAATCTTACCAATTTCTGTAGACGTTACATCAAGGTCAACTCAGTAATTTCACTAACGAACAAATGATTATTACTGCATTACGGGCCCCGAGATACAGATACGCACTCACACACACACACACACACACACACACACACGCACACACACATGTAAGACACATAAGCGTGAGATAAGCAAATGTTATATAATCAGCTTATGGCTGCTACCCACCATTAAAGCCATCCGCCCACCTTCCACACACAACATAGTCGTAAAAGACAAAGCTATGCTCAATGTTAGCTTTGCAGCATTTTGTGGGTGGCTAATTTTAAGGCGACAGTTCACAACACTCAGCTGGGAATAGAAAGCAGAAAGCTAAACTGTGACTCCGATTGGGACTCTGCTGAGTATGCTTGGGCAACAGCGCTGAACGAAGACGCACAGATACTATGCAAATGAATTTCGTCTTTTTTTTAATTCAATTATTATATTTTCCAAATCAAAATTTAATAAATACATATTTGGATTTACCATAGTAGCATAAATTATATTAAATTCGTGCTCATCTATTGCCAAGCAATGCCCCTATTTTTCTTATATACATTTAAATATATTTACATAATATTAAATGAAATTACTTTTATTTGACAGATTCTGCATTATTTATGAAAATCTTCGTAAATATTTGGTGGCTGCTTCACATTTTTACCAACTAGTTGGTCTTCCAGCTCAGATTTATTTCATCTTATACTCAAACTATATATGGTATTTTCTATTAGAGATCTAGTGTTAAGAGTTCGGGTTGATGTCTCGCATTTGAAGGCCAAGTTAAATTACTCAACGGTTCTGTTGTTATTCTGATTTCCATCCAGTTAGCTGCCCTTTTTGGCCAACAACAATTTTTATTTGCTTAGTTTATTTTTTATAGTTGGCCAACTCAATTGAGTGTAAAACAATTTCATTATATGGGCAGCAAGGGCCCCATGTTAGTGTCAATCGAATCGAAATAGTATATATATATATATATATATAAATATAACCATATACATATACATATACATATACATATTTAAGTGTCAATATATAGAGTCCTCGTCATTGTCCTGCTGGTCTACGCTTCACTTTGTTCTATTTTTATTGTTATTTTATTGTCTCCATGGGTGCAGAAGAGTCGAAAGCGATGGGACATGCACTGAGGCTGAAGGATTTGAACGCCATTGCAATTTATCGCATACGCTTTGATGACATGTTTGCAGGCATTTTTATCATTTCCGCATTTATGTGGTTTCCGCTTGAGCTGCAAGCGAACCAAGAAGTCGGTTTCTGCCCTATTGCCCTGGCTGTGTTGTGCTCGATGACTCTATTCGGTAAATGTGTGTGGCATGGCACAGCAATGTTGCCAGCATGCGTTCCTATGCACCAACTCAACCAAATTAATTATTTGGTCTAAATTTATTGAACAATATTGGAAATACTATTTTGTCAAGCGATTGCCTCTACTGTGTCCGGGGTGTAGTTGTTGAAAAAAGGGGGTTTTCAATTTTACTGATACGAACTATTGTACGATATACGAAGTGTTGCAAAGCTATGAAAATTTAAATTTAAATATAATACCTATTATTAAAAAGGGAATGTGCTCTTAAGAAAATATTAAAAATTCAGTAAAGACAGGTAAAATTATTAGTGATTCTAAATTCTAAATCAAAATAATTTTAGCTAACTTTAAGCCATGAACTTAAATATACTGCTTTAAATATTTAAAATACTTAACAATATTAACAACACTTGAAGAAAAAAAATTATATTCCGAACAATTCCCTTTCATTTCCTCGCCCGAGAAACTACTGTGTTGCTGCGCAACTTGCGATACAAAGAAAAAAAAACGTGAAACAAAAGAATAGCAGAAATTATAGGCAGCCTTTGGGGACTGGCTCGCTGGAGAGTCTTGTTAAGGGTCTGTAATAAATCTCAGCAGCTTGTGCTGTAACTTAAATTAAATGCTGAAAATCGTTTGGACCGTTCTCCCTTCCCATCTGCTTCCACAGTCGACAAGCTGTCGGGACAGAAGAGGAAAAAACCAGTTGAAAAATGCGACGCGTTGGCAAACGAAAAGCCGATGTAAGAGTGCAGCAGGCCGAGGGGCGCAATGAACAAAAAAAAAAAGAAAATAAGAATGCTCTCGTCGAGCTGACTCCACTAGGAGATACCCTGTATGTACATATCATCAAATATTCGCAGGTATACAGAAAATGATGCTGTGCAATTATGAGCAGACGATTTTATTCCATGTTTCTCAATTGACCTGAATGAATGTGTGCAGATGCTCAATATTATGTTAAGGTATATATGGATATTTACGTATGGTAGTATAGTAGAAGAAGTATAGCCTCCCAGATAGGAAATAGATGCAGATAGACAGACAGATGTCTGTTGTTACTAATCAAGAACATATCATAGCTTAAGGGATCAGAGTTTGTTGCTTCTGCCTGTTACATATCGTGCTCAATTTAATTATACCCCTTTTACTCGCTTTCAAAGCATTCAGGCCATTGGAGTGTACCTTGAAAATTGAATTGAGTTTTCAAAACAAGTGGCTAAATATGCTGCATTTGCTTGCGACTAGTTATGGTTTCAACTCCGTCTCCGTCTACAACTCGAAATTCAAGCTTTTTCCATATGGACGCGGCAAAGTCACGAAGCCGCAACGAAAAACTGCACGTGGCTAAAAAAAACGGTTGTCTACTTTTTGGAGTAAAGCGGTAAATTTATGACTTCTGGAATTTTCCTGTTTGCAAGTCCGGCAAATAAAAAATGAGCATTAAAAAACAATCATATCATACCGATTTTACACACGTAAAATGTGGAAAATAGCGCTCTGAAAAACATATAATAAATTTAACTATTAAAAAGCCACAAGCATTATTTACGCAAGTTAAATATCGTTCAAGATGCCAACAAGCATGTTTTTTGATATCGAATATTATTTCTGTATACGATTTGCCGTTGTGTATTTGCATAAATAATTCAATATATCAATAAATTTCTGCACTTTGCATGCAAATTGTTTGGCAAAAAGCTTCTTAAGGTCCTCTGCGAAAATGTATGGTTCTTACAATCAGATTTGATGCCGACAGCAAAAACATTATTTCCGTAGTGGGCTTCGCTAGTTAACCGTGTAATTTTTTCCCAGTAAATAGAGACTCCATTTTGGACAGAATACAGACAGAATACGTATTTTTTTGTTTTTAATTTTATATATTTTGGAACATTTGCTAAAACACATAAATAGTATAGCTGCCGACAACTTGAAAATCTTACACAAAAAATATACAATTTGGTTGGCAGTTTATGTTTGAATAGTTCTAAGGGGAACAGCCGAGATTGTGGTTTTGGTATTAGCATTATAGTTATGTGCACAGTTGGCGAAATGTTTTCTTCTTAGAATGCATTAAGATGGTATCCCTTGGCTGTGCACCTAACTCCGGCTAACCTTGTTTTGATTGCAAGTTGGTGTTCTTTTGAGACCTAGTGTGGTCAGCACGGAATAAACAATCCAAGCGGTCAGCTTCAAAAAATGAATAGACAACGCGGACATTGTTTGTGAAGCCTCCGCCATCTTTCCACGCGCTTACGATTACAATGGGATCGCCATCATTGACTAAATCACTCTTCCTAGCGCTAGTCAATGCAAACCGTACTCGGTCATCAACATCAGTGGCATAGGTTTCGCCACATTCAGTCGAATAGAGCAGTGGTATTATGCCACGATGCAAGTTAACCCAGCGAGATGCCCTCTCACACCGCGTGACTGCCAGAATTGGACACCGTGGTCTGAATTTGCTAAGCAGTGCTGCAGATCGACCTGATGTCGTTAGAACAATTATGAGAGTTGCTTTCGTACGCTTCGCTGTTTCCACGGCTGTAATCGCTGTTGCATGTGACGCGTCCAGCTCTGCGGTCGTTTCATGTACCAAGTCCTCAAAAAGATTCCGGTACCAGACGACCTTTTCGGCCTCACGACACAACGTATCACAAACCTTGATGGTCTCTAAGGGATACAAGCCAATTGCTACCTCGGAGGATAGCATAATGCAATCAACACCATCAATCACTGCATTGGCAAGATCAAAGCATTCGGCACGTGTGGGAATTGGATTGTAACGCATCGACTCCAATATGTTTGAGGCAACAATTACTGGCTTGCCCGCCTTATTACATTGCGCCAATACCGTCTTTTGTGTTATGAAAAGTTTCTCAATTGGTATTTGTGTGCCGAGATCGGCCCGACTGAGAAGGATGCCATCTGATGCGCTTATTATCTCTGATATACGACCCAGTACACTCTTGCTGTCAATCTTGGCTATGATCTTGATGTACTTGCCCTTAACGCCAAGCACCGAGCGAATTTCCCTAATATTTTTAGCACAACGCAGACCCGATGCCAACAGAATGTCCACATTGGCCCGCACACTGAACTGTAAGTCATCCATATCTTTCTCGGACACAGCAGGCAAATCGATTTCCACTTCCGGCAATATAACATTGCAATTATTGCCAAGCAACCCACCTAGATGTACCTCGCAGAGCAGTCCATCGACCCCCACCTCTAGAATGGTTAGAAATATTTTGCCATCGTCAATGAAAACACGATCCTCCGGCTTTGCCACATTTATAATGTTCGGGTAATTCACATAGACAGCCTCCTTGCTTCCCTTATCGTAAAGATCTCGATTAATGGATAATCGTATAGTGTCGCCATTTCGCAGTAGTATTTCATTGCCCCCATCCAATAACCCAGTGCGAATCTGAGGCCCCCGTGTGTCCACTGCAAACGCTACAGCTATTGTTTGGCCTGTCTCACTCTTGATACGCTCAATAGCATTATTCACCAGTTCCATAGTTTGCGTATGTGCCACATGCGATTCGTGGGCGAAGTTCAATCTGATGATATTGACACCCGTCATTAACATATCGTAAATGGTTTCCGGGTTACGTGAGGCATGTGAAATAGTCGCTATCAGGGAAACGAGACGTCGATGAGTGGCTGGTTTCTTCGTGCTCAACTCGCATATGTGGGTCAGTTGGGTAGAACCCTTTTTAAGCATTTCTTTGGCTGATGATGACATATTGAAGAAAAGCAAATTCACTTGCAATTTAACTGATAATTTTTTTAAAATTTCTTTATTTATATTTTTATAAAATCTGTATTTTAAGACTCTGAAACTTGTATTTTTAAATGAATTAAAAGTCAGCGAGTGTGACGTGTATTGAAAAATGAATGCTTGCAATCTAAAAATGCAACACAAATGCAACTTTTTTATTTGGGATTTGGGGTGTATGTGCCGCTAAGTCAGCCAGAAATCCAAATGGATTGAAAACTCGTTATTATTACTTTTTTTCAATGAAATTGAAATATAGTTAAAGTTTATAAAAGTTTATACGCAAACAAAAGCTATTTCAGGGTTTTGCAACACATATCACTTGCAGTATATTTATACAGATTAAATAAAAATGTAATTTAATAATTAAGAGCCAAGCTAAAGATTATTGAGCTGCAAAATGCCATTTATATTCATGCAAATTTGAAAGTGCAGCTGCAACTCGAGAAAAACTTTCCTTTGCCATCAGCACAAATTGCAAAACCAATCAAAAATATTTTTCATTTAACAAGAACAACCAAAACTAATTTTTTGGCTTCATATGCAGGTGAAGCCATATAATTGAAATTATGGCAACTTGCAACTAATGAACAGCTATAAAAATAAATACAAGCATTTTCGTCTCTTTTTTTGCAGTACCTTCTATGCAACTGCTGGTAGCAGACAAAGTTTTGCTTTTTGTAGCACACCTCAACGACTTTTATATGAAACTTTGGACGCGCTCCGAACTTCGAGAGCAGGGCCAGAAAAGTTGTTGCCCCTTCGACAAAAAAAAATGGAAAAACCAAAGGAGCAATATCCCGAACTATGTCAATGCCTTCATTTAGTGCTACCATCTCTACCGGAGGCACTATTTTAGCTTCCTTTCGCTTTGACTGCAAATTTTACGCAACACAAACGGTGCCAGCCAAATGAGCAAATGCAACTTTGAGTTGCCATTTGACAGGTCGAAAACTAAATACGGAATAAGCGTAGCATACTCGGGTGCGCCGCTGCTGAGTGCTCGCTCCTGCACGACGAGACAGTGACTGAGTGTGTGCGAGCCGTGCTGCAAACGCCGAATACTACTTCGGCTATCGACGCGACGCGAGCGAGAGCGAAAGCTTTTACTCTCTTAAGCGCGTGCAGACGTACTCTTAACTGTGCGAACGGTGCAGTATGCTATTGCTTGCGCCGCCAGAGTGAGATGCCTGCTAGCAGGCTGCTCTGCTCGCACCACGGAAACAGCGTCAAGTGCCACTTGTGACGCTTTGGCACAACAAATGTTAATAAAGAATGTGACACGAGGCTGCATTTGGTTTACTCTCTGTGTGTGTGCGTGTGTGCTTGTGGGTGAGACATGCAACATTTGACACACCTTTGTTGCTGTCGTTGTTGCCAATTGTTTGTGTTGTGCGCTGTTGTCTAGTGTTGACTACTATCGTAGACGCCATTTGCCGCTTGCCGTTCGCTCTTTGGGGATCTGAAGCTGCAAAGGTTATGCGACAGTGCATAACATATCTATGCGAGTGGCCAGCCCATGGTGGCTGCTACGCACACGCAATCATGCCACAGACAGCTGAATGCCACACGTAAAGCGCTAAAGCGAGCATAAATGTGGGTTAATGGGTTTTTAGTTGCCCTTTTCATTACGACTTGACTGTCCCCAAACAGTTTTTGTTGTCGCCGTTGTTGTTCTTGTTGCTACAAGTGCAGCTGCTGCGAACTAAATGCTAATCGAATTAACAGACAAATTCAAATGCAGTAACTAAAATAAAACAAGTTTATTCATTTGAAAATACAATACTAAATAACATACAGCTGCATTAAGAAATCCAGGATTAGAATATTCCTAGCGAATGTTAAATGTGAATCTATCAAGAGTCGCGAAATTATTTTCCTACATCTATTATATTTAAAAAATATATATGAATTTCGACTAAGCTATAGTTCATTTAAATACATGCGAAACTGTAGTGTTTTTAATAACCCTAAATACCTCTCTATTGTGCTTATCACTAACACAATCAAGGAGGTAAGCAGGTTGGCCTAAGCAGTAAGCACAGCATTTCAACTTTAGAAAGATGCAAGTTGGTTTACATAACAAATTAATGAACAAATTACAATTCACCCTTCCTTCCCATCTTTATGCCCTTGAGCACAATCTCTCATATCGAGGAAACAAATGAGAAAATAAATACTCTTTCTCTGGGCTTGCTGCTCGGGTATATGAAACATAACTTAAATAGAAGTGTAAAATTATGCGGTTGAGAGAAGCACCGCAGTTGGCATTGTGCAGCACTCGACAATGGAAATGTTTGGCTATTTCGCAACACTAATTAAACTGCACTTTGCAGACCTGTGAGTTTTGTATTCCACACAAGCACAAACACACACACACACAAACACACACATACACAGCGAGTGCCATAAAAATGTCAGACAAATATAAATTTAACTAATTGAACATGTGTTTGCCGGAGTTGCGGTTGCTTCCGTCCGTGTTTCAGTGGTGTCCGTGGCTTTTTTGCATTCTTTACTTCATTAATTCGCTGGTGGTGGTAGCTGTTGGTCAAATTTAAATTAAAAGGTCGCTGGATATGCACACACACACACACAAACACACACATACACACATGTATGTAAATATCGCTTTTGTTTGTCCCTTGCGCTAATTTGAATATTTTTGTTTTGCCTTTAGCATAATATTTTTTGTAATTTTTTTTTTGTTGTTATCAGTGAAATTTATGCGCACTACCGGAAAAGGTGAATTTTTAAAACCATTACAACCAATTGCATTGTAAATTTGGCGCTGTTTTGTTTTAATATAAACATTGCCATTGTCATATGTTAAAATTTGGTTTTTTTTAAATACATTTTCCAGTTGAAATTGTAATTTGACTTTTGGTAATTATTTATATTAATTAGAATTTTGTGCACAGCTTAACTTGTAAATTTTTAAGTGCTTTTTTTAATTATTCAGAGGAAATCGTTTTACATGTCACGCTGCGTGGAGGATCAGCGTCTCACCGAGAGCGTCGATCTCCTGCTGCCCAATGTGGGCGAGATTATCGGCGGCTCGATGAGGATCCATGACCACGACGAACTAATGAAGGGCTATGAGCGCGAGGGCATCGATCCCTCGCCATACTACTGGTACACGGACCAGCGTGTCTACGGCACAACGCCCCATGGCGGCTATGGTCTCGGCCTGGAACGCTTCCTCTGCTGGCTGCTCAATCGCTATCACATCCGCGATGTGTGCCTCTATCCACGCTTCCTCGACAGATGCAAGCCCTAAGCAGTGGTCCTCCTTCCACAGCGACTGCATTTACGAATATCTAATAAACTCGTCTTGCTTCAAGCTTCTTATTATAATATGCTCTTCAATTATATAATTAGCTTGAGCAACAAGCTGCTGGTGTACAGGAGCATCATCGTGCCCACATGGACATATGGGATTCCATTTTGGGGCACAGCAGCAAAATCGTGGATTAATCCAATCCAAGTCCTGCAGAACAAGGTGCTAAGAGACATCTCTGGTGCTCCACCTTATGTGAGCAATATGACGCTGCACAACGACTTCTGTGTACCAACAGTCATAAGTCAAATAAACCGACATACAAGCCGTTACAATGACCGGTTGCATAACCATGTCAACCCTTTGGCCTGCTCACTAGGGTCAAACACAACCCGCAGACGCTTAAAGCGCCTACACACCAGCGACCTCTGGACAGCTGGCCGTTAATTGTAACTTAATATGCAACAAGTGTCTTATCTAATATTAAATTAATGTTACGTAATTTTGTAATATGCTAAAACCAATTATTTGTTTATGTTATTTAATTTAAATTCCTGCTATTATGTATACTATCTCCAAAACAATATTTTATAACCTTTCAATAGGTTGATCAATATTAAATTAAATTGCTACATTAAAAAAAAAAAAAAAAAATTATATAATTATATATATATATCAATTTATACGCAAATTCAAATCTCTGTAAACTGGAGAATATCCACGGAGATATTGTCAAAGGCAACTCCAACTATGCAAAAGCTTTTCCAACAACTATTAGAGAGCCAATAAACTGATCACACACAAAAAGCATTATCTTTATCAATATTAATATCAGCCGACAAATCTTGATGAACTTAGATTCAGATTCCGAATTAATTAATTATACACAAAATTTGGAAAATCAATTAAATAATATCACAGCTAAAAAAAATTTCGTTTTACTATAATTAAAATGTTTCATCCTGTATTGATGTTCAGCGGCTTGGATGTACCGCGCCTATAAAATGGAGAATTGTTATCTAAATGGAGAAATGGAGATGTTTAAATGTCGAGTTTCACCTCTTCGCGATATAATTTCTTCCTATCGGCGCTCAAGGCACGCCATTTTTCGCAGCCAACCTTGACATCTGAACCACATTTAAACCGCAGTGTTCTCGTCGCACTTGTCGAATGTAATTTAGGAAGGGATTATTTGTAAGGGGTCCCGCATTGTTCGCATATTTATTTTGTCATCAATCTTTTTATTTTTGGGCTTGGGCACACAGTTGGACATCTTCCTCGTCATCTTCAAGCACGGTAATCTGAGAGTTTCGTTTTAGATTACATATGCAAGCATTTCTTTTTGAAAAAAAAAGTATTCAAATATTATTACACTCACCGGAAATGTGGAATCGAAACTGTTTGAAACATGAAATCGTAAAATATACTGAAATATAGAGAGAAATATTTGGGTTCCCCATTTCCAATGTGAACAAAAGCCTACTTAGCTTTCGAAAATGTATCCCTTATAAATATGAATAACAACTCCAATTGCATATTATTCTTATCAGGTAAAGCCCAGCGTTTGCTTAAGTTGTAAGACTAATTTTGTATATAAATATTTATATATATATATTTAAAGAAATAACCTTGCATATTAACCAGTTCATTAAGTCAAGCTAATAATATTTGTATTTTTTTTATTTAAATTTAATATTTTATTTTATTTTAAATTTAATATCATTTATATTTTACTTTTAGTGCTTTTCTGTGTCGAAATAGTGCTATTTATATTATATCATATTAAATAAATAAATATATATATATACATCATATTAAATAAATAAATATATATATATATATATATCATATTAAATTGTTGTTCAACAATTGAAAAACATTTGTACTAATTATAATTTCATGCGTTGTTTACCCTTTAAATATTTAAACTCTTTTGCAATGACTGTCATCTGTGAGCTATGTTTTAATAACATAATTACACTTCTGACACCAGATTGCCATTCGTAATTATCAAGCACAAGTGAGTTGACTTGTCACAAAATAGAAGAAATGTAATAGATAAAAGCAATGGATTTCCATTTTCAAAGTCTTCGCTAATTTTATTGCCATTAATTGCTGCGTGGAAAGTATTTACGAATACAATTAAGCAAATGGGTTTTTATTGCGCATTGCGAATTTTAGTGCTGAATTTGATGGACAGCATCACGCTGAGCTATTAAATCTTCAAACATTTACATTGAGAGTGACTTGGACTAGACTTGAAGTGGTGAAGGTTGAATGGTTTATGATATAAAGAACATGGAATGGGATGGGCCTTCTAATACATTTTATTAGACACAAATGGAAAATGGGAAAGACTGCTCAAATTAATAAGACCGAAGACTCTAACATAAAAAGTCGTAAGAGTATCCTTAGTTGCCTTCAAAAATTGCAGTTATTGGAAACCACTTGTCTACTACTTGTTCAGACATAAATTTGAGTAATATTCCTGTCTTTAAATTGACCTTTATTCCCCCAAATAATCACCTAATTACGCCGCTTCTATTTTAAATGAGTATAAAGTGACCTTTCCCTACCCTTAAGTGTATGGTTTACACACATAAGACCTTGAAACCCTCTTAAATATTTATCCTTTTTTTTTGTATGAGCTTATGAGTTCATCAGTTTACATTAGTTGGCAATTTCAGCAGTTGGGCTAAGCTTCAAACCCAAATGCCATAAGCGAAAATTCAGCTAGAAAATAGTTTTGCCGAACTTTATGGTTCCTCAAAAGCCAGACTAAACATTTAGGACAGACTTAAAATTCAACTAGTATCAACAGAAACCGCACAAAAGGTAGAAAAAGAAAACTTTTAATAAACTTTGGTAGCTGACACGCAAATTATCTAACACGCTGGTGTCTATCATCAGTTTTAAGAGCTGCTGTAATTTCATCATTATGTCCATCCACGCTGTAAAATTGGCCGTGCAACATGCAGCAGAGGCAAAACCAGCGGCAGCTTTTGTTGAATTGTGCCAGGTTGCAGAAATTTCCAACAAGTTTCACCGGTGTCGAAGAGCATCCGACGGGTGCATGCAGCAGGAGCTGAGATTGTTCAACGCGCAAATACCCTGTACAATTTCCTGAGGATTAGGAAAAGTTATTAAGAAGAATTACAAAGTATCTCGTAACGCCTTAGATCTTAAAGGAATGCAAGCGGCAATCAGATATTAATAATTATCGATTATTTTCTGGTTCGCAATGTACATCAGTAGTATGTTTCATATACATTCATATATCGATTTGTCAGTTCTCCACAGTTTGTTACAATTTCGTGATTCCCCTATTAGTCATCATCAATGGGTAAACAATGCGGCAAGGAGCATAGTTTGGGCGAGTCGGCAAGCAACTCACATAAATGTAGCTGTGAAAAAACCCAATTTCTGACCTAGGCTAAACACAAGGAAAAACGACGCAAATGACACAAATGAAAAAAAACAAAATGGGTGGTGGCAAACAAGTCAACAACTAAGCTTGGACAGGAGTGAACAATAGCGGCGTCAGTTACTCGCAACAAAGGATGCAAAAAGGGTAAAAATGTCAATGGAACAAGCGACAGCCACAACACAAGCAACCCAAACAACACAACACAACTCAGCAACTAAGTGTTAGTCGAGAGTCCTTCAAAAACGTACCGTTGAAGCTCCAGCATGGGCCCACCTGCTTGCTTTAAGGCACTTCAAGCCGGACATGGAATTATGAGGGGGCAGCAAAAAGGGCAATTTTCCAGCTTAAATCTCTCGAGTTAGCAATGCTCTGTCAAAGATACACTGGTAGTTGAATATAAATAAAAAAAAGGAAGTAGTATTTCAAATCATCTCTGCAAGATATCATCAACAAATGTTAAAGTAATATGCTCTATTTGAAGGTGCGCACAGTGTATAGAAACATAACAGCCGAGTTACTCGTCAATTTCTAAAGAGATTCCCAGACAAAGTGCAGGGTAAGAGCTACAACTATGCAGACCTCCCAGCAAACAAAGATGACTTGTCATGGGGGAGGATGAAGGGGAAGTGGAACTGGCTGGGTGAGTTAGTGTCGGAGTGGGCGGACGGAGCAGTGCCAGTTGGATAGCAACTGATCCGATTCGCCTCGTTTCGGTTCGATGCGAACAGGCTTAATGCTAAAACATGCCGAAATGAAAGCAACCAGAGAAAACTTTTAGTTTTTGTGCAGTTAGTTTCGGATACCTGTTTCCGTTCATTATGCACTTCAGAGGGGGCCAAAGAGGTAAGATATTTGTGTTTGAAATGCTTATTTAGCCGGCTGAGCTTCACCCGAGAAGCTACTTATACGCTTGAAGAGCAGTTCCCACAGTTATTTTTGTAAGTGTAGACAGTTTTAGAAACGCACAATTAAGTTTTGTTTAAAGTATATTTAGTTATATGTGAATTAAGTTCTTTGTGAATATGTTTAGATGCACATTTGTTGCATCAGAAGTATGATTTGAAAATTATTATTATTTTGAAATGTTCCTCAGCCCACAAAAAAAAAATATTCTCTGGTATTTCCCATGCACCTAAATACATTTTAAAGTGTAAATTCCAATCCATTGGGAATTTCCATAAAATAAAACTAATTGCTAAAATATATCAAAATTCCCATACAGGAAACTAAAAGCACCCAGAAAAAACGCTGTTTCATTTTCAGCTCGATTTCCGAATTGCTGTGCTTTGGTTAATATTTAAAGACAAGATGTTTGTTTTGAAGATTTCGTTATTGACAGTTCACTTCTTTTGTTCATATTTTTTAATGTACATTTTAGAAAAGATATGAATATTTCATGTGATATCGGTGTCCATAATATGCTTGAGATGTCTCTTCTCCTTTTCGGTGAGCTGAAAGAAATGCTTGCTCGTATGCTCCATCTCAGTGACGTTGTGTAATGGCGGCCATAATGTCGTAAGAGTCATGCAGCTAAATTTAATGCAGGAATTTGTGCACAAAATATTAGGCATTTATAGCTAATATTTACTGAGCTCTGAGACTCACCGCGAAAAATAGCAGGCATCGGCTGCCGTTGTCTGAAATTCAATATGTTGGCGGATCTCATGCTTGAGCTGTGCGTTGTAAGCCCTTTTCCAGTGCGAATACCGTTTTGCGCATATCATATGGCTTAAATTACGCAATATTAGTCGAAGCTTATGTTTGCCATTTCCAGCACTTACTAGGGTATCTTGAATTGTGTGAAGCTGGGCTCACGACTCTTTATATCGGCGGCATCTTTGGGCTTGTACTTGTGTTCAATTGGTGGCGTTACTATGAACGTTTCCCGCTGGTAATTGGGTTGGCCGGGACTCTCGTGACAGCGATTCGTAAATCGATACAAAGAAGCGCTTCTATCGGTATTTGGCACACGTAATGTGGATTGACGAAGTGTTGCTCGGCTTTGCCCATCATACAGTTTTGACTTGGCCTTTACATATTCCGAGCCACGTGTTCTTCCCGTTTCCATTATGGTATTTAATTGTATTTGTGTTTAATATATCTATTGTGTTATATTATTTTTGTTTTTTGGTTATTCGATTTCTTGTTGTGTCAAAAAAACAGAGTGTAGTGTGTACAGCACTAAGTGTTACTGCATGGCCTGCCCTGCTTCCACTTTTCATTTATACTTGAGCTCAGGAATAATCTGAAACTGGTGGAAAACATTTTGTCGGATATATTTTAAGTATCAAGTCTCTAGTTTCGTTGCCCAAAATCCAATATACTCTGATACAGTAGGTAGAAGATACTCTTCTCAATATACTCTTCTACCTACTGTATCAGAGTATAAACACCAATAATTAAATACCAATTAGTTTTCTTCTATGTATTTGTTGAGTGCATTGGGTGCGATTGTCAAGAGCCCTCTCAATTTTATACGTACTCCGAGTGTAAGAGCAAGAGCGCTCTGGCTCTGACTACAGAGTCACTCATTGACCGCACGCTGACCAGTGTGAATCCCACTCTCGCTGCTCACAGATAACTGTGAACTGCTCACTGATAATAAAGCCGGTTTACGCACACGCTCAGAGAACTTCGCTCGCCGTTGGCAGAGACGCCTAAGCGACGCTTTGCGAGCAGGTAAGCGAGGCTCGTACTCTTCTCGTTTGTCTTATATTTAGATGCGTCGCAGCTGTCACGTATGATAGTCCGAATCGATCAGCGCCAGCGTCAAGGTCGAGGAATCGCGTGTGCTACGCAATCAAAAGTATATTTTTGACTGGCTACGAATCGCGAATTGTGAAATTTCCCAGCATGATATCAATTGTGCGGTCACTGGGATTCCTGCATATTTCTGTGTTGCTGTTGCACTGCGCAGTTGACGCACAACAAAGTTAGTAACAAAAGCAAACAAACGCAATTAACGGGTTCTCAGTGAATCATTCCGTGTGAAGTTGATTATATGACTCTGCCACCATCGTCGTCAGTTCACATTGTCTATAAATATAATAGAGGTTATTCGACTTTCGAGAGCAATGACTAACTAATTAAGTCACCGTTGCGCTTAAGTAATTTATAATTTCATTGAAATCAATTAATTAAATAAACATGCATTTTTATTAGGTTATCATGAATGACTTCATGGCTAAAAAGGCAAAGATTGGAGCTCTGCGGTTATACACAAATTTTTCAAAATAATTTTGTATAACTGATAACCGACTCAAAATGATAATTGTTGTGTCCAAAAAAATATATTATTATGTTAACACAGCTCGAAATCGTTTCAATAGTTTTGCTTTCATTGAATAAACATTGCGAACAATTTTGTGAATTGAATTGTTCTGCATTTAATATAAAAATTATCACTTTGAACTGGTTGAACAGCTATTTACTTAGATCAAATTAATTGCTGGAAAGTACACTCATTGTGTATAATTTTCATATGACATGTTTTCAATAAATATTTATCTACAAATTACCCAAGCGAGAGTAGTTAGTTGTTGGTGGTAGTGAAAAATATAATACTTTAATAGAATTGATAAAATCATAAAAAAACGCGCTAAAATATTTTGAGTAAAAAATTATAATACTTGAAAAAACAATCATAAGTGCTGTACGTTTTTAGTTCAGTACAATCAGACTAAATTCACAAAGAGCGAAAATAATCTATAAACACTTCAAATAATGTCCAAGCAAATATCATAGTTGAAACATATCTGAAAAATACCGATTGCACTATATTTTAATTTCAGGTTGCCGCAATCCCAATCAAAATGCTGGCTACTGCATATCCATCTATGACTGCCCCAGTCTGCTCAGAGTTGTCGAGAAGATAATCCTCACCAGCGATGAGCGCCGATTTCTGCAAAATTCGCAATGCGTCAATGGATTTGGTCGACAGCCCTATGTTTGCTGTACTCGAGACACAAACTTCGCGGATCTGATGCGTACAACAACAAATATGCCAACTGATGCGACAATAGCAACAACTACACCCCAAACCAGTACAAATAATAACGGTGGCAACTTGTTGCCGCGTGCACCAGCTTGTGGCCCAAGCTCATTTCTTAATAAGATTTACAATGGCAACGACACAGCGCTGGATGACTTTGTATGGATGGCTCTTTTGGAATATAGAAGTAGTAAGTAAATGCATTTTCACACACCTGAAAAGTGATTAATACGCTTTATCTATCAGGGAATGGCGAGCTCCTTTTGAACTGTGGTGGCAGTTTGATTAACAATCGCTATGTACTAACCGCTGCCCATTGCGTCGTTGGCGCAATTGAGACCGAGGTGGGGAAACTGTAAGTAATTGAAATCTCTTCCATTATGCGATATACCAATTCTGTGTTATTAGCACCCGAGTGCGCCTGGGCGAGTATGATATCAGCACTGATGTGGACTGTGTGAATAAAGTCTGTAATCAACCCATTCTCGAGATTGGAGTCGAAGAGATTATACCGCATCCGCAATACGCTCCAAATAGTCAGCACCGGCATCATGATATCGCTCTCGTCCGCCTTAATACTCCTGTCACTCTAAACGAGTACATTCAACCCGTCTGTCTGCCTCTGGCCAGCGTCCGTGCAGCCATTAATATCATGGAGACACTCGTTGTCAGTGGCTGGGGACGGACACTCCTGAGTAAGTTTTTCTTTCACTATTAGCTTATATAAGCAATAAAATTAAAAAGTAGAGGTATTGACTTATAGATCAAGTAAGAAGTTTACATTAAATGTATTTTTTTTTTGCTACTCCAATATATTTCCAATATATTTTTAAATGCTCCAATATTTTTCGAATCCCTTCAGCATTCATCTCTAAGCAGAGGTTCTGTCAGCTGTGGAGATTCAAACTTCAAGAACTTCGCCAAACAATACAAAATCGCTTGGGATAGGCACGATAACGACTATATACACTTGTAGATCTGTTGACACACAAATTTGTATTCGGGTTTTGAAATATGAAATGTATTTTTATACTTTTGTACACTTTAATCAAATTTGGTCTTAGATATTCTGTTTCACTACCTGCAGCGAACTCATGTGTAGCATTTTTTCGTATATATACATACATATTCAAACATACACAAATTAATTAGAAAGTAAATTAAAATACCCCCTACAGGGAATTTAGGAAACACAAATTTTGACATAACTATGAATATTGAAGAATGCAGATTAGTTAGAAAACATTCTTTGTTATATTTTTACTCACATCGTTACTCTTTCTCTTTGCAGAAAAGCAAAGCAACATCAAGCAGCGTCTTAATGTGCCCGTCACAGATCCCAATTACTGTGTGGAAAAATTCGCCACGAAGCGAATTGATGTGATCCCTTCGCAGTTGTGCGCTGGCGGTGAATTCTCACGTGATAGCTGCGATGGGGACTCGGGTGGACCGCTGATGCGTTTTAGGGATGCGTGGTATCTGGAGGGAGTTGTCTCCTTTGGCAATCGTTGCGGACTGGAGGGTTGGCCAGGGGTTTATACCCGTGTTGCGAGCTATATCGACTGGATCGAGGGCACAATTCGGCCGTAACGGCGGAGGGTACGAAGTTAACGAAGTGCACCTATTGTAAAAATAAGTTCTAATTAAAGAGAGAGAGATAGAGAGAGAGTCAAACTTGGGCAAGTCGACGCATTTTAATTAACTTGCATTAAATGCGATTTTATCGGCAGCTGCAACGTGGCGTATACGTAATGCGCTTACTGCCGCCATTTGTGGTAATTAAAACGGTGCCTCGAAAAGTAAGTTTCCCAAAGCTCTGCCAAGTTTGCCAGCGGCAGCAAGTTCTTCCAACTCCTCAGCGATTTTCTACGCAATTTGGCAATGAATTTCTATTATTCACACTTTGCGGCCAGGGAGCGCGGCAGCCATCATCCCGTCCTGCACTGTCCCGATTAAATGGTTTGTTAGCTCTGCGTAATAGGAGGGCGTGGCAGCCAGGGGCAGTGGCTCAACAAAATTAGACAATGGATGGACTGAACGAAAAGGTTAATGAGGCCTGTAGGAAATGCAGCCAAATGAGGTAAAAACTGCTGCAACATTGAGCTCCGACTGGCCGAAAGCGCAGCGAACTGTGTATGCGGTGGAGGAGGGAAGGCACTGATTGGCGCCGGCAGCCCTTAAAGTGCACTGCGTTGCAGTTTCAACTGCTACCTGAGTCAACTCTTGTTATACACTTAATTATGATAGTTACGCCATTAAGCAAATCGTACCAGAGAAATCCAAATGCAATAAGGAATTGGCAAAAAATGGAAATAGGCCAAATAAACTGAGAGGACAGAAAATCCTTTTTTTAATTTACAAAAATTGGAATGGCTGAAAACCTATTTAACTACTACATTTTTCAGTTCGGATAAATCCGATGTATTAAATCAATATATGAAATATTTTATTCTAACCTAGCACTATAATTATTGAAGTTTTTTAATTCGATTAATTTAAAAAAAAAAAAAATTCTTATTAAATTTTGGTTACTATTTCCAAAATTATTTTCGCATATAATTAGGTTAGATTAGGTTTTAACGGTTATCGACCAAGGGTGGGGCACACTTGGGCCAATTTTGGCCCATTGTGATACCGTAGATCCCTAGAAAAAGAGATAAGACAAAGAGAGAGAGAGAGAGAGAGAGAGGAGAAGAACAATCAATCATAAAACAACCAAGCCTGCAGCGGGATTCGAACTCGCGACTGACTTTTTGTATAAGCGATATGAATAAATTTTGCACACGGAATAATACATACATATATGTACATATATACATATTTAAAATCACCGAGCAACCACTGCATTCGAAATTAACCAGTGATTATTTAGGTAGCCAACAAATGATATTAAATTTTTTGCTAATTTATTAAGCAAATTTTACTAAAAGAGGGAAATGCAGTAAAATTAGATGAAAGACTGCTGTGCTGAAGCGCTTTAATTGTCAGTTTGAACAACTGTTGCCGAAACTCTCGGCTGCGTGCTGAAAAGTTTACAGTTTTGGCTTCAGCCCCGAACATGTGTGGCTAAAGTGGCATCAACAACGAAATAAGGAAGGAAGCAAAATAAAAATAGAAAAATAAAAATAAAAACAAATATATATAAATATACTTTGCCTAAATGCTTTCAAAAACTTGTAACTCAATTTGGTGCAACTTTAGCCAAATGCAATTAACACACACACACACACATAAACTCTATCTCATCCAGACACACATCACGGACACACAAATAAACCAAATTACAGACGGCTAAAATACTTTTACACCTGCGAACCAGCCATGACTGCCTTCAATTGGCTCGAAAACGCTTTCAAACTCACACCACCAACCATGTGTAAATTTGTGTGACGGCCTCTGTTGGATTACGTAGATATACCTAAGGGAGAAATGGGTGATTGCGATGTGAGGTGCATGGTGTGTCCAATGGAGCGTAATTGAGTTGTGTTTGCAACATTTAAAATAGCCACCGGCTTTAGCGAGCCTGCCTCCTGTAATCCGCATGGCTTACTGTGGAGTTTTTGCCGAGCAAAGTTTTACAAATACGTTTAGATAAGTGGCTTCTGGAGGGAATACACATTAGATATATACATCTGTATATATCTACGTTGAAGCTAAAGCTCCGTAAGTGCTTTTTGATGGTTATTAGAAAATCGAAGGTAAAACTTGTAAGTGATTCTTGTATGATTGATTGCGGATACACAATGAAATTTAATTGAAATAAATAATCTCTTATAGAAAAGAATATATATAGAAAAGTAGTGTATATACCTAAGCTTAAAGCTTATAAATCCAGTCTATAGTTAATCCTGGCTAAAGTCGCCTCAGCCTTGACTTCCTTAACCTATTCACTATTTCTATTTTAGGCTTAGGCTAATACTTCAAGCTTTATCCGCCGGTCTCAAACATTTTTGCTACATTTTACTTTACACTCTGCTTTTATATAGTCATGAGCTTATTTTTAACATGTACACCATAACTGACCTACATAAATTTATAAGAGTGTTGAAACTGAAATCCTTGGCTAAAAGTGCAAATAAATTTTAGAACGGTTCGTCAAGTTATTGACTGCAAATGTTGCAGCCCACAGTGTCAACTAGCAGGGACACACAAATAAAGACAGACAGACCCGTAAATCTAACTCAATTTGTTTGGTTGGGCTGTCCAGAAAAAGTATATATCACAACACAAAATGAGCCTCTGACTTGGGCTCTTCGCACTGATTGATGGGTTGAGCGAACGTCACGCATACCCAATGTGCGTTAGAAGAAACAACAACAAAAAAAAAAGCGGAAATAATTTCATTTAACATGCATAGCCAAACAGTAGCAATGCATCCATCTCCAAAAACGCCGCCCACACCGAATCCAAAATCCCGATTTCTGTTCAATTTATGACTTTGGCCCGAATAAACTCGTCGCTCGGCCTGCTTTTCAGATTCAAATGCACGTCAAAATGCCAAAATGGATTTTGGCAGCCATTTTCATTCTTGCACTGCCAATGTGTGGCCTCAGTTTCCGCAAATCGATTTTCACTCGAATTAAACAAAATTGTCAAATTTAGCCGAAAAGTAGTTTAATAATTAATTAATTAATTAAATGTGCAATGTGAAAAACCGATAAGGTTAAACAATTTTCAACATGTGTACACATAAATGTATAAATTAATAATATGTATAAATGAATAATTAGAATTCATATTTTCGAATCAAAACCTGGGAACACAGTGAAGTAAATATTGAGTGTGTGTGTGTGTGTGTGCGTGTGGTTGCGATTTCATGTGCTTACGTGTGGGGGCATGCTGCACATTTGATTGCCGCTTCGTGGCACTTGCATGGCCTCTAACGCAATTTGGACCCAACCTCGCTTATCAATGGCATTTGCTGATTGTTGCAAACGGAGGCCACATCATTTGCCGATTCCAATTACACAATGCAATACAATTTTATTATTTACTTTACATTTGCATTTTGCAATTGCCTATGCGTGCACCAAGTCGATATTCTAATCGATTTTTATTGCCGCTGATTGTGTGTTGCAATTGCGTTTGCTATTCGAATTTCGGGCCTAATTGAATTAAATATTCGCTAGAGCATGATTACTGCATTATTAAATGAGCTTGAAGCCCCGCCCAATAACAATTGATACGTTTATTAGGATTATTCTTGAAATAAATCGGTACAAAGCATATTACCAAAATTTAGTTAGCTTCGTTTTATTAGCTTTCTGTGGACTTATTTAATAAAATAAATTTAATAATTAAATTGAACACTAAATAAATTGAAAAGCAATGCAGACCATTAAAGCAATAAATACTGCAGGAGCAATATATTATATATTATGCACAAATATAAATAAAAAATCATCGTTAATAGCAAATTCGATTTCGCAAAAATATTTCCAGCATTTGATGGCCTTTGATGAAGTTGTGAAAGATGCTAGTTTAACTTTGAAAGCGCTGAACTCTTAAAGTGCTATCAATTACCAAAACTCCCTAAATTCAAAAGCTCAAACAAAATGTCGACTCATCAGTCATAAAAAAAATCGGTGGCAAATATTCTCTTGATGTGAAGCAGAAATTTGCGGCACGTTTATTTTCCATTTTGAAAATACATAATAAATGAATAAATAATATTTTGCACTCAACGTTATAAAATGGAAGAAAGCTATTGAAATGATTAAGTATTTGTTGGCAGCTTTAATAAATTGGCGGCATGATAGCCACAGGCAACCATGAATTGCACTTTTTGTGTTTGGCCGACAAAGTGGCAACATAATAATGACGCTGGCGGAGTTTCCCTTAAGGGTACGAGCGAAATGTAATTTAAATTTATTTAACAACCAACTTGTTAAAATCGTAAACCCACAAAAAATGAACTGCAGCAGCAGCAAGCGAGCTCAGAACAACAACATTAAGTAACTCATTAAATTTCCTTAAAGAATATACAGATAGCGCTGGGCTGCGCTGCATACAGCAAACACACTGACTTCTGCTTTTATTTTATAAGTAGAAATTATTATAGTAGCAAAACGGGGCTAAAAGAAGAGAAAGGCAAACGAAACGAGCGAGCTGTAAAACCGAGCGGCAAGTGTATTTTTATTGCGTATAAAATGCATTTTGCAATGCCACAAAACTCAAGTGTTGTGCGCCCTGAGCGAAAGTTACGACCAAAGCACCACGACGCAAGCCCGCAAATACACACAAACAACCAGAAGAGTTGTACAGCAAAATACTGAGCAGACAAATAGAAGGAGAATGTTATGCAGCAAAGACTGACTCAAATATATGCTGTAACTGCATAGCACATGGGAAATGCGTGTAAATATTTTCAGAGTCATTTATTTAAGTTCATTAGTGCGAATGAAGGGTTGGGTATCTTAATTGTTTACAACTTTAATTGCGTAAGGTTTGATATACAGCTAATTTGCTTATACTTGTCTCATGTATGTAGTGGCAGAGACGGGATCAATATCTTAAAGACCTTCCCTTTTATTTGCACTAGGTTTAAAGAACACTTTTTTTAGTATATCAAGCTCTTTTGCTAAATAAAATGAAATAATTCGCGTATACTTAAGCAACACTTCCTTCTGCTCAATACTGTTTTATAAGTCAAGTCATACATACATTTGTAGCACAGAGTCTTACCCTATTACATAGTGTTATTGTTACAGGGCATCATAAATTCAGAAGATAAGAATTATGCCATCAAAATAAAAGAGAAAACTCACAACACTGGCTGGCAATGATTGCACAGGAATACTGTTTGTAAAATATGTAACACATACTTACTTACCAGCCGCATTCATTTCATCTATGAAGTGCGCAATGGGGTTGCTCGATAGGAAATTGACTTTCAATTCTGGACAGTTAAATGGAAAATGGGAAATAAGAATATCATGAAAAAAAAGTGATGGACTTTTGAAGTTAATTTGTTGACCATGAAGATTCCAGATTATAAATATCAATTAATCTCAATTTAACTTTTAAATATCATTAAAATCTGAATGTAGAAAATATGCAAATTATTTAAAAACAGACAATTCCTTTCACTTAAGACTTTGCCATTGTTCGACAATATTCCCAATGCTGTTCACTCTAAAAAGGAATAGATGCACGAGTTGGCTAATGATTAGCAGACTGCTGTTCATGAAAATACTACTAACGTAATTGGGTTGGATGAATGTTAAAGAGCCGCAGTGCGATTTTCAAGCGCAATTAATAACAATTTAGCCGCTGGCAACATCTGGTTTATGTCTGTTGCACACAATTCGAGTACAGGCACACAAAGAGCTTCACTAGGCGAACGTTTAAAATATGTTTTAAAAGTAGCCCAAAACTCATACATGTCCACTCACGCCGGAAATTGGCGCACACCTTGCAGCCATGCAGCAAACAGCGAGGCCGATTTTTTCTATTTGGCCTTTTCCATAAGCATCATAAAAACCGGAAATGACCAGGCAGGCCATTGCCCAGCGGCTGGATCTCCGGCCAGCCAGGTGTATGACACAAGGGCCAAAAGCAAAAAAAAAAAATATTTAATAAAAAAAAACACAGCTCAGCATGCGGAAATTGTAATTTATTGCAGAAAGTTGCGGATGCCGGCCACGACCACTGCGACTCCCCCAATTTCTTCCTTTCCCCAGTGCGCACCCTTTAGCAGCCCTTAAAACGTAGGTATACTTAGTATTAAACTTTAATAAAAAAGTGCTTGTGTTTTAAGCGCGTGAAGACCGCAAATGTTTTACTTTGCATATTCGCAGTTGACCGACAAAGTGTTCCACCTGCCTAAGGAAGCATATTATGCGGCTCAAATATTCATGGCCTGATGTGCAAATGAGTTCGAGCATGGCAAGTGTTTTCAATATTTTTCGCTCATCTGTTTTTCTTCTGCCCAGAGGCTAAAATAATTTAGCACAAAATGTGTTGAGTGCACTCTAATGGATAATGGATAATAATGGTATGCATATATTACCTAACCTAAATGTATATATTGCATAATAAACTTTTGTTGCTGTTCATTTTATAAAGATTATTAAAACAATGTTTGGAAACAAATTAAAATCATAGTTAAAATCCTAATATAACTGATGTAAGAAAGTAAACCTAAGTACCTAATTTTAAGTATAATTGTAGATGCAAGTGTATTATTCCCACTTTATTTCTCTACTGTGTCCTTTTTATAGTATACATTGCCATAGCTAAATCGTTAAGCCAATTGTGCATTTAATCAATTACTTCTAAATATACATATGCATATACAATTTAAGTGCCGCTTAAACATGAACTGCAAATATCACTATGCCTGAACCATGTATTATTTAGCAATCGCATAAATTCAATTTAATTTTCATTTAATTCTCATATAGTCCAAATAATTGCAACAATGTTTAAATCAGTCGACGTGTGCAAATACAATTTCCTTTCATATTTTGGCTGATTTATTGGATTTTATTGTTTTTCATTATGTGTAAATTGTATTGCCTTTCATTTTAAACAAATAATAATTGTCAAGACCACGAACAATGTAATCAAATGCCACACCGAATAGGTCACACATTTATGGGCAGGTAAATAATAGCTCTCAACGATTTAGTACATAAAAAACGAAAACTACATTTTTTCATAAGCGGCACAACAGTAAAAAATATGTTATTAAATTTAAATGTATGAATGTATGAATGTCTATCTAACAAGGTCGTTTGTAAGCATTTGCCAAAACATAAAAACCAGTCGAAAATACTATTTGACAAATGGCATATTTCCTGTTAACATACAATAGAAACACTTTTGGCTATTTGATTCATGTTCTCAAAAAAAAAGAAGGGAAAACAGCTATAAAAACACAAACAAAAAAGTTGAATAATTATTTTCACATTGCCGGAACTCAATTTATGTAACGCATTACTTGGATTTACTTATCAATGACTAAATAAACGAAAGCAATTGTAAATTAATTTTGAAAAGGAAAACAATATTCATTATTTTTAATGATGCCTGGGCTTTATTGCGGGCGAAAGAATTTAATGTGGCTTTAACAGTGAAGCGAATCTTCGTTCGCCATCGAATTCCAGTAGGCTTCTTCCTATAAATCATATATGATTGGTTAGTTCTATGGTTTTTCTACATTAGTTAACTATGGGCAATATTCATTTTTCATATCTACGTCTCTTAATTTTCTATTCCTTACAAGAATTACTAAATAAAGCTCAGTTCTGTGTTCATAAGGTAATTTAAACGTTTCTTCTGAGGCGACGTCAGTTGAAAAAACTTTTTTATAAAGATGTCCAGCTCGGATTTTGTATGCAAGGGTGGCCAAAATGTTGTATACGAAAATACCCTGCGAAATTATATTATAATTGAGAATAGCTCAACAATTATTTGATGACAAACCTTCTTGTAAAGTACTGATCGAGTATCAATTGTTTTGAGGATATGATGAATTCCAATTCTCGATTAAGTTGTGCATTATATTTCTCCCGATTCTCCGCGTAGCGTAGTTCGCACTCCAGGTGACTATCAAAGTAAGAGTAATACAAATGCAAATATTATTTTGTACACTTACTAATCGATTTTCTTCAAAGAGAAACTGGGATGCCTGCTCCAATCGACCTGATCCCTGAAAACTCTCTTTGGCACCACTCCACAATCCATAATATATTTGGGGTTTTTGGTGCTCTGACTGAAAGAATTCAAGCTGTGCTGGCGAATTTTGGTTTTAAAGCCACCCTTTTCTACATTCGTTTTGAAGTAAACTGAGTAATTGAGTGGAGTTGGAAGCTCAGAAGCGATACTTCCATTTACAATAGCATTTTGATCGTGAGATAATCTGGTTTCTGCATCGGAACTTTTAACATTAGTCATGATTCTTGCAGCAATTGTTATTAGAGGAGTCAGTCAGAAAAAATCGATTTTATAGAATTTTGCTTCAAAATATTATTGGGAAATTAATTTATTACTTTTTTCGCTTTGACTTAAATTTCATATCATGTTTAATATGATCAGAATAAAGCATCGAGTGAGGATCTTGTTTACACGGTGTATTGCCACTTACATATAATTTGTTGTAAATAAACATTAATCGGTACAAAAAAATGAGTAAAACATAATTTAATTAGTTTCCTTGTGATTCAATTAAAAATTATTGAAGTCACTTTTTATTGAATTTATTAACAGATTTATCGACAGTTCTCATTTTGTAATTAATCCAACTGAAAGTTCAATAACTCACACTTACTTACTGTCATATATCTGTTGGAAGACAAATAATAAATAAATGAATTAAAAAAGCAAAAATGCTGCAATTAATGCGAATTATGTGATTTCAATAAACGAGAAAATGGAATAAAAATTATCGCACACACATCATGAATTATATATGTGGGTAATCCATATTATACAGTTGTGCGTGTTTCGTTTCATTTGATTTTCGTGTAAGCATAAGGCAAAAAGCAACCCACGCAATATGTAATACAATTATGAGGCATCGTCGAGCGGTGCGGTGCGGTGCACACATACATATGGATACGTAGCTGCACGTATACACAGCTGACTCAATGGACACGGACAGGAGACGAGGCAACTGTGTGTGCTGTGCAAAAACATTGCCACAAATGCTGTGCCTATTAAGGACGCATTTAACAACGCCAACGTAGCACGTGAGCCGTGAAAACAAACGACCGCATTATTATTATAATTTTGCTGTAAGGGGCTGGTGGAGGGGGCGATGGTCCTTGCGCAGCCCAGATGCCACTCCCTATTAATGAAGTGCTACATGTCTGTTCGATGGCAATGGCAACATTTGCTGTGCCGCCAAAGCAGACCTTGAACCATGTCCAGCACTTGAATTGAACTCTAATTGCAGCTAATGAATTACACGCATTAGGTCAATGAGCCAGCCAAGTAGAAGGTATAATTAGGTGTGAGTGTGTGTAAGTGCCAGCCAGGCTAATGGCAATGCAATGAACTATTTATAAACTCAGCATTGCAAATATTCAAGCCAAGTAGCAATTACATAACACCAGACTAGGTGCGGGTTAAGTTTACGATTAAGAACACTTGAGATCCTGCAAGTGCTCGTAAGCATTAGTCATTTGGTAACTCCCACAAAAACTTTGAAATTGCTTACGATTTGATTACTGACTTACTTTAATTTAATAGCAATTATAAATGAGAACAACTCATTTAATTTGAGTTAATATTAAAAAGAAAATTAGCTACAAAAATGGTGGTGGTTTTTGAATTTTGTTCGATTCGCATAGCATAAAGAAAAATAGCATTTCAAAATAAAACCATAAATTTTTAAACACTTCAAAATAGGTTTTTGTGGCCAAAAAGATTTAGCTTAACCCAACCCCAGGTGCCGGTGCCAATTATAGTGATTAAACAACGATATTATTCTCAAATCCCCAATGAACGAGTTCGTCGAACATAAATTATAGATTCCGGCACGTAGCAAGAATTAAGTGCAGTCAAACAAACCCCCTCAAGCCTTAATGCGCATACCGTCAAAACCACTAAATGTGGCTAATTTGTGGAGCCGAGCAATTATGTTTGACCATTAATTTTGTTGCTGATTGGCAGCAGTTTTGAGAGCAGCTCACTGATTACAGATAACAACAACAAACTTGGTGACAGCAAAATCGATATTTATTCACATACATGTATATAGATTTCATTTGAGCACTTCAACACTGAACTGTATGTATAATTAACGTATATTTTGTTGCTGTCTTTAATAATTATTATGTAAATGCATGCAATGATTATAAATGTATGGCTGCAGGCATTAATATTTCAAAATTGCATTGGTATTCAATGCATTAAAATAGCATTGAAAATCTTTACCACAATTCCAAATGTCATATAATTCAAGTAAACGCTTTTAGGCTTAACATTTAAATTGTCAGTGCTATGGGAAATTAACAATATTCTGGGGATTATGATTATGTAAAGACGGATTTTTAGTGTATGTACAAATGTGTACAAAAAAATAATAATAATAGCAGAAAAAATGGGTTTTTTTCAATTTAATTTATGTTAAGTGCTTTTGGTTAATGAAATAAAATTAAACAAAACTTTTTTTTTGCAGCTGCGAGATTCTTTTCGCCTCTTTTCGTCTGCCAACAATTTGGAATGTGAATTTCCAGCTTCTTAATTACTTGAAGTACATTTGACAATTTACTACACAAAATACTAAATATATCATTTTGAATGTGCTACGGAGACAAATAGCAGTTTAGAACATATCCAGGACATACGAAGAGATATTATCTCAACAATCTGCACAACTTGGCCGGAAACTTAACTGATTCTGTGACAGCTTTTTGTCGTGGTCAACATTTAATTTATTTGTTAACTACCGTTCACCTTTGAAGGCATGAGAAATGCTTAAGGCGCAAGGAGCAGACATGGCAAGGACTTTGCAGTCCTAAAAGTCTTACAAGCAATTAATTTCAACTATTGAAGCCATTATTCAAGTCCCAACTGACATATTTTAATAAAATGAAGTCCTGCAATCATTTCAAGCATATGTGAGTGCAAACTTTTGCCGAGACATAACTTGACATGAAAATAATGAAAGTAACTGGAAATCAAATCTTGAGAGACAAACGTTAGCTAGATTGTCAATTGCTTGTGTGTTTTGAACACACACTTCTACACGATAACACAAGTTGTGTCTGGCAATTCAGAAAGGATTTGCGAAGCCAAGTAAGAAGTAAGAATTCGTTCGAGTATTTAGAAGTCAAACTTTAATCAATTTAACGCCAGTAAGATCGATGTTCTGATAAAAATGTTTTTGCCAGGCCTTCTAAAATGTGATTACAATTATTATAAAATTTATTAAAATGTATAAACCATTTACTGCTTATCGAATTCAAACCGAAAGCGTAAGTGGGAACTCATTTCAGAGCTCAGAGTTTTCGTCAGGTTAATTAAATTTTGAGTCATAAGCAAATTTTGCACAAATTAAATGCGTAAAGTTTTGCTATTGCCGCAGTCGTAACAATAAATTCTCACAAATGTCTTTGTGTAAGCAACTTTGATTGTCATTGTAATGTTTGTGGGTAAAAGGGAGCAGTCCCCTGTCATCTGTACCCAGCTTGGCCCACTCGTCCTGTCGTCTTCGTTTTCGTCTGGCTGCACTCAGTCATCAGGCAAGCGTAACATAAAGCCGATTTTTTCGGCTGGAAAATGCCGGGTGAGATAATAAATCTTCAGCTGGCGAAACAAATCACAGCAATTCCATTATGTACATTTAATGATGTTGAGCGGCGCCAAAGACAAAGCCAAGTCCAAAATAAAAATCCGAATCCAAATCCAGTAACGAAGCAGCGACAATTACTTGCAGCCCGCTAGCAATTTATATTGCTATCTTGCAAACTGCAGCATGAACCTACGTTCATAGAAATAATCATAAGAAATGGCCAAGCTGCATAAATATATCTATATAGAGAATGTATATATCTATATATATGTTTGTATGTGCATCTAAACGCTTCTGCCCGCCTGTCCGTAAAGTTGAAGTTTTGCCACAGTTGTTCTCGTTGTTCTTACTGTTGCACTTTTTTTTAATTAGCTAAATTTTCTTTGTGCTTTTTTCTATGGGAAAGTCTTCCATTAATTAGAGCGACAGCTTCGCAAATTGTTCCCACAGCTTTTATTTTATTTTCCCTTTTTTTCTGTGCTTTGCAAACCCGGCTAACAGGGTGCCATAGTGCCATACTCGTATGGGCAATAAACTTTCGCCACCTGCCACCTATGATATCATCACTCTCAGCACATCGTCTGTGGTTTTTATATATTTTTTGGTTTTTGTCTTTTTTGTTTCTCTTCTTGCCATAAATCTGTCATGAAAAATAATACATACATTGGAGGTGTGGGTCGGGGCACAAAGCCTGTGGCGCAAGTGCTCAAAGAAACTGCTTATTAACTTTGCCACATAGTCTTTGCAATGATGGTGTGTGTGTGTGTGTGTGTCTGTGTGTGTGGGTGTGTATGCTGCATTTTATATTTTGTGATTGTGTTGCTAAAGAATTGCAAATTTCTTTACCTTATGAAAAAGATTTCATACCCTGATTTTGATTGCCGCCAGCTGTATAATTTATTAGTATTGCAACGTTCATAATATTTTAGGTGTTTTTTTTTTGATGACTTTTTAATTTGCTTTGTCAGCATCAATGTGTGGCAGTTTCAAGTGTGCGGCTGAGAGTGTGTGTTAATACACATGAATAGCTTTGAATATATTGTCTCTCTGCCTGCCAGTGGAAGTACACATAAAAACAGTTGGCTACAATTGAAGAAGAAATAATTGATTGAAATGAACAAAATTTTGTTTATCCATTTTATTCATTGCAGTGTCAAAAAAAGTGTTAAATAAACAATTAATAGACAATTAAAAACATGTTTGAATTTTCAAACAAATTTTATATTTCTAATTAAATCATTTTGAAAATATTTCAATCGCAAAAGTGAGAAAATCGAACATTATATAAATAAATCGATAATTCACATATCTTTGAAATTTTAATAAAATGGAAATGAACATTTGGCACGTCGAAGATTACATATCCTTATAGAAAGAGTCCAACTGCTGAAATTTGAATGTCAGTATAAAATATCATATTTGCCCAAATGTGCGTGTCAGAGTAACACTCATATTTAGTAATTTTTGTGGATAAATGTCTAGTAATACAGTTCAAAAAATACATATATGCACTTTATGTAGTTGGAGATACCTTCCTTAATGCATTACAAGCCCCAATAGAAAAAGTCACTTTGCAAGAACGTCCAAAGAATAACTTTACCTTAATTTCGGTATTTTCAGTGTTTTCCATTTAGAAAATGAATGCAGTGTAAGCAACATATTTCATAGAGAATGGTTTTGAGGCCTTTAGGGCAGTGAACAAACTCCAGTGAGCGAACGCATCAAATAACTAAAATATCATAAAACTTTTGAACTTTTCCATGTTGGCCAACATGCTATGTCTATATAGAGATGTGTATGTTCATGCAGAGGGCAGCTGTATGGCTGGAGTGTGTAATAACAAAAATGGTTTGCTCACGTTTCGTTGTTGACCGCGTCACGCTTCACAGCATAAGGCAATTACTGTGGCGTGAGCAGAAGTTGAATCCTTGCCACTTGCTCTCCCTCTGACCCGTCTGTTACTTGACTCAATATACGCGCATCCCGCGCCACTTTGATTTATGAAATTTTAGTGAATACCTTTTTGGGGTGGTGTGCGCTGACCTAAGGCGAGTGAGGGGTTATGGTTGGATAGCACCTGCATTGATTTTGTATCTGCCATAAACTTTGACTTCGACTGACTGTCAAAACTTTTCAACTATCCATGTGCAGCATGTGACTCTGCACTCCTGCACTACATAATTGAATAGAACTTTCTCCGCATTTCCACCATCAACCCCAGCGGCGTTGCACCATTTAGGTATATATATATAAATTTTGTGCAGCTATCTTTCGGATCTTATACTGCCTGCATTTGCCGAACTGTCGAATAGCTTACATTATCCACATGTGAGCAGCTTTGTTTGTTGTTGATGTACAACTTTTGTTTTGTGCCACTTGGCTTAACCCTTACCAGTTGCAATTTATCGTTGTACACATTTTTGTCGCTTACATACCCTTTAAAATAAATAGTTCACAATTTGGGTGTAGGAAATTTTTCCTGGAGAATGTAACAGTCATAAAAAGTAGGCTCTAAGTTAATGAGCGGTAGATTTGATTTACCATTCGACGTTTTTTTTCGATCCTGTATCAAATCAATATTTTATTATCTCAGACTAGGTTAATCAATGTTCGCAAATGAAAGTATACACAAATATTTTGATTCAAATTAAGGTATATTATGGCAGTCTAATTTTACGTGTAAGCTTTCTAATAGTTTCAAGTGTATTTAAATAATAAGATAAGAAAATATGTAAAATATATTACGTCATAATTATAAAATTATGAATATATATTTATATATATGTATAACTATACATTAAGCCGAAAAGAAATCCTTACAAAAATATTATAATTTACATATATATATACACAAAACATAAAAAATAAGGTATCTCTAAATCGATCACGCCGTAAACTAAAAAGTCATTGGAAGCTTCAAAGCTATATACAGGGTATCTAATAGCAAGCACCCTCGACTATATATGCTTATGGGTTCTCCCCTTGCTGATTTAACAATATAGTTAGCAGATGCGAGAGCGTGACAACTTTTTGCCATTAGAAAGTTAAAAAATCCTTTTTTTTTGGAACTAGTTAGCAACAGTTTTTAGCGGGTGCTAAGAGTTCAGAGCTGTGTTCATAAGGAGATTAAGGGAGATGTTTTTGTTCAACTATCATTACAAATTAATGAGACTTCAGTTCGGCGAGTGATATAGTGATATAGAGTTATATGCCCCCAACCGAATTGGATGCCATTTGAGTGTTATTTGTTCTTCGATTTGCTTAGTAAATGGCAATGAATACATTTGTAACTCTTATCGATAATTGCTTTGGCTTGTAGACACGTCAAGGTCTTTGGAAGTCAAAACAACTGAACTAACATCAAGTACCCACTCATCTTTATTGCTCGATACACACTCACACTCACACTCACACACACACACAGTGAAAAGCCGCAAACGCTTGTGGCACGAAATTCACTTGTGATTGTTGCCACACACGCTTTAGCCGCAAACACAATGTGCACATAACAACAACAAGGACTCGGCCATGATTCAGCCACCAGTGAAAAACGCGTGAAAGCCGCCGCTCTCAGAGACACACTCACACACTCACACCCCAACCCTCATGTACACGTTTGAATTTCGGGCAGCGTAAAAAAATATTGTAGCGCGCTTTGCCGCGCAAAGGTGCAAAGTAGATGGATAAACGAGGACAAAGCCGCGTTCAGTAACAAATCGAATATGTAAAACACTTCTCACAGTTGTTGTAGTTATGTTGTTGTTGTTGTTGTTGCTTTTGTTGTAGATGTTATATGTCAAGCAGAACATGTTTATCAAGCACATATGACGTGACTTTTTACAATGTTTGGGTGTATCTAAAATCAGTGAAAAGTAAAAGCAATTTAAGTATGCTAATCAATTGCAAGCACTTGAGAGAGAAATAAATAAATCTCCTAATGAAATCACATAAATATAAATTGAATTATATATTAAGCCACACATGATTGTGCGCGGATTAAACAAATATTTATTGAGATCTGGCTAAGCTGCTCTTGTTATTGATGAAGCATACAAATGCAAAATACGACATCCACTTTCCAACAAGCTTTTTAATAATGCTATCTAAAAAGAAGAACACTCACTTTCTCCAAAAATAAAGGCTGTCGTAATATGCCTTTGTTTAAGCTGACTCCCACAACAAGCCACACAAGCAGCTCAGTTTGTGTTAAGAGCAGTTTGTACATGTACACAGCAACCCGAAACCGCAATTCGAAATGCCAATTACCTCCAAATTCCCATCGTGTTAGCTATTTACACGCACAGCTCTGCCGAATTTAGGACCAGCCAAACATTGTTTAGTGCTCGGATTCCAAATCGGGATTGTGTTGTGCACTTGTCTGCAGCGAGTGTGTGCGTGTGCCCCTAGCACTTGACCCTTAACTGCTCAAGATCGCGCTCGGCTTGAATATATCCTGTAATGAGCTTTAAAGTAAATTAAATGATTCTTAAATATTTTCTTATTATTATTTTCGTTGCCTATAAAATCACAGCTTATGTCCAGCTTAGATCGAAATGAAAATTACTTACTTATTCGGCGCAGGCGCATACTGTTGTTTGCCTGATTGTGTTATTTAGTTCAACTTTGATTCCAGGTTAGCAGCAAAGTTTCGTTTAAATGGTTGCATCTCTAATCTCTGCAAGCTGATTAGAACTTTTACGAACAACATGCTGTAACATTTTGCATTTGAAGCATTAGCATGCCACAGACAAGCGCTGCGGCTGCCACTGACCACATCACACACACACACATGCACCACACACAAAAACAACAACATCAAAATTTGAGAGACAATAAAACCGCGTCCCAACTGAGTATAAATCGTGCCCATAGTTGAGGTGGCAATAAAAACTAAACATGTTGCACGCTAACATTTAGCTTATGAGTGTTGGGTTGTGTTTGGCTCCTCACTTTAGCTTGTTAGTACGTGGCTGGGGCTTAGCTGAGACTTTTATGTTACTCCATGCACATATGACAGATTAAAACTAAATTCACAAACATCGTGCTCATAGTCGTATGCAAGCCAATGCAGGACGTGTGTAGCTAGGTTGGGTTAGATGATTGCCTATTACCAATTGTGGGATCCTTCTCCATTTGTGTGGCACTCGTGTGAGGTGAGATCAAGAGGGTATCCAGCCAGTTGCACTTACACATTTCACAATACGAATAGCGAGTCTTTTCCTGGCAAGTGCTGAGCAGACACAGAAGAGAAGTTCCGGAGATTCTTCCCACTCATCTTCTCTCTATTGGCATAAATACTCATTAGCCAGTGGCCGGTTATAGCACGGACTACTGCCGAGCAGTTTGTGCAATTTAGATTACCCAGTTCTCTACTGTGTTTCGTGTTGAAGTTGGTCAGGTTCAGTGTACTATTTAGCAGCTAGCTCATCAGCTTTACAGTTGCCTTCTATATTCTGGTGCACAGGCTGATAACATGCTGCTTCGCCATCTCGTGCAGAGGTTTTCGACAGCTTGTTACGGATATCGAATTTGTCAATATCGCACTAATGGATCTCATCGCTGCTTGGCTGTCAATATATATACTTACAAAGCCTCTTTGGGCAATAAAGTGCTTCTCTAATAGCTAGTACTTCCGCCTGAAAACACTTCGGTGTTCCGGGAGAGTTGTGCAGAGGAAATGTGGGAAGCAACTAGGGAAGGGTGTATTGAATTGTACTATTGTGGGAATCTTTGCATTCCCCACTAGAATAGATGCATGTCATCTCTTCTACGTAGCCTTGAGTAAGTATTCTCTCAGTCGTAAGGCCGTAAGTGTTGCATGTTCTGCGCCTTGTATTTCCAGACATTTTTCTTGCCCAGTGTGAGTGAGCCCCAGGCGCTTTTACTCAAGGAAAGTGTTATGTTATTTAGTGTGGGCGGACGAGAGGAAGAATTTTGTATTTCCTTGTAAACAGAACGAGTTCAGATCTGGTGGGGTTTACGCCTAGCACCTGTATACGCGACAGTTTGGATAACGTTGTTAAAATGGCCATCGATGTGCAGGAAAGCTATTAGGGTATACTTTGGAGTATAAATATGTTTCTATTATATTGAATGCGGAATGGAGAGCAGTATCTGTAGATATGCCATTCCCTTATGCATTTTGGGACCCAGCGATACTTAGGGTCTAAGAAGTTAGGAGAATGTGTTTAACTCAAACTATCTTTCAGGACTTGTCCACAATCATTAGTCCTAACTGATAACAGTCTTTTAAGGGAAGTAAAAATAAATTCCAACTGCAACGCTAAGAATATTTTACAAATTTGTTTTTCTATTATCTTAAAGCAGTGTAAAATTTTTGTGGAAACTATTTTATTGACTTAACAGCTGTTTTTGGGACAAGTCATTGAACAAGGCCGACTGCTTGCCTTGAAGTATAGCAAATAATGGTCTTATTTTAAAAACTTAATATGCTATAACACAACTTATACAAAATGTTACTTTCTGTTAGAAATTTGTTAAATTCCGAAATGCTGTATAAATTCGTAAAACTTCAACCCCTATTTGCACTTTTATATGAAAACTTTTATACTTTGCTCCGTACGTTTTTTAGAAAACTTTCCACAGCACTTAAACCAGCATAAATTTCATAATACACTTTATATTTCACACAAATTCAAATGGTTTGATTCTAAGCTATTTTATATTTCTTGATTTCATATAAAAAAGTATCCCAGTTACACAATTTTCGCAAACTTTTACCTAGCAAAAGTCAATTTTCAACGACATTTACAACTCTTGAGTTAGCTGTCAGACAAGAACTTGAATACTGTCATATGTATAACGCAATCAAAACAGTTTTAGCTCTTTATTAAAATGTTATATGCTTCCATCATCAACAACACATTCACAATATAACACTTCGAACCCTTTACGAATATGGAAACGTTTTCTTGATATTATATACCAGTTCAAAGTGTTCCCACTTGCAACCCCTAAACAAAGTATTATACAAGAACTTTGTTATACTTTGTGTACTAAGTACGGTTGTCAACCTTTTTATTAAAACTTTCATAAATTAACAGCTGTTGTATTGCCAATTGCACAATGTACAACGTCTCTGTAATTGATAAAAAAAAATATATTTCAAAAATGCTTATTTTACAGTAATAAAAAATCGTGAGCTTTACAACCCACAACCCCCAAAAGCTCCAAAGCTTACTTTTCATAGCTTTGGTTTATGACACCGATATTTCGACTGTTGGCGGATAGCACAGGCGCTGGATCGGGAATGCTGTACACCGGATATAAAGGCGCAAATTCGTTGACACCGAAAGCGTGAATCTCTTCCTCGTTGATATTGCCGCGTAGCGTATGCTTTGATTCCTCAAACTTAGGCAGAACTGCGAAAAATTAGTAAATGATTGATGGCTTGATAAATAAATAAGAAATAGGTAAATCATATCCAAACCTTGAGAGCTGGGCGTCAATTCGTTTTGTAGCGCGTCCACCACGGGCAATTCATCCGCTGGCTCATAGCGAGCACTGCGTCTAGGTGGCTGCTGCTGCACCACACCCGAGTTAATACCAATTGGCCAGGTGCCGATGGTGATGGGCATGGTGATCAGCTGTTGCTTCTGTAGGCTTTTGATTAACGCCTCCACCTCCAGTTGATAGGCGATTTGTATCAAATTGCACACGTTGAGGCAAGTAGGTGGAGTACTGGGCACATCCATATAAACCGTTATGGAACGCGTGCAATGCCGCAGCACAGAATCGCCTTTGGCGCGCCCAATGATAATTCGATCCACGCGAGAATGCTCGGGGGTAATACTAAAATACCTCACCAGCATGACCATAGACAGGCGCAGCTCGGAGACGGCCACATTGCTGTTATTGATTACCAGCACAGTAACTGGGATACGCTGGCCGGGCACGTAGCCAGCCTGGGGCAAATTTAGCTCCATTTTAAGTGGGTCCGTCTTGCAGGGTCCACAGCAGAAGGTCCTATAATTCTCGCTGTGAGCTGCTAACTGAAAGAAAAATACTTTAGTCTAATCTTTACATTAAAATTTTAAGTAACTTCCAGATATAAAAATGATGGTTTTACTTTTTATTCATTATCACTACTACTACTATCAATACAAACCCTGAGCTGCGGTGTTTCAAAGTTTAGATCCATCATTTTCAGCACGGTTATGCCGTGCGTATAGACCTGATCATATTTCCAGGGTCGGATCAGCAAGACCTTGACTACATAGCGTATGCAGCCATAACGACCCTCAAAGGACGAAGGACACTGATAGGGAAGCTGGCAGGCAAAATTAAAGTTGTGTACACCCGCTTGTATGATGTGTCTGTCATTACCTATTTAGGGCGAAATGTATATGTATTGTGAAGTTGATGATCTTTAGTTATACTCACTTTGCTCTGAGCCTACTATATATGTCTGCGATGATAGGTATTCCTCGCGACCGGAGAATAGTTTTGTGTTTGCCAGTCGCCTTTCGCTCCATTTAGTAATAGAGTAGCCCACGACTTTTACTAGCGCAGCTATCATAGAGATAAGTATGACGAATGATAAAATAAGCTTATATAATCCCAATGAGCAAACAGGCGATAAGCTGCCAAATGTTTGCTAAAGAGCAAAACAAAAAAATCACTGATCACTCGAAACTGATTTCTATTCAATTAAAATAATAATAATATTTGAATTCGTGAGATTTGAACTGTTATTTATGAGTTATAAATATATTGTAATACGTAATATTTCAAATATCTTCATTTCTGTAATTATTTCAAGAAATCAAAATCAGAATTCCTTTAAACTAATCCCTAGCAAGTATCGACCAATTACTTTTTTTTACAATAACCACAATTTGTGAGTGACCACTGTAGTATGATCAAGGTAACTAATGTTTCTTCCGACGAGTTATATTGACTATTTACGGAGGATTTTAATTGTTTAGTAACTGAAACTTACGAATGAGTCTGATAAGTATTTAGCAACATACTGCAGTTAGAACTAACAGTTATTAATTCCGCTTTTTATTATCATACGTTAATTAATCAACAACAATTTGACGAGTTGAGCACTTAAGGTATTTTTCGCCGAGACATAGTTGACTTAAAACCTCATGCGTATTTATATACACCGCTTATTTAAAAAAAAAACTTTCGCATTCCTTCGCGCACACTAAAATTCTTATCTTAATCAATGTCATCATAAACGAATATGTATATATTGATTTCGTCTATCAGTTATCGTTATCGTTCCGAGTATTTATAACCCTTTTATTTGGCGGACAATTAAATTCCCGATGCGTAAATCCCCAAACTGATAATTGAATGTGTTCTGGATTCTGTATACCTTGCACTTCCTTAATTTTATCCGACTTTAGAGTAATACAGCCGCTAACTAATTGCCCGGCAAAGAAAGTGCCTTGCCGATTATTATCGAAACTGATATCGCACGTAACAACCATTTCCACCGAGTATCCGAAAATCTCGCACTAAATCACAAATCCCAATGTTTCCAACCACAACTTGTGGGAGTCCGAAACACCGCACTTAGGTTGCACAACGAATCGCTACTAAATTTAGTTGGTGCGTGTTGAGAACGCACTCGGGCGGTTCTCGCTTGGTATCGCGGACTTTGCTGTTGTGCGAGTTGAGTTTGATAAGCGATAAGGTCCGAAAGCGTTAGTGACTGTAAGTAGTACATAATGGAATCGGAATATGAATTTATAAGAGTTGAAATATTTACCTAAAGTCTTTTTCTACTTATCATAAGAGCGCAGACCTTGACAGTGGTCTGTGTCATGCTCATTTTTATGCATAAGGCCGAAGATTTGATAAAGTCTAAAAGCAATCAGACTAGCAGAAGAAGGCTTGAGAGAGTCAATTAGCGAAACTTGATAATTTTAATCAAAATTTCTGTATATATAAAAACATATTTTCTGCACATTACTATGAAGGCTTTTTAATAAAGACTAGATTATGTTTATATCATGTTGTAATAGCCTGTATATATTTTCTTGAATCTTTGAATTCGTTCACAGCCAAGTTCCTTTGTTTACATCCGCATTAGCGTTTGGAAAACCATCAATGTCCGTATTAGCCATAGGTGCCGTTGGACTTGGTATATTAAATATGGGATAGAGTGGTGCAAAACCATTCTCATTCAAACTCAGCGTATGCGGTGGTGCAGTCGCCTGCATTGGATTAACTGAACCGAGATTATTACGCATGTAAACAGCCTCCTCATAATTGGGTGGTGCTGCAGGGACAAATGTGATTATATACATCGAACTAATTCAAAGTAGGAAAGTACTTACGAATACTGCTATCCATAGCCCAGGGCATATTAGAATCAATGGGCGGTGGAATGGCCGCAGCGGCCGCAGAGTCAGCTAAAGCCTTAGCATCCAGTGTTTGGGGAATTTGAATCTCCATTCCACGTGGTTGAATGCACATGTGCTCCGACAATGGCACACTTCCCATGGTGATAGGTATACTGATCACTTCGTTGCGATGACAGCCTTTGACCTTGGCCTCTACCTCCACCTGATAGCTAATTTGTATAATCCTGCACAAGTTAAAACAAGTGGGAGGCGTGGCGGGCACCCTCAGCCAATAGGTGAACTGTTTCTTGCAGTATTGTTGCACATGATCACCCATCAGCTTGGTCACAACAAACCGTTCCACTTTGGACTCTGTGCGCGAAAAGTGCTGTGCGTGGTAGGTAACCATCATGGCCAGACTGACCTGCAGCATCTCGATCCTTATGTGACTATCGTTGGTAACCATCATATTCACGGGTATTGTCTGGCCAGAGACAAATCCAGTTTGCGGAAGCGACAATTGCAGCTGTAGTGGCGCTGATGTACAGGGCCAACAGCAATAGGTCTTTTGTGTCTCCACATGAGCTGCTACCTAAAAAAAGTCAATAAGTTTCTTAAAATTAATTAAGTACGACAATTTTAAAATGTTGTCAATGTTTTTACAAATCTATAGAAGCATATTAACACATGGAACTACTTCTATCCTATTCTGACTGAGAGCATTAATGGAGAATGACAGACTATATTATCAAGTCCGCTGTTGGCGCTAAACAATAATACATATATTGATAGGGTCAGAAGTACTGCATTTTAATTTTCCAACAACTTTATCAACTTACCTTTAATAGTGGACTGTCGATGTTCAGATCCATCATTTTAAGCACCGTAAAGCATCGTACATAGGACTGATCAAATTTCCAAGGCCTTTCCATCGCCACTGTAGTCATATAGCGTATTTTTCCATAGTGACCCTCGAAAGATGAGGGACAATGGATGGGTATCTGACAGGTAAAGTTATAGACATGAACGCCAGCCTCAATCGAAATTTGCGCTGCGGGGTTCGTACAATTTGATAATAGATACAAACGGAGATAAACGAATTTACTTACTGCTTTCAGTGGATCCCGCTAAGTAGGTTTTGGATGCTATATAGTCTTCCCGTCCTCGATAGTGATCTGTGGATTGATCCTTTCCTGTTCCCCTCGATGAGCTCCATGAAGTTTCGGCAAATCCACTGATATTCAAAGTGAGGGCTGAATAGAAGGAATATAGAATATTTTGTAATCTTATTATTAATATTTTTAAGTGCTATACAAAAACAATTACTACTAATTTTATTTATTGAATATACATAATCAAGACCTTAAATTATTATTATATTAATAGATACAAAGAATATGTCCATATATGTTTAAGAGCTTAATTTATATCTAAAATATAACTTAAAATCTGCGAGAAGAGTTGATGAGCCTTTATTTACATTTCAAATATATTTTTTGCATCAACATAATCAAATGTAGCGCGTGCCATTTCAGCTAAAATGATGAATTACTCACTTTCTGCTACCAGGTCTACCCTATAAAGTTAACAATGCGCACAAAAACATTTGCGTGAATATTTATACACGCTGCCGATAAGATAAGAGTGAGTCATTGGGAAGAACACTTGAAAGTGTAATTGCTTCAAATAATACGAATAATAAACTTTTGCGGGAACTTACCCTTGATAGCTTTGGCCTTATCCAGTTTCAACGTCACTTGGCCACTCATCACTTGACCCGCAAAGTAGGTACCATGGGGATTGTTATCGAATTGAATTACACATGTAACAGCCATTATGCGATATTTGAATATTCGTATTGCCGATGTTGCAGTTGTTAGTTTTATTGTGTGTGATGCCGCTGACACGAATCGCACTTATCACGGTCGGAATCCGAAACACGACTGATTGGATTGAAATTGGACGCCAAACGGAATGCTATTTATTTCTCACATAACGGCAACAAGTTCGGCAAGTTCCGCGACAATCCAATCGTTCCTATTGGTATGAAACAAACTGTTTTCTTTTTATTTTTCCCTGACTCTTAACCAAACCATTGAACATTTCTTATCTTATCGCTGCGACAATTATAAATTTCGCTTAAGTGCAATGCAAGTATACCCTTATGGCAGTGTGGTTATTTCCGTGGAATTATTAATACCCTCTTAAGCTAATGAGCGTATGCAAATAAAATGCGAAACATAAATTAAACATAAACATAAATTCTTGGTAAGAAATCAAGTAGTAGATTTGATGAGGAAGGAACATCTGTCCTTGGCACGCCAAAGAATAAATTTCCATGCAGACCGAAGTAAACCTTCTAGTCCAGAGCTCAAAATATTATGTCCTAATACGCTTTAAAAAATTTCACGACTGTCATATGTACAGAAATATAAGAACGGAGTTGACTACATCGACTCTTCTAGTTATTCTGATCAAAAATATATATGTATACTTTGAGGTGTCGGAGACGTCTCCGATACAAACTTCACAACAAAATTATAATACCCTCTCTCTGCACACAGATTATGTATCTATATTCATACTGCGACAGATAAGAAATAATTTCGTGTTGATGTTAAATATTTGGGATTTTTATAGATTGTTTATTTTATAATTAAAATAATCTATAAAGTTATAAGTCCTTGATCAATTTTCATGTATTTATAACAGTTCTCTGTCAATGTATGTATGTATATTTCATATTTATAGACTTATCGTCGACATGGAATGCCACATCAAAACATCTGTAATCTAATCGTTTGATATATTTGAAATACGACAAACGAGATGGTTAAAAGTATGTTTTATCACTGCGTAGACAACACATAGAGGCGAAGTACTTACTGCTATCCATAAGATGAGAATCAATGAGTAGTGCAATGTCCGATGCCCCAACATGCAGTGCTTGCGGTGGATTAACCTCCAATCCACGTCAAGTAATTTGCATGTCCTTCGACAATGGCACAATTCCCATACGGGCAGATATATATATCACTTCGTTCCGATTATAGCCTTTGACCTTGGCCTCTACATATCTATTTAAATATATATTTATTTTCGAAATATTCACAAAATGTGAAAAAAAAATTATTTATCTGTTAAAATTATGTTAATTTACATCCAAAGCAACCGTACAACTTTACATACTTATGTTAAGTCCCTCATCAATGAACACCAATACCAATTAACTAACAGCATTTCGACGATCTGGTACTTTGTTTTATTTTCTTATCCAGGCATTCCTGATGCGGGGAAACTTCGCTCCAACAGAATTTATTTCCTGGTCTATCCCATAATACAATCAGCACAGAAACTTATGCATGAATATTAAAACATGCCGTAGATAACATAACATTCATTGGAAACAACCCTTGAAGTATAAATTGCTCGAGATATTGCCAATACCAACCATGGGGATTATTAGCGAATTCAACACACAACATTCATAAAGCGATATTGGAATATTCGTATTGTCGATATTACAAGTATGTCGGTTAGTATTATTGTTTGTGATGCCGTCGCCATGATTCTCAATTGTCACTGTCGGAATACGGGGCACGACTGATTTATTTGTAATTGAAAGCCAATCGGATCGTTACATGCACACATATCATTATTGAAGTCTTTTTTTATTGTTAACAGAATCGCATTTTTAATTTTTACCTAGTGTATAATATAATGAAAGATTTAATATCGCCATTGACATGTTGAATTGATAAATTTTCATATTTTCATTCACATAGGCAATTATATATAAATTAAACTGTTCCTTTAGAGTTTTTCAATATTCTTTATTAAAATCGTGTGTCGCTGTAGCTGCTGTCGCTGTAAGGCTAGTGGTGGTGTCCGTTATAATATGCTGACGCGGCGTAGAATCCGTTAGAGAACCTGCAATCCGTTAGGGTATTTGCAGTCCGTTAGGGTATTTTGGTGATTGGGAACAAATGTTCATAACTTATATATACATATTAATATATACATATGCTATTGACATATGATTTAGTACCGACTATTACCAAAAATAGAGACACATTTTTATTCTTGAAATAGGAACAGTTTACAGAATATTTGTATTTATTTGCCGACTCAATAAGGCTGTATCATCTTAACACACATGAGATTGGGTTTTTTTTTTTAAATATGCTTGAACCATATATAGGCTTGGTTATGGAAATGAATTAAGGTATAATAAATAAGAAAGTGTTTTGATACCTTGATACTATAAGTAATACCAGCAATTTTGGAGCCGAGACATTTTTTGAGAACATTCACAGAAATCTACCTTGCAAGCTTCCTAACTGTAGCTTTTAAATTGCTGGAGAAATAGATAGTTTTTTCGGATTTTCGAAGAGTGTTACTAGATATATAACATTCAAATTTTTTGACTCAAGCTAACAAATTTTGTACACTACTGTAGCACTCCAATACCTACGATATCAAGGGATAAAAAGTAATTTCGTTGACAAAGTATAAAAAAACACTTTTCTGGTATGTAACAAACTAACAAATAGCATTTTGGCCAAGCTTAGAATTAATTCCGATATCTCAGTTTCTCTCTGGAGAGAAAAGAAAGTTTATTAAAAGATATAAGATCTGTGCAAAATAAAATAGTAATAAAATTGAATAATTGGCTTAGACTATTGGTTTAGTCACCGATGCGGGCGGATTGCTTCTTAAACATTTTGTGTTTTTTATGCACCGCCTCCATGCGCATATCCTCCAAATCCTCTTGTATGCCTATTTTCTTACTAAGATACTCTTCGCGTTGCGTTTGAGCGAAACTGGATTCTATAACAGAGTCCTCGTCGAGATCTCGATACCGTCGCTTATCATAGCCAAATATGTCGCGTATATGTATAGAAATATCCTCCTCGCAGTTTGCATCGTCGATGAAGTCGTCCAGCTCGGAGTCATACTCGGAATCATTATCAGAAATGTTTCGTTTGCTAGTCGGATCGATCGGTTTGCGTCCGCCTCCTGGCTGCACACCATTGCCTCCTCTTAGTTCAAGCGCCCCGCTTTGATGCGGTTTACGTTTACGCTGCACATCCTCAGTTGAACGCACCTTGGATAGTTCACGTGGCGGAAAATTGCGTGTGCCGCCTGCACTATTGGCAGCCTCATATGGATTACGTGGTGCTGCTGCTTTGGAGGTGGTTGCTCCAGATGAAGCTGTTGAAGCTGCAGCCGTCGATTTTGCTGAGCTGCTGCTGCCGCTGCAGGCAACTGACGGACGTTTGAATGCAATCGGACTTGTTGCGGACTTTGCTGGTATTGCACGATGTTTGGCGCTGGAGGAGGTGCTCGGCTTGACACTGGTCGCTGGGCGTTTGAAGTTATCACTAGTTGGCTTCAATTTGGGTTGACTCAGCAGCGCTGCTGGAGATGAAGCTGAAGCAGAAGCTGAAACAGAAGATGGAGCTGAAGCAGAATATGGAGCTGAAGCAGGACCTGGAGCTGTGGCTGGTGCTTTGACGACTGCGGGTGACTTACTTCGCTTGGGTATGCGTCCGACAGGGTCCATTCGTGGCGACTCCACTTTGGCCTTGGCATCTATTTCACGCTGGCGATCGCGTTGGGGGCGCTGCTCCTTCCAGAGCTGGCGCTCCTGCTGTTTTTTCTTCTCGCGTGCCGACATCAGGCGTTCCGGCTCCTTTTTCTTCCCTGGCACTGCCATGGAAAGCGGCTCGTGTTGCTTCTTCTCGGCTAGACGCAATAGGGCCTGATAATCCATCGGAGGTGACTGTGTCGCCCGCTTTGCTTTTACCTTCTTTTGTTCCTTCTCGTACCGTTTGCGCTCCTCATCGCGTCGCTCCGCATCCGGATCGTAGAGAGCTTTCGGCGATTTTGTGTTGTTGGCGCGAGTCACATGCGCCTCCCTATCTTTGCCTGTGCCTGAAGTGGATGTGTGACTGGTGCGCTTCCGTTTGTTGGATCTGGCCTCCTCAGATTCGCGCTTAATGGCCGCCTTGACGCGCTCTTTGGTGCTGGATAGATCGCGCACAAATTTTGGTCGGCTGGGTGCAAAGCCCTTGTCCTCGTGCACATCCTTGAACTTCTCAATGTATTTCTGATAGAAGGCATTCGCCTCCGTCGACACATAGCCATAGTCATCCCCAGTACCATCTAGCACCGTATTATCCGCACTCTTCGCATCGTCCGGCACCGATTTATTCTCCGCTCGCTTACGCTCCGTCTCCTCCGCCTCGCGATTCTTGAGGAATTTTTGTATGTTGTTGGACAGTTGTTTCCTCTCCTTAGTTTCCTTTTTGGGTGGCGCATACTTGGTGCAGTAGTATTTTCCTTCTTTTTTAGACGCAGCATCGTGTTTCTCTTTCGCATAAAGCAATAAGGCACCGTAATCCATTTTGGCTGAGAGTTTCTTTCAAATTAATTGCTTTTGTTTTGCTGCTCTGATTTCTTTGCAAAATATTCGAGAACTTTCCGAGTTTTTTGTTTGTTTCATACGACAAAAAAAAAAACCTGTCGAAATAAATTCTAAATTTTTTAGTCAATTGCACCTGACTGAAAAGTTTGCATTTATTTTTCAAACTTACTGTTTTATTCAAAAACGACGTGACTTATTCGGTGGTCGAAAACAAAATGCTTTGCATGCTATGATGAAATTCGTTTTTGAGTACATGAGAAAGAAGGAATAATCCAAAACACAGGATAAACTAAAGCAGAGTTGCCCAAATTCCATTGAATATAATATGGTCACATTTGCTACACAACCTTTTTTCAAATGTGTTCACAACGGAACAATGAGAGCTAAACCACAGCTTACGGCAAAAAGAATACTGCAAAAACTTTAATAATATTAAAATCTCAACCGGAATTTGTATACTTGTATTAGAATCGTAACTGGAACCTAATTCAATTCGAAGGTTTTGGCACCCTGCCCAAATGTAATATCGAAAAAGAATTTATATCCGTTTTACTCGTAAACCATTATATATTTCCTTCAAGAAATGCAATTACATCAACAATTATTTATAACTTTTTTAAGCATTCTCAAATCCATGTGCTCTGATCAATATCTTCTTCCCTTTCATTTTCTGCTGGATTTACGATATTGAATACTGTATAAAGAGGGATAAAGTGACAATTTTCGTTATCAAATATCTTCTTAGTGCCTGTCGGGTCTTCTTGATCAGTTTTATAGAACTTCTGACTATCTGCAGAATTGTGGGCATTGGTTCCGTATGTGCGCACATGCACGGCCTCTTCATAGCTGGGAGGCACTGTAAAGTATAAAAATATTGTTATAAAATATTAGGATGAGAAATTAATGTATTTCCAAATGATAGTTGAATTACTTATGGAAGAATCCACAGCCCAGGGATTTGTCGCAGGCACCCGTGCCTCACCAAGCACATCATCAACCAGAACCAGAGCCTTCTCATCCAGTTGCTGTGCCACAACTTCCACTTCAATGGAAGGCAGGCGTGGTTGCTGTGTCAGTTGCCTCGTTAGCGGCACATTGCCAATAGTCACGGGTAAGTGCACCCGTTCGTTTATGTGCCAGCCCTTAACCTTGGTCACCACCTCCACCTGGTAGGCAATTTGGATGATGCGGCATAAATCGAAGCAGGTGGGCGGTGTTGCCGGCACAAGCAGATCTAATGTAAACTGTTTCTTGCAGTTTCTTGTGACGCCCTCGCCCTTCTTCCTGGTAACCACAAATCTCTCGTTGATCGTCTCCACACTGCACTGACTATAGTAGATTACCATCATGACTAAACTAGCTTCGATTTCCTCCACGCGTATGTGACTTTCGTTGCTGGCCAGAACACCGACTGGTATTATCTGGCCAGGCACAAATCCTTTCTGCGGCAGCGATAATTGCAGCTTGAGTGGCTTTGAGCGACAAGGCCAGCAGTTATAAGTTTTCTGGTCCTCCGAATAGGCAGGTGTCTAAAAAGCAGTAATTTTTTAATCATTTAAATGCAGATTATGTATCTATATTCATACTGCGACAGATAAGAAATAATTTCGTGTTAATGTTAAATATTTGGGATTTTTATAGATTGTTTATTTTATAATTAAAATAATCTATAAAGTTATAAGTCCTTGATCAATTTTCATGTATTTATAACAGTTCTCTGTCAATGTATGTATGTATATTTCATATTTATAGACTTATCGTCGACATGGAATGCCACATCAAAACATCTGTAATCTAATCGTTTGATATATTTGAAATACGACAAACGAGATGGTTAAAAGTATGTTTTATCACTGCGTAGACAACACATAGAGGCGAAGTACTTACTGCTATCCATAAGATGAGAATCAATGAGTAGTGCAATGTCCGATGCCCCAACATGCAGTGCTTGCGGTGGATTAACCTCCAATCCACGTCAAGTAATTTGCATGTCCTTCGACAATGGCACAATTCCCATACGGGCAGATATATATATCACTTCGTTCCGATTATAGCCTTTGACCTTGGCCTCTACATATCTATTTAAATATATATTTATTTTCGAAATATTCACAAAATGTGAAAAAAAAATTATTTATCTGTTAAAATTATGTTAATTTACATCCAAAGCAACCTTACAACTTTACATACTTATGTTAAGTCCCTCATCAATGAACACCAATACCAATTAACTAACAGCATTTCGACGATCTGGTACTTTGTTTTATTTTCTTATCCAGGCATTCCTGATGCGGGGAAACTTCGCTCCAACAGAATTTATTTCCTGGTCTATCCCATAATACAATCAGCACAGAAACTTATGCATGAATATTAAAACATGCCGTAGATAACATAACATTCATTGGAAACAACCCTTGAAGTATAAATTGCTCGAGATATTGCCAATACCAACCATGGGGATTATTAGCGAATTCAACACACAACATTCATAAAGCGATATTGGAATATTCGTATTGTCGATATTACAAGTATGTCGGTTAGTATTATTGTTTGTGATGCCGTCGCCATGATTCTCAATTGTCACTGTCGGAATACGGGGCACGACTGATTTATTTGTAATTGAAAGCCAATCGGATCGTTACATGCACACATATCATTATTGAAGTCTTTTTTTATTGTTAACAGAATCGCATTTTTAATTTTTACCTAGTGTATAATATAATGAAAGATTTAATATCGCCATTGACATGTTGAATTGATAAATTTTCATATTTTCATTCACATAGGCAATTATATATAAATTAAACTGTTCCTTTAGAGTTTTTCAATATTCTTTATTAAAATCGTGTGTCGCTGTAGCTGCTGTCGCTGTAAGGCTAGTGGTGGTGTCCGTTATAATATGCTGACGCGGCGTAGAATCCGTTAGAGAACCTGCAATCCGTTAGGGTATTTGCAGTCCGTTAGGGTATTTTGGTGATTGGGAACAAATGTTCATAACTTATATATACATATTAATATATACATATGCTATTGACATATGATTTAGTACCGACTATTACCAAAAATAGAGACACATTTTTATTCTTGAAATAGGAACAGTTTACAGAATATTTGTATTTATTTGCCGACTCAATAAGGCTGTATCATCTTAACACACATGAGATTGGGTTTTTTTTTTTAAATATGCTTGAACCATATATAGGCTTGGTTATGGAAATGAATTAAGGTATAATAAATAAGAAAGTGTTTTGATACCTTGATACTATAAGTAATACCAGCAATTTTGGAGCCGAGACATTTTTTGAGAACATTCACAGAAATCTACCTTGCAAGCTTCCTAACTGTAGCTTTTAAATTGCTGGAGAAATAGATAGTTTTTTCGGATTTTCGAAGAGTGTTACTAGATATATAACATTCAAATTTTTTGACTCAAGCTAACAAATTTTGTACACTACTGTAGCACTCCATTACCTACGATATCAAGGGATAAAAAGTAATTTCGTTGACAAAGTATAAAAAAACACTTTTCTGGTATGTAACAAACTAACAAATAGCATTTTGGCCAAGCTTAGAATTAATTTCGATATCTCAGTTTCTCTCTGGAGAGAAAAGAAAGTTTATTAAAAGATATAAGATCTGTGCAAAATAAAATAGTAATAAAATTGAATAATTGGCTTAGACTATTGGTTTAGTCACCGATGCGGGCGGATTGCTTCTTAAACATTTTGTGTTTTTTATGCACCGCCTCCATGCGCATATCCTCCAAATCCTCTTGTATGCCTATTTTCTTACTAAGATACTCTTCGCGTTGCGTTTGAGCGAAACTGGATTCTATAACAGAGTCCTCGTCGAGATCTCGATACCGTCGCTTATCATAGCCAAATATGTCGCGTATATGTATAGAAATATCCTCCTCGCAGTTTGCATCGTCGATGAAGTCGTCCAGCTCGGAGTCATACTCGGAATCATTATCAGAAATGTTTCGTTTGCTAGTCGGATCGATCGGTTTGCGTCCGCCTCCTGGCTGCACACCATTGCCTCCTCTTAGTTCAAGCGCCCCGCTTTGATGCGGTTTACGTTTACGCTGCACATCCTCAGTTGAACGCACCTTGGATAGTTCACGTGGCGGAAAATTGCGTGTGCCGCCTGCACTATTGGCAGCCTCATATGGATTACGTGGTGCTGCTGCTTTGGAGGTGGTTGCTCCAGATGAAGCTGTTGAAGCTGCAGCCGTCGATTTTGCTGAGCTGCTGCTGCCGCTGCTGGCAACTGACGGACGTTTGAATGCAATCGGACTTGTTGCGGACTTTGCTGGTATTGCACGATGTTTGGCGCTGGAGGAGGTGCTCGGCTTGACACTGGTCGCTGGGCGTTTGAAGTTATCACTAGTTGGCTTCAATTTGGGTTGACTCAGCAGCGCTGCTGGAGATGAAGCTGAAGCAGAAGCTGAAACAGAAGATGGAGCTGAAGCAGAATATGGAGCTGAAGCAGGACCTGGAGCTGTGGCTGGTGCTTTGACGACTGCGGGTGACTTACTTCGCTTGGGTATGCGTCCGACAGGGTCCATTCGTGGCGACTCCACTTTGGCCTTGGCATCTATTTCACGCTGGCGATCGCGTTGGGGGCGCTGCTCCTTCCAGAGCTGGCGCTCCTGCTGTTTTTTCTTTTCGCGTGCCGACATCAGGCGTTCCGGCTCCTTTTTCTTCCCGGGCACTGCCATGGAAAGCGGCTCGTGTTGCTTCTTCTCGGCTAGACGCAATAGGGCCTGATAATCCATCGGAGGTGACTGTGTCGCCCGCTTTGCTTTTACCTTCTTTTGTTCCTTCTCGTACCGTTTGCGCTCCTCATCGCGTCGCTCCGCATCCGGATCGTAGAGAGCTTTCGGCGATTTTGTGTTGTTGGCGCGAGTCACATGCGCCTCCCTATCTTTGCCTGTGCCTGAAGTGGATGTGTGACTGGTGCGCTTCCGTTTGTTGGATCTGGCCTCCTCAGATTCGCGCTTAATGGCCGCCTTGACGCGCTCTTTGGTGCTGGATAGATCGCGCACAAATTTTGGTCGGCTGGGTGCAAAGCCCTTGTCCTCGTGCACATCCTTGAACTTCTCAATGTATTTCTGATAGAAGGCATTCGCCTCCGTCGACACATAGCCATAGTCATCCCCAGTACCATCTAGCACCGTATTATCCGCACTCTTCGCATCGTCCGGCACCGATTTATTCTCCGCTCGCTTACGCTCCGTCTCCTCCGCCTCGCGATTCTTGAGGAATTTTTGTATGTTGTTGGACAGTTGTTTCCTCTCCTTAGTTTCCTTTTTGGGTGGCGCATACTTGGTGCAGTAGTATTTTCCTTCTTTTTTAGACGCAGCATCGTGTTTCTCTTTCGCATAAAGCAATAAGGCACCGTAATCCATTTTGGCTGAGAGTTTCTTTCAAATTAATTGCTTTTGTTTTGCTGCTCTGATTTCTTTGCAAAATATTCGAGAACTTTCCGAGTTTTTTGTTTGTTTCATACGACAAAAAAAAAAACCTGTCGAAATAAATTCTAAATTTTTTAGTCAATTGCACCTGACTGAAAAGTTTGCATTTATTTTTCAAACTTACTGTTTTATTCAAAAACGACGTGACTTATTCGGTGGTCGAAAACAAAATGCTTTGCATGCTATGATGAAATTCGTTTTTGAGTACATGAGAAAGAAGGAATAATCCAAAACACAGGATAAACTAAAGCAGAGTTGCCCAAATTCCATTGAATATAATATGGTCACATTTGCTACACAACCTTTTTTCAAATGTGTTCACAACGGAACAATGAGAGCTAAACCACAGCTTACGGCAAAAAGAATACTGCAAAAACTTTAATAATATTAAAATCTCAACCGGAATTTGTATACTTGTATTAGAATCGTAACTGGAACCTAATTCAATTCGAAGGTTTTGGCACCCTGCCCAAATGTAATATCGAAAAAGAATTTATATCCGTTTTACTCGTAAACCATTATATATTTCCTTCAAGAAATGCAATTACATCAACAATTATTTATAACTTTTTTAAGCATTCTCAAATCCATGTGCTCTGATCAATATCTTCTTCCCTTTCATTTTCTGCTGGATTTACGATATTGAATACTGTATAAAGAGGGATAAAGTGACAATTTTCGTTATCAAATATCTTCTTAGTGCCTGTCGGGTCTTCTTGATCAGTTTTATAGAACTTCTGACTATCTGCAGAATTGTGGGCATTGGTTCCGTATGTGCGCACATGCACGGCCTCTTCATAGCTGGGAGGCACTGTAAAGTATAAAAATATTGTTATAAAATATTAGGATGAGAAATTAATGTATTTCCAAATGATAGTTGAATTACTTATGGAAGAATCCACAGCCCAGGGATTTGTCGCAGGCACCCGTGCCTCACCAAGCACATCATCAACCAGAACCAGAGCCTTCTCATCCAGTTGCTGTGCCACAACTTCCACTTCAATGGAAGGCAGGCGTGGTTGCTGTGTCAGTTGCCTCGTTAGCGGCACATTGCCAATAGTCACGGGTAAGTGCACCCGTTCGTTTATGTGCCAGCCCTTAACCTTGGTCACCACCTCCACCTGGTAGGCAATTTGGATGATGCGGCATAAATCGAAGCAGGTGGGCGGTGTTGCCGGCACAAGCAGATCTAATGTAAACTGTTTCTTGCAGTTTCTTGTGACGCCCTCGCCCTTCTTCCTGGTAACCACAAATCTCTCGTTGATCGTCTCCACACTGCACTGACTATAGTAGATTACCATCATGACTAAACTAGCTTCGATTTCCTCCACGCGTATGTGACTTTCGTTGCTGGCCAGAACACCGACTGGTATTATCTGGCCAGGCACAAATCCTTTCTGCGGCAGCGATAATTGCAGCTTGAGTGGCTTTGAGCGACAAGGCCAGCAGTTATAAGTTTTCTGGTCCTCCGAATAGGCAGGTGTCTAAAAACCAGTAATTTTTTAATCATTTTAAATGCTGGTATACGAATTTAAAATTCATTTCACCAAACTTACGTTTAAACAAAGTCCTACTCGATTAAGATCCATTACTTTCAGCACCGTAAATGGACGTGAGAAAACCTGATTAAATTTCCAGGGCCTGATGAGCTTTACATTTACCATATATCGCACGCGACCATTGTTCCCTTCAAAGGATGATGGACAAACAGAAGGTATTTGACAGGCAAAGTTGTATACGTAGCTGCCTGGCTCGAGGGCAACGTCTAGGATAGAAATAAAATAATTCAATCTATTGGACTTCTTGTTTAATTTTGTGAAACTTTACTTTCTCCATCAGCTTGTAGTAATTGAACTTTTGATTTTATATAATCCTCGTGACCACTGTAGCTTTCGGACGTTGTTTTATTGTTAAGATCAGTAGAGTCTTCAGTCCAAAATGTCGAGGCAAAACCTTTAATCTCTAAAATTAGAGCTGTAAGATATAATAAATACAAATGTTAACGTTTACTGGAATTAATAGTGCTGTAAGATACATTGAAAACTAGCTAAAGCAAACTCCAGCTGCTGTGTCCGGAAATATTGGGAATGAGAAGAATGCGCTTCCTGGCAAAAAGAATGCGCTGCGTTTCCGCATCGACTGAGCCACTGTTGCCGATGGCATTTTTATGGATGTAGCTGATTTCGTAAGTACCCTCAGCTAATTATTTATTTATTTTATCATTTATTTAACTTTTCACCTTAACAAGCAAAGGACAAATAGAAACATGGCAAACATTTTATGCACATAAGCACTGGCTTTCATTTTTTGGATTCATCGGAACAATTTCATTAACACCTTCAGCGCTCCAGAATGAAGCTGACATTAGTCAGCTCCGATGTGTACTTCCCCAGTCTGACATTAAAAGGTACCTGAAGAAAACCAATCTGAGCCAATGGATTCGTGTGTCTTTTATTTATTAATAAGAGTCTAATACGGTTAGAAGGTAAGCTAATATTAGTATTCCAATGAAGACCCCTAAGGGCAAATAATAGAAATTGTTTTTGTACGGATTCTATTCTATCCTGATGAACCTTTGTAATTGTGTGACCATTTTCAAGATCCATATTCCAGAATAGGACGCAAAAGTGATATATAAAGAGTTTTCGTAATGTAGGGATCGTCAAATTCTTTTGACCAGCGCTTAATGAAACACATGACTCCTAAGGCTCGATTAACAGAGGAAGAACTATGCTTGTCGAACTTAAGCTTGGGATCTAAAAGTATTCGCAAATTGTCAACACATTCAATGCGTTCCAGTGGCTTGCCATGAAGAAAATATGTATTTAAATAGGGCTGTTGAAATATGTTTCAATTTTAACGGCAACGATTAATATCGCTGCATCGATTAATATCGAAGCTCTGGTCACACATGTATTGTGCTTAACTTTCTACATTCTATTTGTCAGTTGCTCACAATAATACCATTTATAATCACAAACTGCGTTTAACTCTTCGTTTGAACTATGCCATATTACAACAAGATCAATCGCCTGTAAAAACACATATAAATTCGCATTTTTCACAATTAAGATTTAAAAAATTTATACGAGTTTTAAAAATCATTTAATAATAATAAACGGGATAAAAACCAGCAAGAATCATGGTTTCCATTAGTTCAAATAAGAAAGAACGGTGGTCTTAGGCACTGCAATGATTTTATGTTCATGATGACTGCCATTAGACAATACATACAATTTTCCAAAATAAAACTCTTCTGACTTGGACTGATTTCTATTGACAATTGCCAATCATCAGTCAAAACTTCTTAACAGTTATGCCATTGATTAATTAACTTGAGCCCTCAATTGTTCCAATGAGTCTACCTCTTTGCCCACAAATTTAAAATAGATATTTCGGGTGAAAGATAACCAAACATAAATATGAATCATGTTTGCCTAGAATGACACGCACACAAAGTAATTTTAAGGGATTTTTTTCCTTATTTAAGTAAAATAATTATTATTTTTTAAATATTTTTTTCTGCTTACCTTTGACCAACTTTTGCTTGTCCGTATTTAAAACTACACTACCCGAAACAACTTGACCCGCATAGTAAACGTCAAATGGATTGTCTTTAAAATTAATTTCACAGTCTACAACCATTACTATGAACCTGAGATATTCTCCTAGTTATTTATTGAAACAACAAATATTACAGTATATATATTCGACAGATTGACTGCGTTTCGCTTAAGGGCCAAAATCACACTGAATTAAAACAACATATTTTTTGTCAACGAACAGGAATTGACAAGTCTTATCTTATCAATTCGAAATATTGGAATTATAATCTTATTTATAAAAAAAAGTTACACCTGACATGTGTAACTGTAGTTCAAGTGCAAAGCAAGATACTAAAAGCGATTTGATAAAAAGATAAAACTTGTACGATACCAACTTTTGTGAAAATAGCTATAAATAGAAAATGCAACCACATTTAGATGTTCCACATTTCAAATATGTATTCAACTTGTTCCACGCAAAGTGCTTTTAATTAAGTCATAAATATATTCATATTCAGTTTTAAAAAGAAATTGTGCACCTTAAAATATATTCTAACAATTCTCACACCCATACATCAAAGCGCCAGACAAAGTCTTTAAAACGCATGTGTCTCGGATTACAGAGAGTTTTTCATGATAAGATAGCAGTCGACATTTGTTATGGCCAGCAAATATTGTTTGTACCAAAAACAAGTGGCTCAGTTGCCGTTTAACAGCGAGCGGGTTCAGAGAGCTCTAATCGTTGGCCGCGGGTGGAAGAACCGCATCGAGATATAAGTGTCACAAAAATGTCCAATAACTGTATCATTTCATTCGATCAGAATGAACACGGCACATATTTCACGGGCCAGGTTGTAACCGGCAAAGTGGTAGTCAATTTAAATAAAACCAAGAAACTGCGAGGTATGTAACCATTTCAGGGACTTAACTTTACAACTATTTTGATTTTTTTTAACAACACCAATATATTTGGAATATCAAACAGCTATCCTCGTACTTAGTAGCCTTATCTGCGAAATATGTGTTTGTATTTTTTTACTGAGCTTCATTTTTGTCAAAACACATTATATTCGTAATTTATTGATAACCCAAAACTGTTATAGGCCCAAAAAAATGCACGATAAAGCAAAACAGAGTGCACAAAAAGTGTTTTTGCGGTTAGGCACAAGGCAAAGGGGAATTACATTTGCTGTTTACTTCAGAATATGACACACTTAATTAGTCATTTGAATGAAGTTTTCAGATTTTGTAAATTATTGTTAAAGCACATATTTGGGTTTATGTGAATGGTTTTCATTTTTATTTAAATCGGTTTAGGAATAACTTATTTATGTATTTTTTATATGGTTTTAATTGTTTGTATTTTTTACATTCGTTCATTAAAATATTAAAATATTCTACTTATACAGTAATATGAAGAAATGTCGGCAATTTTAGATGTTGATAATGTTGATAATATTAATATAATAAAGCCCAGTATAAAATAATACTTACACTACCTTTTTTCCAGGTATTAAGCTACAAATTGTCGGATTTGCATGTGCTCAGTGGCGTAGCAAATATGGGCGTACGTTTCCCACACACCGAGTGCGTCCTGGGCACAGGCGTTACTTCATGGGCCGAGAGGACTACATTGCCTCAACAACATATTTGATGGGCTCGGATCAGGCGCAACCGATCGGCATTGATGCAGGCACCTATACATACACTTTTGCCTGTCCCATACCCAGTCACTGTCCATCCTCGTTTGAGGGCAGTTTTGGGCACATACGATATCTGGCGAAGGTCACATTCATGCGTCCGGGTGCATCGAATCGCACCACGAACGTGGGCTTCACCGTGCTCAAGCTGCTCGATCTAAACCACGAAAACAAAATGCTTCGCGAACCGGTCAATAACGAGGCAATGGAGTATTTTTGCTTCATGCACACGAAGGCGGTGCATATGAAGGTGACACTGCAGCAACAGGGCTATGTGCCCGGCCAGTTTATGCTCATCCATGCGGATGTGCGCAACGACTCCAGCAGTGATTGCAGGAAGCTCATGATTATGCTCTACCTGCGCGCCACTTACTCAGCCGATACGCCTCGTCTGCGCACCGTCTCCGAAAAGATACTGCTGGCCAAGCGTGAGAGTGGTCCCGTCCTCCATAATGCCCAGAAATCGTACACAGAATCGCTACGCATCCCGGCAACGGCGCCCACATGTGAGCACCTTAGCAAGGTGGTGAGAGTGTCGTACGAGATGCGCATTGTGGCTGTGATGAACTGGCTGATGGCCAATCCAAAAGTAGTCATACCGATCACCATTGGCAATGTGCCGCTGGCCACAGTAGCATCGGTTGCTACTTCGGGAATTGCGACCGTGCCAAGAGACTTGCCCTGCACCTCGGCCAGAGCAATAGCACTAGCTTCGGGCGTTAGCAATCCCTGCTATGAAATGTCCGAGGAGCTGCAGGACTATGAACTGCCTGAGGATGGGGATGATGAGTTCGACACCGAGGACGATTTAGTGCCAGAACTGCGTAAGTCATTTCCCTCCTTAACTTTATAAAAGACTCAAGTACATAATTGCTTAACGTGTTGCTCCCTTCCTATTTTAGCACCACCCACATATGAGCAGGCAATTTTCATGAGCGCCGACATCGCGGATACGGATACCAATACGGTCAGTGAGGCGTCACAGTTCACACCACGCTATCCCGTCTTTGATGTGGATACTTTCCAGAGCCCACCACCAAATCCGCCGCCGAAGAAACGACGTCATCGTCGTCGCCGAACCGAGCAGCGCCAGGGGAAGCAGCAAGAAAAAAATAAAGAACTGGATAGAGAGCCGGTGGAGTCGCCTGTGGAGATTTGAGTGCTCATCGGACAGCAATGTTTTATCTTGGCAGTATTTTGATTATTCAGCGAAAAATGAAAAATGGTTTTATACCCCGCGATTGTTTGTTTGTGTCTTTAGCGAGACATTTTGTAAACAAACAAACAATATAAAACAAATGCAAGAAAAAGTTCAACTCATGCATCTGAATAAGTAATGTATTCTTCACTTCTTGTTATCTAATCTAAACTAGGATTCTTAATAAAGTTAAAGGGTTACATGTATTACAAAAACTGTTTATTGAATACTAAAATTGTTTTAAGTATAAAGTCATTATATGAATTTTTTCCCATTTTTTGTATTGAAAAATGTATATATTATATTAAATGGACACTTGTTTAGCCCATTCAATATTACATTATCTGTTCTTGTTTACATCTGCTTGTTCTTATAGGCTGAAAATATATTAACGAGAACCATACAAATGTTTTTATTATGACGCGATCAGCCACAAAGCTCCACAGAGCTCTGTCAACAGTACTCATTCCCTCGAACGCTGTTCCTAGCTGAGAGCCAAAGAGTACAAAATATAATCTTGCTCTCTGTTTTTTCTGAAACTCTGAGTTTTCGGTATAACATTGACTCTTTAAACTGATGATGTCATATCAGTTTTACTCTCTCGCGCTCTCAGACATTTTGTTTGCAGTTCATTTTGATGCTCACAACTTTTCACTTTTGTTTGGGCCTCTTGGCGTCTAGATGGTTTGCGTCGCATGCGTTGTTCCATTAATAATCACGATTTCAACTTAAACATATTAAAGATAGGCAATACCGTCAATGGTAATCTTCAAAAGAGATTTTTTTTTGTGTTTGAGCTTAATTTTTCGTTTCTATTTCAAATTTTTTTTCTTTTTTTTTTGTTTTCTTAAATGATAAATATTTTTGTAGAATTAGCAAAACAAATATTGAACTTAACAACAATTTACACAAAAAGTAATATAAATCCAGTTTTGTACTTTTTCTTCAATATTTCAATTTTCTGTTCATCACCATATTGCAACGCACACCTTGTCCTATTGATGGCCCTGTCCGCTATTAGCTCATAGCTTCAGCGTAGTATATCGAAGTGGAGGTGCAGCACTAAGTCAAACTTTTCCGAGTGCAGCACGAGTTTTTTTTATTTATTTCAACCTAGATAAAGTATTACGAGGGCGGAGCAGATAAGAGATTATGGCGGTCATCTACTCCTTTAACAATTATATCATGGCCGACATAATCATACCAGTTATGAGTTAATATAACTTAAAATAAAGATCAATATATAGTAGTTAAAAACTGAACTTTGTCAGTAAATAATTCGAATCCGATTGTAATTTTAGATCGGGTGGTATTACCACCACTTATAGCCATATATTTTGTATATTAATTAAAATGAAAACAATTGGAATTGCGATTTTCATCATTGAATGTATTTATTTTAGTTGTTTACTATTGTACGACTGTATAATTTTGGACAATTGTATAAATGGACTGAAAAAATAGTGCTGTTATTTTGAATTTTTGTTATTATAATATTATTACTGTTTTTGAGTTCTTCTCATCAATAAAAAGATAATCTTGCGCTACATGCAATTTTTTAATAATATAACTCAATTAACATCGTATCCTCTCCATGGGACGAGGGACCAGCAACAATTCTCGTGAGGCAAATCAATTTCTCATTTAACCAACAAATGTAAAAACGAGATTAGCAACATCAGCGATGTCGCAAAGGCGAATCCAGCGGCGCCGTTCCGCTGAGCCAAATATTTATTGAGACCGCTCAAACGGTTGTTGGCCCATTCCAGATTCATGTTCACTGTGATTAGCGCCTTGCTAAGTATATCCACTGAGCTCCCGAACAGGGCTTGTTTCTCATTATAGAAGTTCTGGAACAGTGTCTGCTGCTCCTTTGTGGTGAAATAGTCAGCCATATCGCTCAATGCCTGTGCTGTCATCGGCCAGCCTTTCAAACTGTCGGTTAAGCAAAATGTTATTACAAATTTTCAAAATATTTTTTATATATTTTTTAGCTTTCAATTGCTTGAAAATATTTTGAATTTAGACTTGAGATAATTCTACTGCATTTGTTTATAATTTCAAACGTTTCAATGTATATAAATTTACACAATTCTGTTTAATACAAAAAGCATGTTTATGCATATATTGAAGACTCTTCAGAATCTTTATTTTTGACCGAAAACAAATCGCCAGCTTACAGCTTGCTCGAATCTCAAACTCAGACCTTTCGATAGCGAAACTATCGATATTTACTAACACTACAATGTTGTGCTTACATTAGTGAGTAAGACTTAACAGATTTTAACAGTGATAAATTAACAGCTGATAAAATGAATATCAGTTACAGTTAAATTAGTTTGACCAAACAAATTCAATAATACAGAAAAAACCTATTAATAATTTTCAGTGCTCGATCTTCTGATTTTCATTTGAATTTGCTAGACGACAGAGAAAGTTGCTAAGTGTGTTTGATAAATACTTAAATTGAACTTACGCATCTGCCAATTGGGTAATGTCTTCAATTACCATTTGGAAAATGGGAGTTATCAAGTCGGGATTCTGTTCATACAGCTGGGCTAGAGCGATAAGCTTAACGGGCACATCGCTGCCCGGGAATATAACCATGTTTTGGTAGTGCGTTCGATAATCCCTCGTGCAGCTGGAGGCGCGCAACAGAAGCTCTCGATCTACAAAATTAGTTGATATCTCATAATACTCCATCACGCGCTCATATCCACCGGATCGTGAGGCTGCACAGTAGAAGGTCTCGCGGTAATCTGGCGTTGGTTTCTCCGAGTCGGCTTTGAATATTTCCCGCACCTGGTTGTTGCAGTCCTCCGATTGGTACTTGCAGAGCCAGGCCACCTGTTTGTTGCGATTGTAGACATCGAGAACCTTATCCTTCGAGCTCCAGCTCACTCCTAGCTTCTTGTACACCGCAGCTGTGATATCGCTTAGATATTTGTTGAAATTGGGTAGCTGCTCTGGTGTTAAACGCTTTGAGACTATGGTCAGGCCCTCAAAGGCTGCAAACCATGGTATGTAGTCGGTTTCTATGCTCATATACTCCATAAATTCGAATACCTCAACATAGTCAATCATTGAAGCGTGGGCAAAGTTGAAAAGATCATCAATGAAAGCTGCACGATTCTCAACGGGAATATTACTATGATTTATCTCCGTCAGTGCCTTTTTAATGCGGCCCATCAGCTTATCTGTATACAATACACGATGATAGTTGGACTGTTTTTTATTAAGGATAATCCAGTCAATTGGATTTTCAAACGTAATAAAATCCGAAGTCCCATATATTTTACTCATGAAAAATCGGGGAGTTAGATTTTGAAAATTTGGCGAAAGATTTGTAGTAAAGGTGATGGGCACCGTATACATCAAATTAGGATCGCCGCCGTCGTTAGGATTGAGCAGGAAGCGTTTCTGCTTTAAGCTGACAACAAGGTCGTCCTTGCTAAGGCCCACTGTTACCACTGGATAACCAACCATTGCGGCGTAGTCAACAATGAAATAATTCAATGTGAAATTATCAATATTAGGCGAGTTTTCCTCGAGGTGTTTAATCAAATCACTGGGCTTTGTGTTTCCCAAATGGCTAAGGGAGGCAAAAGAAATGGGATTTATAGAATTAAGTTAAGTGAATTTACACTTACAATTCCTTTAGATAGTTTTGTATGGCTTTGTCAAAGTTTTCGGCGCCCATCGCATTTCGCCACATGCGAATAATGCTGGCTGCTTTCTCAAAGGAGATGCTTCCAAACATATTGCCGATGTCTTGCGGAGTTTCAACCTTCGACTCCCCTAAATTAATGGTCTGTGTGCTACTAAGAGAGTCGGTCGAAAGGACATGCTGAAGCTTAGTTACGACAAATTGTTGGTCCAACTGATATTCCGGGTATAACTGCAAAGAAATATGCGAAATTGTGATGTATATAAATGAGCTCAACTGGGACATGCTCTTCATTCGTGTCAGAATCAACTTAAAATAATTTTTAGAATCAATTGAGCTATTTTGCTTATGTTATCTGTGCAATTGCGTGATTATCTTCATTTGGATGAAACTTGTGAGTTAGTAAAATGTTGAATATCTACAATTATAAATATAGTTGATTGACGATTCAGTTATAGCATAAATTAACTAAGTTACACTACACAATTATATATGCTAACAAAATAAAATCCACAATATACCAACTTACATCGCAACCTGCATGCAACTAACTAACTTTATTATCATTCTTTGCTCGAGTTTATTTTTACTTTATTAGACCTTATCCACACTTGAGATTTTGCTGGTCAATTGCACTTACTTTAATAGTCGCATTAAATAGGTAACGCAAATGCAGTCAGAACATACCTGATTTCCCAGGAAGAACTCATAGTAGCCCGCAAATCCCTCTTGCATCCATAAGAAACCCCACCACTTAATCGTGACACTGTTGCCAAACCACATGTGCGCGTTCTCGTTGATTATATTGCGAATGGTGAACTCTTTTTGCGTCCACCCGTCTGTATAGCCAGGCTGTTCCAAAACTGCGCTATCTCTGAAACGCCAATCGGATTGTGTTACATTTCGCGATCGCTGTTTTTTTTTGTTAGGCTATACACACTTGAAAATGACTAGGCCCCAGTTGCCCATGCTGCTCTTACCAAACCTAGGGGTAGTCGCATACTGCAGCACTTCGTTCCCCAGATCCTGGTAAGGCTGCTGGAATAGCTCATTGAATGCAGGAAGCACCCGTTCTGCCACACTGTAGCTGAACGAGGTGTAATCGTAGTAAGCCGGTCTAGTATAAATGGCCAGAGAGCTGTTGCCTCGTGAAACATATTCGGAAGTTATCATGAAAGCCAATAGATAGGTGGACATTACGGGCGTCTCCTCAAAGTGATCCACAAAGCGATTGTTGCTACAATTGTCATTTAGTTAGTTATAAATTCGAGAATTATATTATAATGCTTACCCGTCGTTTGTGGTATTTATCAGCTTTGTGTTGCTAATAGCATTGAACCCACTTGGTCGTCCAATGTGAACCTGAAACTTGGCCTTAAAGGCTGGTTCGTCAAAGCAGGGGAAAACGAGGCGCGCATTGATGGCTTGCATTTGAGTTAGCAGCACCGTTTTGGTCGTTATCGTCGCTGGATCCATGTAGCTCGTGGAGAACAGACCCACCGAATTAGGCTGTAATCTACCCGTGTACTTGAATTTCAATATGTAGTTTTGATAGGCAACTAACGGCCGAGTCAGCAGCACAGTTAGCTGCTGTGTCTCCTGCTCATATGACATCCTACTGCTCTGAATGCTCTCCACCAGCTCTCCAGATATACTGTAGACCGAACAAGTGGATATGTCAATGTCGTCCTTGTGTAGTGTAATTTGTAACACATCAGCCTCCATAACCTGCAGGGTGATTTCGACATCTCCATCGAATTTGGAGTCTATCTCAGATGGCAATATAGTATCGTATTTAATAGTAATGCTCAGATCGTAGAAAGAGGGTTTAACACTGCTTCCAAGCCGATAGTTAGCTGAGTCGGAGGTGTCTAGCCAAGCCAGTAACAGCAAGATGGCCAGTGGCCAAGTTCTGTAACCACGACTTTTCATGTCGAATGCAATTTCTATACTGAGTCCAAAACTTCGAAACGGCTGATTTCGTGAACGATAAGATTATTGGAAATATTCGCCTTTCCACGGAAAATGTAATTGGTAATGTAAAATACATTCGAACTTATCATACCAGGTATCTTATATTAGTTGTTGGCAATATAAATAAGCTGATAAGAATGTATGACTGATGCCTAACTTAATAATGTTCATAGGGCATTAGTAACAGTCAACAAACACGCGCATGTGATAATGAATATGTATTAGAGATATGCAGTAATAAAGTAGAAAAGCACAAATTATGATCTTCATAAGGTGCATTTACAAATGTAACAAATTATTATTATTCACAAATAATCTAATTTGCCCTCGTGAATTGTACCAGACCCTTAAAGAGTATTATGCTTAAATTGTCATGGCAATAATACAGACATTAAATGAAATATTTATGCAAACTATTTATATTTTTTGCTTAAGATAATAAGCACAATTTGATATGCGGTCATTCCGATTATGATTATGAAATTATTTTATGCAACTTTGATTTTTTGCTGATTTTTTTCTCTAGTGAAATATAGATAAATACATAGATTCTCCTAAATAGCCCACAAACTTAAAAATGTAGAGATCAGCAACACCGTGGCAGCCGCCACTGCAGGCTCACCGGCACTGTTTCTCTCTATCAAATAATTCCCCAGGGCACCCAAACGACGTTCTGCCCACTCCAGATTCGAGTCCACTGTGGTCATCGCCTTCCGAAGTATGTCCGAAGAGCTGCCAAATAGCATGTGGCTTTCTTCAATGAACTGGGAGAGTAGATTTTGCTGCTCCCGCGTAGTAAAAAAGTCCGCCAAATCGCTTAACGCCTGTGCTGTCTTTTGCCAGCTATCCAAACTGCAAGAGAAGTCGTTAACGATTTAATTTACCTATGATTACCGAATTCCGACTTACGAATTTGCCAATTGGGTGATATCCTCTATCAACATTTTAAAAATGGGGGTTACTAAGTCCGGATTCTGTTCATATAGCTGAGCCAGGCCAATAGTCTTCAAGGACACGCTGAGGGCGTTACCCAAGATCTTGTCGTGGTAGTGCCTACCATAATCCCTCGTGCAGCTGGCAGCGCGCCACAGAAGCTCTCTGTCGCTTGGATCGGTCTCCTTCTCATAAAACTCCAGCACGCGCTCATATGCACCGGATCGTGAGGCTGCACAGTAGAAGGTCTCGCGGTAATCTGGCGTTGGTTTCTCCGAGTCGGCTTTGAATATTTCCCGCACCTGGTTGTTGCAGTCCTCCGATTGGTACTTGCAGAGCCAGGCCACCTGTTTGTTGCGATTGTAGATATCGAGAACCTTATCCTTCGAGCTCCAGCTCACTCCTAGCTTCTTGAACACCGCAGCTGTGATATCGCTTAGATATTTGTTGAAATTGGGTAGCTGCTCTGGTTTTAAACGCTTTGCCACTCGGTTCATACCCAAGAAGGCTGCATACCATGGTATGTAGTCGGTTTCTATGCTCATATACTCCATAAAATGGAATACCTCAACATAGTCAATGCTTCCAACGCTGGCAAAGTTAAAGAGATCATCAATGAACGCTGCACGATTCTCAACGGCTATTTCACTGTGGCCCGTTTTGGTTAGTGCCCCTTTAATTCGATAGAGGAGCGCTGTGTCATAGAATACTCTATGGTAGTTGGACTGTCTAAGATTCAGCACAATCCATTCGATGGGATCGTTAAAGTTCAAGTACACCACATCCTGTAACTTCTCAAAGTATATATCCGGAGTTAGGTTTTGGAAATCGGGAGACAAATTCGTGGTATAAGTGATGGGCACCGTGTAGCGTATATTAGCATCACTGCCGTCACCGGGATTTAGGAGGAAGCGCTTTTGACGCAGAGTGATAAGTTGATGTTCTTGACTGACATTCACAATGATCATTGGGTAGCCCACTTGTTCAGTGTAGTCGTAGAAGAACTCATCCAAATCCAACGATTGATGTGCCCAGTTCTCTTTGAGATGAGCAAACAAATCGCTAGGTTCAGTGTTGCCCAAGTGGCTGACAGCGAAAAGGCAAATGAGCATTTTTAGACTGACAGTGAGATATATGCACTTACTGCTCCTTTAGGTAGTTCCCGATGGCCTTCACAAATTGTTCGGCACCCATCGCATTATGCCACATGCGCACAATACTGGCACCCTTGGCATAGGCAATACTGCTAAATTTCCAACCAATATCGGAGGGTGTTTGTATGCTTGCCTCGGGGCTGGTCATTGGTTGGGTGGTGGCAACGGCATCGGTGGAAAAAATCATTTGAAGTTGGCGTACAACAAACTGCTCGTCCAACTGATACTCTGGGTAGAGCTAATAAGCTTGCGAATTAACTCAGCTGATATTTTCCAGTCTATAATTGTGTGGACATTTACCTGGTGTGCCATAAAGTATTCATAGTAGCGGGCAAAGGCCTCGTTTAGCCAAAAGTAGCTCCACCACTTAAATGTAACGCTGTTTCCGAACCACATGTGAGAAGTCTCATGAGCAAGAATTCGAATGCAATACTCCTGGTCCTCCCATCCGTCCGTGTAGCCAGGATGTTGTACCAGAACTGCATCCCTTAAAAGTAAATTTAATATATTATCAATGTTTTCAAATGTCCCTTCTAGGATGAGAAACTGATAGTTAAAAATTTTAACGCAAAACAATTGCCCGTTCACATGACTAAAACTCACTTGTAAAGAATGAGGCCCCAGTTCTCCATGCCATTGTGAGGAAAGTAGGGTGAGCTCGCATACAGCAGTGCCTGATTACCCAAATCAGGATAGGACTGATGGAAAAGCTGACCGAAAGCCGACATCACTTGTTGCCCCACTTGATAACTGAACTCCGTTTTGTTGTAATAATCTGGTCGAGATACAACAGCAAAGTCGCTAAGATTGCCACGAGCCTTATAATCAGCTATCATGAATGCCAATAAATAAGTGGACATAAGTGGCGTCACCTCAAAGTGATCCACAGAGCGATTATGACTGCAATCGTAATCTATAAGTTATAAATTCAAGAATGACCATTCACCTTACTTCTGCTTACCCAACGTCTGTGGATTCCAACAACTTTGTGTTGCTGATGGCACTCAAACCGTTTGGTCGGCCAATGTGCACCTGGAACTTTGCCTTAAGAGCTGGCTCGTCGAAGCACGGAAAGACTAGACGGGCATTAAGACGCTGCAATTGCGTTAGTGCCATCCACTTGGTCTTGCCCGTCTGTTCCTCTAGATAGCTGGCGGAGAACAAGCCCGTCATATCAGTGCGCACTTTGCCAGTGTACTTGAAGTGAAGCACATAGCTTTGCTTGGCGACTAACGACTGCGCTAAATGCAATGTCAGTTGCTGGGTGTCCTGCTCATATGTCATCGAAGTGCTGGCAATATCCTCTACGAGGAGACCTGCATCATCGTAGAGCTGAGCATCTGATAGAATGTCAATATTGTCCTTGTGCAGTGAGATTTGCTGCACATTCGCCAGAAGCGCATGAAGCGATATTTTGACCTCGCCATCGAATATTGTAGCTAGATTGTCAGCATCGCCCCGTAGACTAATGGTCAAATCATAAAATGTGGGCAGCACGTTGCGGCTGAGCCGATAATCAGAACAGTCACCGCCGCCTATCACAGCCAGTGATAGAATGACGGCGAGCAGCGAGCAGCCCGGCCCAAGACTGTTCATGCTGAGAGCTGCTTGAATACTGAGCAAAGCGCTTAGACCGAAACACTCGAGAAAAAGCTAATGAGTAGTGAGTATTCACTCAAAAACAGATGATGATGTATTTTGATGATTAGATACCGTGGCACAATAGCTGCCGATGTTTTGATTAGGCAGCCACACATTTCTTGTTTCTGTAATATGGCTAAGCTTGTAGTTGTCCAAATACAAATAATGCAAGAGCTGCTCTTAACCCCATTTCTACCAGAGTGCTTTTAAATAGTCTTTGGAAAATATATTGACTTAAATTTGAATACGAACTCTATAATAAAGTTCATTTACATTATGTATTTGTTTATGTATTAAACCGATAAAAATGTAATCAATTTTTAAGCTGATCGATTTAAATATGAGAAGCTTTAATACTATTTGATTACTTGTGTTTAAATTAACTTTTTCATTATTTATTTGCAATTAACATATATTTTATTTACTATATATTCATCAAATGTGTATAAAACTTTAATCAAACTCTTCGAGATTATTGAAAACTTGTGTGACACACCCGAATTTATTAGCACAAATCGCTTTTTGCGCGTTAAAGATCATATATAAAAATTCTTTAAAAAAAATTTGCACCATGAGATATTTGCTTAAGCATACATACATAGTATGACCTTATCAGCTTGTTCTCGAAATGTTGTTGACAAATTCATAAAATTCCCCGCCATAATCAAGTTAAGCAACTCGAAAAAAATTCATATGCCACAAGAAAGAACGTTGCACTTGGACGGTGCCGACTCCGTAATACTCTGTTGTTAATATTATGCCAATTGATAATAGATTGCAAGGATTTTAAAAGGCGTTTCCGGTTTTAAAAAGGGTGTTAAGGGGTATAGTTTGTGAGAGCGAAAGTGGCCGTGACTATCAAATTTTTTGCTGCAATCTTTCAAGGGGGTTATGGTAATTTTCCTAAGAAAACTGTGGAATAATTAGTCATTTCCGATTTTTAGCTTTTTAATAATTTTTTTTTGTAGAAAAGTTCATTTGATTTTAGATTTGGGACTATTGTTTAAGTCTTTCGCAGAAATTCGAGCAACATTAAACAATGAACTATAAAACAAAAATCTCAAGCCATATAGATTACTGGAATTTTATTAAAATGTTACCTGGTGTTGCAATACTTAGTTTTATTCAATGCCCTCTTATCTGGATAATTTATTGACTTTGAATGGGTACAAATACATTTGTCGGACGAGTACTCCTAATCTCTCATTTCGCTAGCCTCAGCGTAGCAACATTGTAAAAGCCACCAGCAGCAGGGTGAGCAGGCTGAAACCGCTAATCATAGCGCTGCCGTTCCTCGACGCCAGATAGGTGCGGAAGGTGCCCAGTTTGGATTCGGCCCACTCAAGGTTCTCCTGGACAGTTGATTCCGCCGCCGTAAGCGTGGCTGCCGAGCTGTCAAACTTGGCACTGTTGTCCGTGTTGAACTTGTGCAGGTCGTCGTATTGCGATTGCTCGGTGAAGCGTGCAGCAATGTTAGAGATGACTGTAGCGACCGCGGGGTAGCCACCCATGCTGTTTCAAATAATTATAAATATAATTTACATTTAACACAAAAATATATGAATTGCTTACGCGACAGCTAGTTTCTCAAAATGTTGGGTGACCAGCGCAAAGACGGGGCTAACATTTTCGTTGTTCTCAGTGTACAGGGTGGTGAGCACTGAGGATTTGTCTTGCCTACGAATCTCATCCGACAGAACCAGATTGAAGACGCGTTCGATGAGAGATGTCTCCCTCACGCAGCCGAATGAGTTCTGCAGCAGCGTCTCCTCGGTGGCCACCGTTTCACCCTTGAACTTGTTGTACAGCGCTTCGAACTCTGTTTGGCCGCCCTCTCGCAGTGATACACAGTAGACCACGGAGCGTATGTTCTTGGGCACCGATTGCAGGGACTTGAAGTAAGTCTTGGCATGGTTAATGCAATCGGCATTACCAAAGCGACAGCTCCAGGACAGCACCTTCGTCCTCAAATAAATATCGGTCGCCTTGTCAGTTTCACTCTCGGCGAAGCCTAGCTTCTGATAAGCCTTTGAGGTCAGTTGTTGAATGTAGTTGCCGAAATGTTTGGTATCCGTGCCCAAACGTATGGCCAGAAAGTTGAATCCATTAAAGGCCGATGTCCAGGGTACATAACTGACTTCTGTTTCCAAATACTCCAACACATCTAGTGTCAGCTCGTAATCAATTTGACTGGCGCGTGCCAAATTGAGTAAATCGTCCACAATCTGTGCTCGATTAATTTCATGTATGTCGCTCCAGTTGCTGCTGGAGAGAGCGCCATGAATTGCATGCCAGTTCTTCTCAGTGTAGTTGACGCGATAGTAACCAGTCTCCTGAACGTTGGCAATCACCCAAACGGCTACACCGCTTAACGAGGCCGTTTGAATTTGTGTGTCTAGCACCAACTTCGGCGTAGTATCCAGGAAATTCTTGTCCAGACTGGTGGTGTAGCTAATAGGTACCGTGTACGTCAGCGAACCATCGGCTCCATCATTCTTAAGCAGAAACCGCTGCTGGCTGAACTGTACGCTCCTGCCATCGTCGCTCAACTTGGCATTGACCAGCGGATAGCCCACCTGAGTGGTAAAACTCTCAAAGATCTCCGTTGACCTGCTTTTGAATCTATTCTCTGGCCAGTTCTCGCGCCACGCATTTAGCACGAACTCCGGTCTCGATGGCTGATACTGGCTGTGACACCACAAAGAAAATGTGAATCAAAATTAATCAAAATTTGGTAAAGGATGTGTAAACACCATTTCAGATAACATCGGTTATTAGGCTTTTTTGCCATTGAGAACACAGAGTACTAATAACTTACTGTTTAACGAGATATTCGTGTAAGGATTTCTTGAAATTCTCAGTTCCCATGGTGTGCTCAACCATGCGAATAAATGTGCCGCCTTTGTTATAGGAAATGCTGTTGAACATACGGCTAAGATGAGCCGGCGTATAAGTGTTATTATCAGTCATCGGATTTGTGGCATTGGTCGAGTCCATTCCCATCACCGACTGGATCTGATCCACGACAAACTGTTTCTCCAGTTCCCAATCCTTCTCGACAAGGGCGGTGCCAAAGTATTGGAAGAATCGAGCGAAACCCTCATTCAGCCAGGTGTAACTCCACCACTCACAGGTAACCAGATCACCGAACCACATATGCGCCTGTTCATGGGCCACAACTTGGGCAATAGACTGAGTAGATGACAGCGTTGTGGCAGAATCATCGACCAGCAAGCTACGTTCTCTGTAGGTGAGGAGACCCCAGTTCTCCATGGCACCTGCTGAGAAATCGGGTATTGCAGCCATATCCATCTTGTCGTTGCCCATCGAGTAGTAATCATAATTGAGATATCTGCCCAACTCAACCAGAATTTTACGACCCACATTAAAACTGTATTGCGTCTGTGGGTAATACTCAGGTCGAGCGAGCACACCAAATTTATCGTCCTTGCGTACAGTGAACTCAGATATGATGAAAGCCAGCAGATATGTGGACATTTTTGGCGTTGTTTCATAAACATCCAAATAGTAATAACTAAAGCAAATTAGAAGTTAAGTGGGCTGAGGCAAAGAGGAGTCCAGCAGGACTTACGGATCTTCAGTGGGCGTCGTGGACCTTTGCCTTGTGTTACTAACAGTGTTAAAGTTGCGGTGACGGATAAGGCTAACATTGAAGGTAGCCTTAAAATGCGGCTCATCGAAACTGGGAAAAGCGCGACGGGCATGATGTGTCTGGAACTGTGTAGAGCCCAGCCATCTGCAAACAAAAGATACCACAAAAAATACCAGATTCATTAATAATCAGATAAAGCACGTTAACAGCACTCAAACCTACTTGGTCTCATTGTTGTCATTCACATAGGAGCTGCCATAGAAGCCGTGCATATCATCCCCCATCTGGCCCCTATATTTGAAATGTAGAATGTAGTGCCGAGAGACCACCATCTCTGTAGCTGCAGTCAAATTCCGGATGTGCGTTTCATCATTATATTTTGGATCAGTCAGCGCTTGTACGGATGTACTTGCCTTTTCCCAGTATTCGCTGAGAGAGTACTCTAAGTTCTTTGAGTGTAGCGATACGAGTTTTGTATTCTTGACCGGTTCAATTTCAATCCACACTTCACCATCGAAGGTGAAACGTTTATCACCATCAGTTTCTAGCAAATAAGGACGCAACGTAATATTATAGCTAATAGGATTTATGTCCTTGGACAATCTATATTCCCAGTTCTCAGCGGCAAAAGTAGTAGGCGGCTGCAGTTCCAGTTTCCTTGTATCCGCGAGGACGATGGATAGGCAGGCTGCGCAGAGGACAGCCAAACGTAGTGCAAACATTTGGACTGCGATATGAAGTAATTAATTAGCGACAAGCGTCCAATGATAAGATCTAATTATTTCACCACGTTATTTATTGCCGCCGGCGACACAATATTAAAAATAACACGCAGTGCGACACGCGATTTGACAACTGAAGTGTGTCTCCCAACGAACGATACTTTATAAAGGGTTTAACTGACTCTAACATAGAATTATCTCCAGCCTTTTTTTATTTCAACCAAGATAAAGTTGATAGATTATGAACCGATTACGTTGACGCAGCAGATAAGAGATTATGGCGGTGATTTACGCCTTTTGCAAGTACTTGCCAATCATGGCAGACAGTTATATATTGATAGATTTAATACTGAACAACAATCTAAAGCCTGTACTTAATACGAGCCATAATCAAAATTAATATATACCAGATAAACCGAAACATTTTTATGTTATCTGCTAAAAATAAACACATTATTAGATCGGGGGAAATACTTGTCCACTTTCAACCTTACAAAATGTCAAAATTAAAAATATAATGAAGGAAAATATCATAATCTGTATAAAAACATATGTCCAAGGCTTAAAGCATTATCTTTGAGAACAAAGTAATTATTTTGCATTTGCCCAGAGTGAAGATAATGATTTGATAGTTGGAGCACTTATTATACGTCAAGAAAACTTTGTAAATTGAAAATATCTTAAGGATCAAACAACAAAATAACAGAAATTCCTCCACAATCAAATTCAATAAAACAAATTTTTAAAATGATTTCTCATTGAAGTACAATACTTTGCACATGACTTTGACATGGAATTAACTTTTATCTAATCAAATCGATCATAAACAAAGAGCATTACATGCACTTTGTCTTAATAAAATTATAGTACTTGAAACTATGGTACTTATGATGGTCTATAAAACGATATCAATATGGCAGCTAATTCCTAATCTGACAGTTTCGTCTAGAAACCTCTAGTTGAACTGAAAGTTCGAAATATCAATGTAATATTATTATGATATACATAGGTATGTAAGCAAAAGTTGCTTTTAATATTTGAAACTTCTTTTAATAAAATCATTAAAAGCACTATACAAAATTTGGCTTATCAACGGTAGATTAGCTGATTGTTGATTAGTTGTTTTTATCGATAACTTACTTTTAACTCATTGTTACCATGTGATCGTATTGATTTACGATAAGTATTTGAGATATTTATTATTTATGCTTTGAAGCTTTCAAGGACTTGTGCTGACGAACCATTGCTTTGTATTATACAGAAAATAACTCACTCAACTCAATTGGTATGTGTTTTATTAGAAAATCAAAAAATTACATATGTGGGTGAATCGGGGGAACCAGTTCTAAAGCTAACTTAAAATTGTGAGTAACACCTAAAACAATTTAGCGACCAACAGGCAAAGTGCGAGGACTAAAGCAGATGCAACCAAAGCTGGACTGCCGTTGCGATAGGTGGATATCCAGGAAATGATGGGTTCACGGTTGTTCGACAGCCAGTTCATGTTGGCTGCAATGTTTGCATCCACCCTATCCTGCAATGTTTCTGCATTCACGAATTCAGAACCCTTGACCTCATTGATCAGCAATTGTAGCTTCGCCTTTTGGCTTTCGTTCACCACGTAGTTAGACATGCTAATAATGTCCGAAGAAAGGGGATTAATGCCACCAAAGCCGGAATTCAGCTCTCCATACTCCTGCCAATGACTCATCAGGAAATCAATGCAGGCATTCAAGCCCACATCGCCACGCGAATAGGTCGGAGAGAGAAGCGTGTAGCGCTCCTGGGTGCGCAACTTGTTGTTGAGATCAATGCTGCTGGACACATACTTTTCCAGTTGCTTCTCGTTCTGAGAACATCCCAGTGCCGAGATGAGCAGACGACGTTCGGCTTGATCGTTTGAGTTCATCATCTTGTCGTACACAAAGTTGAAGACCTTATCATCGGCCTGCTTTAGACCATTACAGTAGATAGGTGATTGTAGATTGGGTTCAAGGGGGGTGCCATTATCGGCCAGGCTTTGGAGCTTGGTGTTCGTTTCGGTCAGGCAGCTCTGCAAGCCGGCCATGCAGGCCACATTGATGACCACGTTGCGCGTAAACTTGACCAAATGATGCTCTCCGGTAAGGTCATTCACGCCAAATTTGTCGAACTGATCACTGACCAGCTCGGACACGTAGAATTGGAAATCCTGGTAGTCCTTATCTCCGCTCAGGTAGCGATTGAAGACCGTGACAACTGAGTTGGCCGTTGACCAGGGTGCATATTGATCCTCCTGCGGCAGGTAGGTCATCAGTTGTAGCAGTATGGCATGTGGTAAACGACCGCTGGTGGCGAAGTTATACGAATCGCTGATCAGCTGGGCGCGATTACGCGCATGAATCTTGTACGAATGATTGATCAAACCATCAATGATGAGCTCCCAGTTGCGGTTATCGTAGTTGATGCGATAGTAGCCAGTGGACTGCTTGTTAAGAATCAACCATTCGTCGTTGTTCAACTTATCTTCGACCGTCGTCTCCTTCACATTGAGGAGATAGTTTGTGGCTTCGGTGTTGCGAAAATCTGGATTCGATTGGACTGCATAGTTGAACGGCACATACCAGAGCAGGGTGGTCTGATAACTCTTGTCGTTGGTGTATCGCTCCTGTTGAATGGTGAAGAAACCATTGTCATAGTTGCGCTCCACATTCAGTACTGGGGCGCCACCCTGACGTGTCCAGCTAGTGAGCATATCCTCCGTTTTGGCCGGCACTACGTAGTTCTCTTCCCGTGCAGCCAGCCCAATGGCATAAAACAGGTCTGTCTCGTTGGCAGCGGAGTATTGTCTGCAATAATACACATTTAGTTCATAGGTCAAGTTACTTAGAAATTCAATTATATTTATAAAAGAGAAGTAAGATTTCTGAATTAAAATAGGTAATATCTCGACAATCTGTAAATAGAGATTCTACTTTTATGGAATTTCAGTAGAAAATGTAGAAATCATAGCATCATTTTTTTGCAAATTCAAATCGATTTTCACAATTAATTTGGTTTTTTTGTTCGAGTGCAGTTTTTAGTCTATGTGACTTACTTCGCTTTCAGGTAATTAGTTAATCCACGTTGGAAAACAGTATTGGTTAGAGCATTACGCCACATGTCCAGAACAGAGCCGGCCTTAGCATACGCAATCGAATCATAAAGATTCCCAATTTCCTCTGGCTTCTCCACGTAATATGTCATGGGACGGATATTGAGATTGGCATCGGCGACCAAGGCGCTCTGATAGGAGCCAGTGTGGAACAGTTGGAAAATGTCCCATTCCGGATACGCCTAAGCGAGAAATGGGTTAGAGATATGTTAAAAGCTTATTAGATAAGTACCAATTACCAAATGGGTAGCCAAATTTTCAAAGAGTGTGGCAAAGCCTTCTTTCAGCCACAGATATCCCCAATTTTCGATGGCAACCAGATTACCAAACCACTGATGCGCATCCTCGTGCGCCAGGATGGTGGCAACGTTCGTCTTTGTGTTCATTGTGGAGTTCTCAGGATTGAACAGCAGATACTCCTCGCGATAGGTGGCCATTCCCCAGTTCTCCATGGCGCCAGCGGCAAAATCAGGTATGGCTGCCTGATCCAGTTTGGGCAGAGCGAAAGGCACTCCGAAATATTCGGAAAGGCGCCTTTCCACCAGCATGCCAGTGGTCAGTGCCCATTCCTGCTCGTGCTCAGTGCCCTTGCGTGAAAAAACGCGCTGGCGCATACCATTCAGCTCACCCTCAGAAGACACAAACTCCGATACAATGAAGGCAACCAGGTACGTGGGCATGTTGACTGTGGTTTCGAATTTCGTAATACCAGGGCTACAACAAAAAAATTGAGCTGTCCATTAGGAAACCTATTTATTTGTTTTAGGCTGGATGCTTTCATAAAAATATTAGATAGCTCCTCCTTCTTGACTAGTGATTAAGTGAATGTCAAGAAAATTAAATGAAAAACATAATCAATGCTTAAGGACGTGAGTAGGATCCTCCCTACAGTTGACGAAAATAGTGTGAACTGTTGTAATAAGCGTATTTTCTGTTGTTTCAGCTGGTAGAAATGGTAATTGATAAGTGAATGTGTGAAATACTAATAGATAAAACATTAACTAAAACACTGCGAGTCCTAAATAACATTTACAAACCTCGACGCCGCGACATCAACAGGCATGTTGCTGATGGCATTGTAGCTGGGATCGTGATTGATGGTAATTGTAAAAATGGCCCGCTTCGCTGGCTCATCATAGCAGGGGAATGCGTGGCGAGCATCGGTGGACTCGAACTGGGTGGTAGCCAAGTATTTTGTAGCACCCGTCTCATCCGTATACGTGGACAAATAGAAGCCTCCGTTATCCAATCGCAGCTTGCCACTATACGTGATAGTTAGCACCCACGTGCTGCCTGCCTCAAAGGTCACATCCTTAGCAGACAGTATGAGGAACTCACGCTCGGAATCACGACTCTCACCGAGCTTAATTTCAGATGTGGCCTCAGCTTTGCGTATTGTTGCGTCAGTGATATCCAGCTGACGTATATGCAACACAATTTCGGGAGTATCCTCAATAACCTTCAGCCTGATAATCACTTTGCCGGTAAAGGCTGTCTCTCCCTTGTGCACATCCGTGGTAATCTCGACATTATATTCCAATGGCTCCGTATTATTTGGCAGACGATAAGTGGCCTCATCAGCACGCGGCGCCACGCGTAGATTGGGATTCTCGATTAGATATTGATGTTCGAAGGGCGGAAACAGACTTTTGGTTGCCGCCTGCGCGGTGGCCACCAGCAACAGTGCTAAGATCGGTGCTAGAGCGACAGCCATGTTGTCTACGGTGCGACGACAAATGGTCAATAACTGAGCAGCGATCAGTGCTTTTCCACTTTTAAGCTAATTCTCGCCTCGAGCGATACAATCACTACGCTATTTATACAAACATATTAAATGGCGGACCTCATCTTATCGCCTCTCCTTACGTAAAGATTATGATTCGCCAAGCCCAATTCAATTTGTTACCGTAAATCAGTGAGCTTATTTTCGAGTTCGACGCGAGCAGTCTACTCTTTGGCATTGGCAATTGAACTCCCTGGACGCGGTTGTCAAGGGAATGAGAGTGTTAAACTGTTAGATAACAAATCAAGCGATCGCCATTTTATGATTCCAACAAAATTGTATCATAACATACCCAAATACGCCGTCGTGTGTAAATAGTTCTGCCAATTACATCTAATAAGCTTCGGCAATTCATCTATAAATGCTTAGTGTAGTAAAGAACTGGTTACGTACTCAAGATATGGAAAACCTAAATTCACGTGACAAAGAAAGAGCAATGTGCAAATGTGAAAATGTCTAGGAAAAACACGATTAAAAATATTGCGTTCCAGAGTATAGGGCTAGGAACAACACAGTACTACCTAAGCGGCTTTAGCAAATGTTGCGAAAACTACAATGGGAGTTTGAAAAAATAACTAAGGAAGTTAATCTAGCCATAACATATCAGAAAATTATTGTTAAAAATATACTTCGATCGACTTTGCAAATAGTGGTAAACTGAAATCTAATCTATATGTGAATTCATATCTTATAACAATTTTTGAGATATACATCTTATCTTTATTTAAAAATGTAAGGATATGAATTTTTGTAAGCCAAGACAAATCGAAAGTAAGGTTGATCTACATAGGGTTTACGAATTAAAAACGATAATATTTATTGGGTACGGGGTTAAATTATAGATATTGTATTGGCATCCTCCACTCAAAAATTTCAAGGCTATTATAAATTGGGTTTTGAAAATACTTGAATAGACATGATGTAATAAAAATTGTAAATATAACTTCCCAAAAATATTATCACACAATATTGGTGCTGCGTAAATAGCGATAAGATTACTTAGAGTCAAGTGTGGCTAATAAACGGGTAAAACAATAAAACCTCATTGACACTGTGATTAGAGGCAAATAAGTAAATGGTTAATTTCACCACAAATTCAAATATACTTGTTCAACGTAGCTATATTTTGTAAGTCATAGCCTCTAAAACGGGAGTTCAGGATCGTATAATAAAAATGTGCATTTAGGAGGACTTAAACAGTAGCAATGTTATTAGCGCCGTCAGGATAGCAAAGATCGAGGCAGAGAGAGGAGCGCTACCGCTACGACGAGCAATGACCCAATTTATCACAGGATCACGATTTACATTCAACCAATCGAAGTTTGTCTGCATGTTTCTGTTCACAACGGTCTCCAAATCTTCCCTGGCATGTTCAATTCCATTGTTCCTTATTGTGGCGATCAGTGCATTAAGCTGTAAATAATTTAAAATATATGAGACTGAATCAAAAGGAATCATCAGATTTTAGTCTTACCCGATTTTTCTGAGACTCGCTAACAACTGATTGGGCCATGCCTCGCAATACTGTGTCCAGTGGCCATTGCTGAGGATTAGTCCTGAGGTCGCCATATGCCTTCCAATTAGTCTCCAAGAATTCCAAGCTTGCGGTTAGGCCAGCCTCGCTTTTTGGGTGGGCGGCAGGAATCAGAGAGGTGCGTTCTGAATAGGTGAGACCATTGGCATTATTGATTGAGCTCTCAAAGAATTTCTTAAGCTGTGCTGCATTCCGCGAACAGCCCAATGCCGAGATGTATGTGCTGCGATCGCTTGCCACCGTCGAGGAGAGGAGCTTTTCAAAGGCCAGATTGAAAGTAGAGTCCTCAGCTTGCCGCATCCCAGCGCAGTAAACCTGCGTGACTAGATTGGGTTCAATGGGAACTCTGTCGACCAGGAACTGCTTAAGCTTTTGATGTGCCTGCTGAGTGCACAACTCACTACCCACTTGGCAGGCCAAAGACACAAGGGTAGCACGCAGATAATTGTTCAGATAGTGTTCTCCGGGTATTTCGTTGACACCCAATTTGTCAAATATATTCTCGACCAGTTCGATAACGAATTCGCTGAAGTGCACATAATGCTCATCGCCTCTAAGATATGTATCGTAGATAGTCAATATGCTATTGGCTGTTGACCATGGTGCATACTGATCCTCCTTGCTCAGATAAGCCATCAGTTGCAAAAGGATGTCATGCTTGATTCGACCCGTATCCACAAAGCGATACGCATCGTGCATCAATTGAGCACGATTGCGTGTATGGAACCTATAGGGCTTATCTATAAGACCCTGCGCAATCAGATTATAGTTTCGCTCGTCGTACAATATGCGATAATATCCAGAGGATTTTTTGTTCAGTAATAGCCAATCGTCATTCGCTATATTTGCATCGCTCACCCTGGTCTCCTTCACTTTGAGCAGGTAGTGGGAGGCGATGGTGTTGCGGTAATCGGGATTCGATGCCGTTGCATAGTTAATTGGCACATACCAGGTATCATCATTGGCAGTTTCCTTGTTGTTGAGGTAACGCTGCTGCTTAATGGTAAATGTTCCATCCTGATAGTTACGCTCCACGGTAAGCAACGGAAAACCAGCCTGTTTGGACCAGCTAGCAAAGATGTCGGCAAGCGGTACAGGTAACTTGTGGCCCAGTTCATCGGCTGCTTGCTGCAGTGAGGAAAACAAGTCCCACTCGTCTGCCGCGGAAAATGCACTGCGCAAAAGAAATGTCGAATAATTATAATTAAAATTAGAGTGTCCGAGAACTAGAATAGATGCTTTCAATATAAAACGGTTTGAATCTCTAGTTATAATTTACACGGCTTTTAGTTCGGCTGCTAGTCCGTAGTCGAAGGCGATTCTAAAGTCACTATTGTTTGAATTGGGCTCTTGACTTTAATTTTATTTTATCTCTACCTTATCTATCTTATCAATTAATTAATTGTATATTCGATGTACTTACAATCTTGTTAGATATATGTTGAGGCCCCGACGGAAAACGGCGTCTGTCCACGCATTCTTGAACATAAAGAGCACACTGGCTGGTTTCGCATACGAGACTGCGCCATAGCGTCCCGAAATCTCACTGGGCGTTTGGACGTAGTGCGTCATTGGTGTCGCTATGGACGCATCGTTAATTAGGGCACTGTTGTAGTCGCTCACGTGGAATATCTGATATGCATCCCATTCAGGGAAGGCAATGTCGTTGGACTCATAGGAGAAGAGTGTCGCGAAACCCTCCTTCTGCCAGAGGTACGTCCACCATTTGATTGCAACCAAATTACCGAACCACATATGCGCATACTCATGTCCAATAATGTTGGCAATGTTCGTTTTTAAACTAATCGTGGACGTGTTTTTGGTATACCACATGTATTGTTCACGATATGTGGCCAAGCCCCAGTTCTCCATGGCACCAGCTGAGAACTGGGGAATTCCTGCCTGATCCAGTTTGGGCAGAGCAAACGGCACACCAAAGTAACCAGCTAAGCTGTCCTCAACCACTAGACCAGACCTTAACGTCCACGCCTGCTGATCCTGCCTGCCCTTGCGTGAAAAGACGCGTTGTCGCACGCCATTCAGCTCCCCGGTTGTGAATCCAAAGTCCGAAACAATGAAGGCTATCAAATAGGTGGGCATACGTGGCGTTTGTTGGAAAGCCGTCACACCAGGTCTTTAAATAAATGTTTAGAAATACGTTATCCTAAACTTAAAGTATTACACTGAAACTTACGTCGATTTAGTCACATCAACAGGCATATTGCTAATCGCAGTGTGGGATGGATTATGATGTATAGTAATGTTAAAGGTCGCACGCTTCGCCGGTTCATCATAGCAGGGGAAAGCATGACGTGCATCTGTGCTCTCAAACTGCGTCGTTGCCAGGTAGCTTTACATAGAGATCCATTAATCCCTGAATACAATGTAGGAGCACTAAACTTACTGAACTGCGTTGTCGTCACCCGTATAGGTGGACAAATAGAAACCAGCACTATCTGTGCGCAGGTTACCCGAATATTCAATGGTCAGCGTCCAATTAGTGTCCTTTTCGAACATAATGTTGCTATCCACTGGTGTTAGCACAAGGAATTGACGTACAGTTTCAGTGGACCACTTAAGCGGAATCGGTGAACTCGCCGCATTATCCTTGCTCTTCAGGGTGGCAACGTAATTTGATGTTTGCTTTGCATGAATTGTGATTGTATTGGAAGCATTTAAAACCTGCAAATCAATCTTAACTACGCCTGTGAATGGGCGTATGCCCGTGTCCACCTGCGTCCACAGCTCTACATCGTAAGCAATGGGTACTGTGTTGTTGGGCAGCCGATAGTTGCCCGCGCTGTTGTCGTCGTCGCGCGGAGTAATCGGTGATCCTTGCTGGTATCCTTTTGTCTCCAACTGCGATTCATTATCAATTAGCGGTGGAACGAATCCTGCTTGTAAACTGGCTACTAGCAGCAGCACCACCACCGAATTTATTAGCCAGCCCATCGTATTGACCGCTCGCGAGTCACAAGATCATTAGACGTCTGGTTAGAATTGTTCGCAAATATATGGGCAACTTTATTTATTCAATTATACGATCACTATAAATAAAACGAACAAATTTTATATGTAGATTTGGTCTAGAAATGGTTAATTGCACTACTAATAAACTTTTATAATGGAGTGCCACTTATCAATACATACATTCGGCATACCAAGATAAAAGTGAGCAAGAACATAAGCAATATTTTACTGACCCAATACATGTTATCGATAATCGTTCATTGATTTTGTGGTGAATTGTGCGTTTTTGAAAATTGCTCAAGACAAAAGCTAACTTTTTGTTTGGCACTAAGCTAAATAAATAAACTAATAATATTAAAATATATTTACGTACGTAGAATTTTATATTGGCTTAGACCAAATATGTTCATAATTAAAATCACGAAAGAGCTTCAACCAGAAGTTTCAATGGGACCTATAAAAGAAAGTCTAGTTTTTAAGTGAAAGAACTTATTAAGTTGAGAGTTTATTTGAAATCAAAAAAAAAACTTTCCAAGATGCTAAATGCTAAGAGACAATAACGAGTACTTTGACCGATGGTAAACATGGAAGGAGTATAATGTTGTTGCCTGCCATTGATCGTTATTTCTCGAATATAAAATAAGTTTCGTCAAGACAGCTTAAAATAAAAGACATGGAAAGTTTATTTCTTACCGAGTGCACTCTTTGGATAGAATCTGTGCTTACTTCGCTTGATTCCAAACTTTACAAATCTGTCAATATTGTTTTACTTAGTTACATTTATTTAGTTAACTTTAGTGTTATGCTTAATACAAACAAGGGCTAAAACTGCAGTTTCACGCCTATCGCACTTTGGACCATTCGACTGGCCACGTGCAAGAGACTTGTGGGCCGATTGGAGCCATTGCCCACGCTCAAGGATGCCGCAAACAGCTGTTCGCTCTCCGATGGAGGCAATTCTTTAAGAAGCCAGTTGTGTATCTGGTGCTCAAACTTATCCAGAAATTGTTCGCTGTTGCGCATCTTTTTTCCCACCCGTCGCGAGTTTATGTCGATTAAAGTGTGATTGCGATGTAGATGTTCCACCTGTCGGTACACATCTATATTATGGCGTAGAGTAGCAAACTAAATAAAAAAAAGATTTACGATAATTATCTCATTCAATTATAAACAATAACCAACTTACGAATACTTTTTGACGCGATGGTAAAAATTCGGTAATATCGTTAAAAAGCTGCACGAAGTGAGGATAACGACAAAGTAACTTGTGGTTGTGGTCAATAAAGTTCCAGATAGCTGAACGTGCCGCCATATTCGACTTGTACACATAGGATAGATACAACATCGATTCTCTTTCATCCATCAATTGATAAGTCGAGTTTTCGCCCACCAGCAGATTAAAATAATGCAGCAAATGTCTATGATTTCTCGTGCAGCGCAACGAATATATGATATCATCGAAAAACGCTGTGTTCCGATCCGTAGCATGTAGCAAGTCGATTAGTTGAGTGAATTCCTCATGGTTCATATCCCTGACGCCCATGCAAAGGATTGCATCATGTATGGTATAGTAATCAGGATAATCGCTCTCAAAGTTGACCTTCTTGAAAAAATAATCAGCAGCCACGCGATGCGTGTAATCCAAGCACTCGGCTAGGTCCATCCGACAGGCCAACAACAGTATATCCGATCGGACAAGTACATCCATAGCGGCTTCGTCAGCATTCTGATTCTGGAAAAGTCGCAGATATGTGGGTGACACAAGGCGTCTAACGAATTGCTTAAACAACGAGTATGTTGTAGTACCAAAGAGTTTGCCATCCAGAAACTCTATAGTATTGGCCACCTGACTCCAGGGCGCCAGATCATCTTCAAACTCCAAATACTTGAATAGATCGAATAGTACATCAACCGACTCGATTTCGTTGCGTTCGATCTGCGGAGCCAGGTCCTGAAACAGAGCAGCTCTATTTATGGCATGTATAACAGTGTAATTTTGTTGCAGCTGCCGGGCAATGGCCTGCAGATTGTCCGTGTCGTAAAGCACATGATAAAAGCCCGTCTGTTGCTTGTTCACAATCAACCAGTCGGCTCCAGCCAGGTGCAGATGCAGCTCCTCCAAACTGAGCGTGTGCTCCATCAGCGGTGGCATAAAGTACTCGACATGCGTATTCTGAAAGCTGGGCGATTGGGTGCTGGCAAAGTTGAGTGGAATCCACCAGTGCTCACTCTTGGAGTGTATAGACCGTTGCCTAAAGGTAATCGTATCGTTCTCATAATTGCGTATAACCGAAACGATGGGCAGCCATTCGCTATGCGTCCAGGATAACATGATGTCGCGTATCTTATGTGACCAGGTTTGTTGAGGGAAGAGTGCATCCTCCAAGATAGCCACTTGGATTGCATCAAAGAGATCCAGTTCGCTGACAACGCTGTATTGGCTGGAAGGGGGTGAAACTTTGGCAGATCAATTGCAATTAACCAATTCAGTGAATCCCCCTTTCTCTACCACCCACCCCCCACAAGGACTTACAATTTCTTTAGATAGTTACTAATGCCACGCACAAAGGTCTTCTGATAGAAGGCGTGATGGAACATTTTGATGACGCAGGCGGAACGCTTGTAGCTGATAATATCGAAGACATTCATGATGTCCGGTTCAGTCTCCACGTAATATGTCATTGGGCGTACATCGAAGAAGTTACTGTAGCTGAATGCATGCTCCGCTTCATCCTTCATAAATATATCCATAACATGATCCTCAGGATGCAGCTGAAAGCGAAATCTTGATTTAATTACCTAAGCAGACTGTCACATTTTAAGCTTACCATATCGGTTATGAGATAGGAGAAGTATGTGGCGAAACCTTCATTAATCCAGACATAAGTCCACCATTCCGGTGATACCAGATTACCGAACCACTGATGCGAAATCTCGTGATTTTGCATTAACATATTCTTGATGCGTTTGTGCCTGTCTGTGACGCCGTGTGCTAGTAGACTGTCCTCCTTGAAAGTGATTAGACCCCAATTCTCCATGGCAGCGCCCTGGTTCTTCTTCAGTGCCACATGATCTAGCTTGGGCAGCGAATATCTCACACCAAAGTAATCCTCCAGAGCGGCAACAGTTAGAACTGCATTTTTAAGTGCACTTCGTCCCTTGTCCTTCCACGTCGGTGAGGAATAGATACTCTGTGTAACGCCACGATATGTCTCCGAGATGTGCTCAAAATTGGAGATAACAAACGCCACCAAGTATGTGGACATGATAGGTGTTGTCTGGAAAGTGGTTGTTGTCAGCTCGCTGTACTCAATGAAATCACAATTTATTTTTAATTTACTTTCTGTTAAGATGTACGAAGGAACACTCACCCCTGATTTTGTAGCTCTAACACGGGCATATTGGATACCGCGATGAGGCTGCTGCTATGCGTCAGTTTGATGCTGTAGTTGGACTTGAAGCCGGGCTCATCGTAGCAGGGAAAGATGAGACGTGCATAGGTCGGCTCCGATTGTGTGGCGGCTACATAGCTGTAAATAAGCACATATTTAATTTATTATATTCGTATCTTTGAGGTTGAAGAATAACTTTTAATTATTTGCCGAATGTCCGAATTTCCCGCCAAAGAGAATCAAAAAATTTCATGAAGATTATTTTAAAAACAAACAATAATAATAAACTACATTGATAAATATATTGTTGTTGCTGCTGCTGTTTAGCTGTCTGCGATAAGCGACTGAAAGTCGTAGCCGGATTTGGTTTCTCCTGACAGTCATGCCCCTTTATAAAGAAAAACATTAAGCCACCGATGGTCTGCATGAATGTGTGTCTATTTGTGTTTGTTTACATATATAGTATATATATAAAGTGACGCGCATAACGAATCTGAGTATTCATATTCTGTATGATAAGGCCATACTTGATGAATCGCACTGACTATCAACAAGTGAATAAGCTTAAGTAACGAATTGCTTGACTTGCACATACCCTGCATGTTTAGACTAAAATATTTAAGAGATTTTCATTTGATATTTGCTTGTACACCGAAAGAAACATTGTTTGCTAATCAGTTTGATAATAATTTAAAACAATATCGTCACAATGCAATATAAAAATGCTTTTTATCGAATATTATTGGATAGAGGGTATACAAATTAACAACCAAAAATAATTAAAAAAAGCACACGTAGTGCGTATATTACTTTCGATTCAAATAAAAATTTTAGATTACATAAGAAAGCCAGCGCACGCAAATATTAAGTAAAATGCATTAGCTTATTTAACCGTAAAATCAACCAGATTCACTTACACAGTACGATTTGTGATCTCCTCTTCATAGGGCATCCAATACAAGCCCTTGGGTTGCGTGCCCATCAGGCCCGTATAGGATATTTGAAGGCGGTAACGCTGTCCGGCCTCAAAGGCTTGATAGTTGATTATCGGATGTATGACGAGAAATGTGGCATGTGGAACGTATGAGTGCGTAATATCATCCAGAAGCTCACCGGCAGATTCGGGCTTGGCGCTGTCTAGCAGTCGCAACGTTATAGCAATATCGCTCAAGTTCTTCGCGTGGAGCACGATTTCATTCGTTGATCGCCTAATCTCAATGTCTATGGTGGCATTTCCGCTGAAGCGCAAGTCCCCGAGATGTATATTGCTGCTAATGTGCAGCTGATAGCTTAATGGATACGTATCGTTAGGCAGACGCAGCGATCGTCTCGCCAGTATATGAGGATTTGGCGAAGCTGTTGTAGTTCCAGTTGCCTCTACGGTTTCTGGCTCCTGTGACAGGCCCGGAGCCATAATCAGCAGAAATATAACACAGGGCGTAAGCATTACGGCACTGTGATTATGTGAACGCACACGTTGACTACCGAAACTTGACTAAACATTGCGGCGATTGTGTCGCTGCGGTTAAAGCTCACTAAGCCCGCTCTGATAAGATAAGAATTGATCGATCATATAAGAGCGCTGTCGTCTACAGTTGCCTGGAATGAGCAAATCAAGTTATTTCGACTCGGGCGTTGTGCTCTTCAATCTCCATTGCGACAGGTCAGGGCTCAATCCTGTCTCTCGTAAGCAAGTTTCAGAAGTTTCGTTCTCTTAAGTACGCTCTTTATACATTACTATACTTCAATGCTAGAAGAGCGAACGATGTCCAACTGGAAATAAGCTGTTGTGCACTGAGCGAAATATGTAAGTACAAGCAATTCAAATATTGTGTGTTCTTCGAAATCAGATATTGGCAAAAAAAAGTATGTTTTGCTTAAAATATATATAAAATTAAGATAATAAAGAAAATGTAAAAATGAAATAAAATATATGTTTATTTACAAAAAAAAAACTAAATAAATTTGTCTATTTAAATATACATTTCTTTTAATATTTGCAGTGTATTGCCTGAGCTAAATTACTGCATTAATTGACGCATGAGTTCGGAAAGCGTTCGGCTCTTTGCTTGTTTATAAAAGACGACATATAGCGTCGGGTTTCACAAACCAAACGCTTCAGTCGATGCTTTACTCTGTTAACGTTATAATGTCTATTTACCGCTGCCACAAATTGCTTTTCTTTTGCTTTGTAATTGGCATTTGTGCTCTGCAGTATGTGAAGGCTGAGAAAAATTACAATTGCGCCGAAAATGGACAATATGTGAGTAAATACTTAGATTGAAATGTCTTAACAGCATTGCCTTATACTATTGGAATTTTCAGTGTCAAACACATTGGGAATGTTGCTCCGGCAAATGCATGACATATATGTATATGTGCCGCCCCACAGCATTGCAGGCGCATCATCACTCTCAGGGAAAACCAACTAAACACAGCTATATAGAACAATATTTGAATTGGCAAACCAACAATGACGATCTCGTTATTTTATCACTAAATGATGATAAGCCAGCAACAACTGAGTTCAATGAATACAACACTCAATCAGCGGAGAAAGTTACCAACATACATGAGATGATAACAGACAGAGTCAAGCCAGATCCAACGCCGAGCAGAACATGCAAACTTGTTGGTCATGAAGTAAGCTGCTTGTAGTCTGAAGTCATATCTCACTTTCTCAAATTTCTTTTCGTTTTTTATATTACAGTGCTCAGAAAGCAGTGAATGCTGCACAAAGCGTTGTGCATTCTATCTTCACAAATGCGTCACATAAAGTGAAAACAAGCAAACTTAATAATAAATTTTATTGTATTCAAAATCATAGCTTTAAGAGCCAATTTTGTATAACAAATAAAAGTTTTTGAGCATACTTAAAAGTACTTTTTAAATAATGCATTGTTAGTCAGCAAAGGGGCTTTAGGTTTTGATGGTCAAATTGTGCAGAATACCCCTATGTTGTTTGGACTACATTTACTGAATTTTAAATTATTTATTTACATATATATTTTCTATTTGTTAATTGCACACTCATAGAAACTGATAAGATTGTTTATATAAACAAAATACCCATATAATTACTATATAAACAAAATACCCATATAATTATTATATAAACAAAATACCCATATAATTGTATATATGTAAATTAAGTAACTTAGTCCGCATATATTTCGAAAGTGTTCGTTCCGCTCTCAAATAATAATGTCAAGTAAATATAGAGTTATTTTTATACTCCGATACCGAAGGCATCAAGGGTATGTTGGTTTTGTGCAATATCCGTCATGCTGTTTTTACGTCCGTATGAGCGCGACTTATTTTGAAGCACTTAAACTACACTTGGGAAATCGATAAGATCAATAGTCGCAAATCGATAAATCCACAAGTGTCTTACAATTGAAGCTGCAGTCACTAAATTTTGTTGGCGATGTCCTTCAAGGATCGGCATCGGCACCTCCGACCATGCCCCGCCGTAAATGGCTATATTTTCCGCAATTTTCCTATACAAATTTTTTTCGGCCACGCCCAGTCCCTCCCCAAAAATTCTCAAAAGCCTGTATCTCTTCCAAGGTAATTGACAAGGAACGTAGTATAATATTTTTTTGGACCATTTCCACATTCTATAAGGTTACCAAACTGGATGGTAGATTACACGGAAACTCGTAATAGATATATTACTTGTTGTTCACATATTAATAAATAAAAACCAAACTTTTTCCAATTTTTTAAGAAACTAACTGCTGTATTGCTTGGTTCTTATTTTGCTAATCAAGAGATTTCATATTAAAGCGAACATAATGTTACGAAATTGTTTTGCAAAAGGTAAATGAACAACAATTCCCGCTGTGCAAATAAACCTTGGTACACATAATACTCATTGAGTAACCCATTTGGACGCGGCAATCTTAAGGTCAAGCAACAGTCAAATATTGATTAATATCTATACAGTGTTATCTGTACCTGGCTCGTTTCGCATGCCTGATTTTAAATATTTACCCAGCAATTTTGCTTTTGCTTCTATATTCAATTATCTCGAACTCTTGACACAAATGTCGCCAATTGCTTGACTTGGGCAAACACCAAAACAGTGTACCATGTCAAACGAACTAGAAACTTCACAATTAATTAATGCCCGGGGTCATTTAACTAAAAACTGCTCTTAAAATCAAGTCGTTTTGTGATGCGCAACTCAGTTCACTTGAAGTCAAAAGGGGAGATCCAATGATGACCACCATGCCGATGTTTCTATTGATACTCGCTGCCGCTGTAAGTGACATTTGAGAATCATATTGTAAGGTGACTTTAGATTTACTCCCATTGCAGACTGCGAAGGCAATGCCAGCCAATAATGCCAATGGTAACGCAGTTGTAAAAATTCCAATAATGCCGCCACTGCCACAGAATTCAGCGTCGCTCAATCCGGAGGATATAACACTGTTCACAAGCATGTTTCTCAACTTATTCAAGGGCATTGGCGATTGGCGCAATCAGGTGGCAGTTGATACCGTTCAGAGTGTGTGGCAAAGTCCGCCAGTTGTTGATTTTAGCCATCGCCTCTTCGGCACTTAATTTTATATAATATAAGTACGGCATGAAAGTGTATCAGTTTTTTTTCTTCAAATAAATAAACCCAATAAATCCATTTAATTAATAAACATAATTATTGTATAGAAAAATAGGTACTATAAATGTAGCTGCAAATTTAAAGAGCATTTAGTATTCGCCATGAAATTATCTAAGTATATGTTACAGCTGGTACTACTTCGCTGTTCCTTAGGATTACTTATTAGTAATTTGTCAAAAACACTAACAGTAAACTACAAGTAATTTCGTTGCTTTCTAATGATATTAGTCTGATTGCCAACCAAAAAGTCTCCGGTTCTAAATTCACCAAGCAAAATTATATTTATCTCCGCTCTATTGAACGGATACCGAAACTATTCCGTTTAGGGAAGATATGGAAGTATTCTGTGTTTTTTCTTTTGTCAATATAAATTCCCATAAGGAAAAGGGATTTACAAAGAGAGTCTTATTCTACGGGCCTAAATTTTTACTCGGCATTGACTTACTCACAAAATCGTTGGTTTATTCCATCGCTGCCAGCAAGCCTGATGCCGTTAGCATTCTTTTAAAATATTAAAAATAAAGATTTCAAGCATATGTACGTACGATTAGTTGCAAGCGAAGAAATTAAATTCAAACCAATAAGTAACTTATATGCAACAAGACAGAATGTTGAAGATTGGCGAAACCAACTGCGAAATACTCAGACACCATAAGTAATACCAGCTGATACATGGTTCTAAACTTACCTTTCAAATTGCGGTAGATATAGACTTATGTGAATTTTGGGGGCGGGAGTGAATGTGGCCGAAAAAATTGTTGGGAGAGTTTTCTGGAAACCTTCCTTCGAAGTCTGATAACTGGAGCTCTTAAATTACGAGATTGGCTTTTGCGAATTTTGGGAGCGGTTGTGGGCGTGGCTGAAATAATTATACAGAAGTATCCTAGTAATCTTCCTTCCAAGTAACTCTCTCAAGTTGCGAGATATATGGACCTTTATTATCCAAAATTTTCTTTCCGATGCGTTGCATATGCCGCTCCTTGAAGGACATCGCCAACAACCTGCCAACCAAATATGGGGATTGTAGCCTTATAATTGCATGAGATATGTGGCTTTATCAATTTGCAACTATCGATTTTATCGATTTCCCAACACTCTAGTGGACGTAGCAGTCAAATTTTCACACTGTGTCTGTCCCGGGCATAGTCTAGTATATGTTCCAATTTTCAAGTTTCTCTATCTCTGGGTGTCAAAAAAAATTGCGGTCATACAAAATTAAAAAGAAGATAAACGCAGAAAGTGTGCAGAAGGTGTGTATGCAACTTATATTGCTTCGTGCTACAAATCGCTCGTTCGCGTTTGTGTATTTGGACGTTGAAGTACTAACGAGCAGCACATTCAAGTGGCCCAAACGATACCAAGCACGGGTTTGTTAACGCACGGACCCAAGCAAAACTGCAACCCACCTCCCACCCAACCGACTGCTGCAGTATCTGCGCTCGTTCGCGTGGTCTGAGCAACGGAGCAAAGAAATAGTCACGCGGTGCAGCAGCAGAGGGCGTGGCGTTGCGGCCGGTATGACGCAGCATCAATATATGGATAGGAGCTGTGGCTTAGGCAGCAGATCGCTGATATAAAAACACGCGTTTATTGCCCATGTATTCCGTCGATGCAGCGGGATAGCTGTTGACGATATAACGCAGGGCTGATAAACGCGCACTTTACTGTAGGTCACATATTATAAGCCATGATTTAGAGAAACATACCTGTCAAACGACTAATTCCAAAGCGAGCACTCAAGATAAAAATATGTACGGCAGACAAAGCTGGCGATAAGCCTGTCTTTAATAATTATTTATTTTCCACACAAAATCTGGATGCACGCCGATTAAAAAATTTCGCGTGAGACGCTTGGTAGAGGAAGAATGATCGAAGGACAGCGAAGTTGGCTTCTGATGCAATTCGATTACACTTCGATTGCAATGGGCGTTGCCACCCGCACCAATAAGTCCAGCCAACTGGTTGCCAATCAGAAGGACGCAGATCAGCTGCTCTCCAACTCGCAGCCGAGTTCAAAATCAATATTTAAATATATTTTGTTGATTTGAATCATGACATATTAACTTTGAAGAACTAATAGTAGCAGTATGTTTTCCAAATATATATTAAATTTAACTTCTACATGTAATATTAGTACAATGTAATTCAGAAGGTAATAATTTTGTTGTTATTTTTGAGAAAAGCAATTATTTGGAGGTAATTTTCCTGTATTAACCACTTGTTATGACATTTTCATCTAACTCAAGCTGCCATCACCCACCGCGTTAACTTGTATGAACAATTGTAAATGTAAAACAAAACTCATTTCTTCTTGCTAAAAATATGAGTTAATATTCGAAAAGCATTAAACTGCAATCTAAAGATTGGTATATTGTGTCAACAGCTGTTTTCTAGCTCAAGTATATATATGATATATAGAACTATGATAATCTTATTTGCATTTAAAATCAGCAGCAGTTGCAATTGCTAAAACAAAATGAAATTTTCCTTGAACGTTTTCGTTATATTACTAAATCTAGAGATGATCTTTATTGCCGATTTGGAAGAAATTAATGAGTTTGGCAAGAATGCTAAACATCATATTGTCATGTACGGAAGAGAGCAACGGCACAAAATGAATGCCGCTTAAAAATGGGAACAGGTGATTAAAATCATTATCGCATTCTCAATACATATTTATTTTTTAATTCGTCGTTCAATTGCTTTCAGATAAAACGAGCATATCGTCAGCCTAAGTATAAACACGATATCGAACTTTTGTCAATCTCGTCGAATTTGTCGCATGTTATATACGAGCTCACTTATTATATACACATAATGTTAACACTCTACCTGCTTTCAGAGACTACGTTCTTCGCTAATCGACTCTTGTCGGACAATTGGTATGCCGTGCAAAGTACCCGAACAGTGTTGTACCTTGCGATGCTTAAAACTATCCAACTTGTGTGTTCTTTAGAACAGTACAAAACAAATTTGCAAATTAACACAATGGCAAATATGTACAGAAAAGTTAATTGAAATGATTAGTAATTGTTCATTTTATTATTTGCTTCGATTAAGTAAAAATGTTATTTAGAATAACTTTTTGGGTACACGTAAGAAAAAATGTTTATATTAAATGTTTTTTATTGAATTAATTTGCATTAATCACTAATACATTTTTAGAATGAATGATTTTTCGTAGTCGACTTCTGCATTAGTTATTACTATTAGTTAGCTGGTTTTTTTTTTCAATTTGTAATTATTTGACATTCATGCGCACGTGATTTCTCTCAGAGTGACACATCTGTGTGGTAACCCATCAACATTCTCTCTCTTCCCGAGCATCTGTGTCTCTTCTTCTTCTCTTTTTTGCCGTCAGCATTCAGTCGAATGGCAATAATAAACAGTATCAACTGAAACGCCCATCACCCTCACGACCTAACCATCGACAGTAATGTGAAATGAAGCGTCTGCTTGCTCACAATCAAATGGCATTCGTTTGTATGTTGCAACCACACACACTGCCTACACACACAACAGCAAACAATATTTCCGCCAATGCAGACAATGCGACAGAGACGTCATGTGAATTCTTTATTCATAGACATGCATTGACACATACGCGTACACAAGCACACACAAACATATACGGTTAAATCACGTATCTCAAGTGATCAATTTTTTGCACCACGCACAAAACCCACACAATAGATTTAGACAGCAATTGTTTGGTTTATCCTGTTGTTGTTCTGGCTGCTATTGTTCATCTGTTACTTGGTTCTATTGTGTGCATATCGGTTTGTTCAACATGACAAGATTTTTCACTATATTTGCTTATAGCTGTTAATAAAAGTGCACTTCACATAAACCTTAAGCTCATCAATACGGTTAGTAAGGACCAGTTGGTTCTTAATGGGATTTAATTTCAAATTAGTAAGTAAAATATGGTATGCAAGATTGTAAAGATATACCGTGATTTGTTTTGTTAATTAAAATAAATCTCTTTCATATTATTTTATTTTATTTATGCTAATAAATAGAATGGTTTGATTTTCAAGCTGGGCGGCATATTAAAAAGCAGCTGATCTGCATCACTCCAATGGAAAACCAGTTGGCAGGCTCTGTTTGCGCAGGTGGCAACGCTCTCTGCAATCGATGTGCAATAGAATTGCATGCGCAGCCAACTTCACTGATTGATCTCGATTCCGATTCCAAGCGCATCAGCCGCTCACGCGAAAATTTTATAATTCGCGCGCATCGCGAAATTCTGTGAAAGATAAGTAAATATTTAAGATAGGCTTATCGCTGCTGAATCGATGGAATATTTTGTACAGTGTTCGGGCCAGACGAGCGTGCATATTGGCTGCTCAATATTGGCCACAGGGACGAGACCCTCTCGCTGTTGCATAGAGGTAATATTTGGTGCAGTGTATTGGCCACAGCGGCAATTCAATCTCGCTGCTGCATCGAGGGAGAATTGGTGCTGTTCCGGCAACACGAGCGCGCCCATAGTGACACGTAACGTAACTGCCACAACTGCGAACTCCCCTCGTTTATCGGATTGTCCCGTGACTTCAGCGCCACCTACAGTTGAGAGGACTCAATATCGTTACAGTAATGTTTAATTAAGTTGTATTTAAAGCATATTAATTTTGTATATAAGTTATTTATTAATTTGTGTTTTATTTCCAGCCTGCAACTTTTCAAGCATACAAATGCTCTGTAATACTTTTGGAATCTTTTGGAGAATCATCAACGTCATCAGGCCTGCTGACAGCGATGGAATTAACCAACAAATTTGTGAGTACGGCTATGCATATGGCTATTAATCTTCTTAAAATGAGCATAGAAAGCAACCAGAAGCGCATCTTTAGTTAATAGTAGTCCTCGATTGATAATGTGTGGTCGACCTTGATAGCTTTCGGCTTGTATCGTTATGTCTCTGCCTACAATTTTATTTATGTACGCGAACGCAGGAGAAAACAGAAAAACCCATCCTATAGCCCTGAGCAACGTTAGACAGAGCTGTTCTCGCTTAGTCGTTTACACGTGTTCGTTACAAGATTAACTGGGAATGCACAATTTTAGATAACAAACTTATAGTGTAGATAATGAACAAGTGCATGAGAGTTTGTTACACTCAAAACTGTATCCTATTTGAGTATAGTGCATCGTGTATGCATTCAAAAGGCAGTTTGAATAATTTAGTATATACTCACGTATGAATTCGGATTTTGTTATGTTTTTGCTTACCACGTTTCCTAATGTAAGCGTGTAGTAATTTTTCTCAAATAGCGTCGAACCACTTCAATTTTCTGCCACAAAAATATTTTGTACATTCCACTAGCAGAATTATTTATTTTAATATTCATATCTTCTGAGGCTATAACAATACTGACTTGTTTAACCGCAATTTTCATTTGCTGGTGTTATTGCGCTCGTATATACATACGGTGAACGTGCTGCTGTTGCACATACATTGTCAACATTTGCATAGAAATCGCATTCATGGTTCAATGGTGTACCACTAGAGGGCAATGAAAAAATCAGAGAGCGCTCAGGTAAATAAAACAGCAGCCACAACGATTTGAGTCGAATTGCTGCCTGGGCTCAGCACGTGTTTCAATTTCGTGTGTTGGATTTTGGAAGCAGTCGCCATGCAACTTGGCAACAGCTTTCATTTCTACTTCTTCACTTGATATTATTTTGTGCTTATTTTCTTTGGGAGAGGAAGACATAAAAACAACGGAAGTGTTGAATATATCCGGCATGCATCGAGAAACTGCTATGCCAAACCCTTCCCCATCCCCCAATCACATTATTGAGCGATAAGAGGACGCAGCGCGACACAATTTTGGCAAAAAAAAATATTTTGTGTGCTTTTTGTTAGAGGGGAGCTGACAGGAAATCACTTTTTATGCCATGCTTTTGCTTTTGCATGAAAATCGATTGTGTTGGCCATCAAAATTCCATATGCACCATCGGGGCGAGACTGATATTCATTTGCCTTAAAGTATGCAGTGCAAATTATATGCGTACAATTTGTCATATGTGGCACAAACTCCAAGCAACTTTTTACCCTTTCACCCCTTTTGCCATGTTTCCAATGTTACTGAGCATTGCATTTGACAGTTAGTCTTGAATGCTTCTTTGGCCTCTGTTTAGCTTAAATTTGCTCCGCTTTTGTGGTTTATGCGTGCGTTGGCGCATAAAACTTTTACATTTCGCCCTGGCAGACACTTAAATGTCGAATGAATAATTTCACATGCCACGACCCGGCCTCTAAAACTTTTACTGTTGACGTCAGGTGGCAACTGTCTTGAATTTTATGCAAGAACTTTGCTTAATAAGTGGGTGCAATTTCCCTTTGCCATTTGGAAACTGTTTAATTGAAGTTTCAAAGCGAGTAAAGCAGAGTATTCTTTTTTATATACTCTTGCAAAGGTAATTATAGTTTTATTGCAAGAGATGTAACCTTTTAATCGTTAAGGTGCACAGTTCATGTATGTGTATATTTATATACATCGGTCTCCTTTCTGATTTTATGCGATAAAAGTTCGCGCTTATGAAAGATAAAAGTCGAATCTATTTTTATACTTTTTTTCTGTGCCATTAAATTATTTTATATAAATAAATATTAAATAAATGAATTATAATTATTATAATCATTAAATATATTGATCCACAATTCGATTTTCATTAAGGCTTGTGCAATCTAAATTAAATTTGTAGTATATGCTGTAGATCATATATCTAAATGTAAATTATGCTTCTATTGTATTTGAAATGAGGAGCCAACTTACGAGTTGTTGTTGCTGGTTCCAGGACTCGTCCGTTGCCTGCCAATGTCAACATGACCCAAATGAACTTTAGCTTCCGCCTGGGTAGATGCAGGAAGCACTTGCAGTACATTGAACCAGGGAACCAGCGTTCATAATACGCATGCGACATGGAGCAACTATATGTTGCATGCTTATCAGCAATGACCTTCATATAGCACAGGACCGACCACAACTGGCGGGCTTGAATGAAAAAAATTAATGCCTGAATACCAAGAAGCAGCTTGTGTGTGCTTGTGTACAGCAGTCAAAGAAAAATCGCATAGAAAAACCTGTGCACATGTTCATATTTGCATATGTCTCAGCTCATGTGTCTCATCAGATGTGACAACAGCAGCAACAACAAAGAGGACAGTGACTGAAAAAGGCTGGAACTTACTTACCATTTTTTTTTTTTGTGTGCCATGCCACAGAAATTGATTTTAAATGTAACGTTGCCCAAAGCAGTGTCAATGAGGTTTTATGAACCGCAGCTTAAGCCCAAAAAGTTGGAGCCGGCATAAAAAAGTATGTGAAAGAGCGAGATTAAGTCAGACATAAGGCTGGCCATTGCGTAGTCCTCATAACCACACGTATGACATCAAATGACATCGTTATACAGCTTTCCGGGCAAAAACAAAAGAGGCCAACAGCATTGCAACAGCAGCAAATCAAAGCGAATGTCCATCAACATTATGAGACTTTCAACAGCAGCTTGCCAACATGGTGGCACGTAAACACAAATACACACACGCACACACACACACACACATGTGCACCTACACACTCACCACTATACATAGATGCCCTGCGCTAGGGCAAAGTGTCAACGGTTGTCGCTTTGTTTACCATTTGCGGCTTTGGTCTGGACAGTGAAGGGCTTTGAGCATTCAAACGAAACTCATTATATTGCATATAAGTACTTTTACGAGCATATGCTTTCCCTTTTTTTCCAATCGAAAGCGCCCGAGAGTTGGCAAACAGTTTTTCTTTTTAATTCCCCGCACAAAGCTGCACGACAAAAAGGGTGTGATGAAGTTTTGTATGTGCCTCGGTTACATACAAAATATATATGTGTGTAAAACTGAAAAAACACAAACGAGAATTGCTTAAAATATTTAAATATTTAAATTTGTAAACACTCTTTCGGCACGAAATTCCTCTAAAAATGTTGCATCAAAATAATGTGTACGACTTATAAGTCGGGTATCTTCTAGTCGAGCACTTTCTTTCCCCCTTTCTCTCTCTCTCTCTCTCTCTCTCTCTCTCTCTCTCTCTGTATATATATTTAAGTTTAAGCATGCTTGCTTATTGTACATTTAACAATACCAAAATTTTGCGTGCATTTATGTTTACTTTGTCAGGTGCTTCAGTTTGATGTTCAATAAAAGCTTTAAGCTGCACAAGGGAAATAGCTGCATTAAAAGTACAAGCTTGGCCACACACACTTCCTAAAGTAAAGCTTTAATTTAATGCTTTTGGCCAGCCTTTGATTAAATTTACGGCATAGTTGTTGTTTTATTTGGATTTGAGCCACTTAAAATGCACGTCCTCAAAAATTAGCATTTTCTTGGCAGGAAAGGGAAATCGCAGCAAGTTTCGTTAGGCGCCACATAAAATTTAATGAGCCCTCAAACATTTCACCCCACCCCACAAGTTGCGAGCTGCAAGGCTCGATTTGCTCGTTTTGCTTGTTGAGTTTTTCAACTTGTTGTGTTAATTGAATTGGGCAAATGACGATGCGTAACGAGTAGTAGCAGTCTTTTGTTAGCCCACGGGCTGCCTGTCAAAATGGATCGTCAAATGTCCTTAAATTGCTCGAGCTAAAAGTGCTTGTTGCGCATACGCCCCGTGTGACACACAAAACTTTATGCTTGCGCTGACGATGTACAAAAAACTGTTTGAAGTGCTCTCATGATTTTGGTTTTATGCGAACGCACGCAAAAACACACACACTCACACATGTGTCACGCCCATTTAAATAAGAATTATATATATTTTATTTACACAGATGTATGTATGTATGTGTGCCAGTGTTTTAGCAAATGTTTGCTGCAGCGCCAAAAGCGTTAACAACTTTTTGCGCTTGTCGTAAACATTTCGTTCAGTTTGCCAGTTGCGGACGACAGTTTCAGCAAAAGTAGTTTGACCCTTGGGAATTTGCCGGGATCGCCACAGAAACAACTAAAACTATCCTGGCTTGTATTTGCGTTTTATTTTGATTTGATTGTGCTTCCGCTTCAAATGAACCTGATTTTTTGATTTTTCATTTTGCATGACTCACAAGAACTCTCAGAGCACTTTGCAAATATTATAAAAATCATTTTACAAAATGTTTGCAGCTGGTTAAGCCTGAGGGACTCACAAGGTTTTTATATGTAAACCCTAAAGAAGTTCTTATAACCAAATAATTGTGTTCTGTTCTAATAGTCTAATTTTATTTATAATATAGTGCACTAATTACACTAAGAGAAAAAACGTTTATGGAATTAGTTGCATGCTTTAAATTCTTGATTCAAACTGATTGTTGTAATTTTTGATAATATCAATAAATAAATATAGGTACTTGAGTACTTTAAAATTATGGAAGAATAAATAGGAGAATTTTCAACATCATTCTTGAAATTGTCTGCATTTCGACAATGTTTGTACTCAATGCTCTATTTTTGCTTGGAGTGTATGTGTATTATCTTTCAAACACGTATTTTAAAAAAGAGAGATTACAATGAGCACAAAATATTGGCTACTGTAATGAGTGCGCCATAAGCAAAACGAAACACAAAACAACCAAAGACTTCAACACCAACAACCACAATAAAAATAACAACAACAGCAAAACCCAATATGCTGTAAAAGGATTTTCTTGTCAAGGCCTATGGCAAAGCAAGTCAAAGCTCTATGACAGTACAGGCAGACACACACACACACAAACATTCACACACACACACACACACACACACATATACACTTGAGTGACACTGTAACAGACACGCTTATTGCGTATACGCAGTAAATGCTCAAGTTTATTTTGGCCTTTGGCTTTAATAAAATTATTTTGTGCAACTTGACCAAAACTGCTGCAGATAAGGCTGTACATGATGTTACACTTCATAGAACTTTGATGATATTGTTTTTTGACTTCAATTAGGAAACTAACTTCAATGTATATATTTTTTAATTAAATTAATTAAACTTTAATAACTATTTTTAAGCCTTGCACTATTTCATAAGTAATTGAGTTATTTAATTATAATTTTCGAGTTTCTCAAAATTTCGTTTGCAGTTTCCATTCTGAGGGATCAAATTCCACTGCAACATTTTCTTGTCATTTAAATTTTAAAGTGCCCGGGAAGAGAGGGATTATTTGTCGCAGCAGCCAGATGAACGGCAGCTTGACTGCAACAAGCATGTGGAAGGGACAAACGCATGTCACACTTATAAGCTGCAAGTTTATCTCAGCTTCAGCTGCCATAGTCCACAGGACATGTCAGATACCTGAGCGCGTATCCTCATCCGCAATCTCGGCATTCTTATAATCCCTTCACTGCATTTATGAGAGCGACGTTACGGCAGACAATTAATGGAAACTGTTGCAAGTCCTGCAGTTTGTGTGCATCTGTTGATTGTCAGTACCAATTACACGCTGACGCCTTTAATTTGCAGCCGATGACTTCAATTTGCAGTAGATTGGTCGCAGAGATGCCAAATGCAAGGAGACTGGACAACATCTTGCTTAAATAAAGATTATTTATAGTTGTGCAGCCTTCAATAAGATAATTTAAATTGTGACCTGAGTGTCTGTTGTTTTTGCACGTATTTTTCAGAGCTTTGATTATCACATCATAACCATTGAAATTCAAGCTATGTAAGTCGATCCGTACTGCTTCAATCTGTATAGCTTACCGTTTATTGTGGGGCCAGCTTGAGTTGGCGGCTGCTGACATGTTTTTGGCTCAGTGCGCTACCATTAATCACGCACGCACACAGACAGACAGCTTCTAGTGTCATTCATTGTTGGTTGAAGATAACTGTCATAAACTTTAATTATATTTTCATCATGACAACGGCGACAACGACAACGAAAACTTACTGTTGATGCGCCATGATGCATGCCTCTCACGACTCCCTTTCCTTTTGGCTTTTGATGTCAGCCAGCACGTGCCATCGTCACTGGCAACAGCTGTAAAAAGTAAAAGTTGTGAATCACAAAGAAAAAAATTGAAATCGCCAAAAGTGTGGGCCAATTTCTTGTGCAGTCGCAGTCCTGTTGAAATATTATATCTGTGCACTCCACTGACAGACCAACTAGTTGCATGCCAATAAAATTGGCATTCAAATTCAATTGTTACCGCCACCGGCGTGTAAATGACAGTTCCAGTTTGCTATTTCTTTTAATATTTTTTTTTTTTAAATTAAAAACGATCCACTTAATCCAATGCGGGCAACGTCAAAGTCAATTAAAAGAAGAATATAAAAGCACATAAAAAGAATCGCATCGATTTTTATTCGATTTGTGCACAGAGAGCGAACTCTTTTATTATATCTCGCTTAAAAAGGGACAAATATTGCACATACAGTGAGCGACAGCTCGAATAAAGCAGTGTTAAAGAAAAAACATAATTACCTGCCATAAACTAATTATTCATTATTTTTCAAAAATTCCAAAAACCGATGGTAGGTACATGTATTAACCACCAATATGAATGGATGACCCTCATAAACTGAGGTTCCCCCACCTGCTAGGTAGGATTATGTAAAAATTTAGCCTATTTTTAGGTGACAGCTTATTTGGATCAGGTACATTGTGGACACCTGGGAGCCATAGAACCCGGATTTTTTACCTAAAGTTGAGTATTTTCGGAATCAATAGATCAATACTTCGTAGTTAGTTTAGTTATATCCTGCATCCCGGGTGCAATAAGCCCACAAGGACGATGGACAAACGGACTACCATTGAACAACGGAAACTCGTCCTGGAACACCACAAGAACGGATATTCACATCGCCAAATAGCTGAAATAGTCAATCTGAGCAACTTAACCATGTATAACATCATTCGGCGGTTCGTCGACGCAAATCGGATTGAGGGCAAGGCCAGAATGGCACCAAACCCGCTTTTCACCGAAGAGGAGGATCGGAGGATCATCAGAAAAATAAGGGCAAATCCCAAGCTATCGACTCCAAAAATGACTCAACAGGTGCAGGATAAAATGGGGAAAAAGTGCTGTGTGGAAACTGTGCGCATTGTTCTGCGCAAACATGACTTAAATGCCCGAGCACAACGGAAAAAGTCCTTTATAAGCGCACCAAATTAAGGGACTAGGATGACGGTGTCCAAAACCCACTTGGACAAGGATCTGGAGTTTTGGAACTCAGTCATATTTGGAGATGAGTCCAAATTCATAATTTTTGGCTCGGACGGACGGAATTATGTGTCCAAGTGGGTTTTGGCGACCGTCATCCTAGACTTATGGCAGGCAATTACGATTTTTCCTTAACACTGCTTTATTCGAGCTGTCGCTCACTGTACATATAAATATATATACATACATTTATTCACTTTTTGTCCGTATACCAAAGTTGATTGCCATTTAAGGGACTTAAGCGAGTTAGTGATGAAGAATGTCGAGCGATATACACGTAACGAGCCTAACGACTATTTAACTGAAACTCAATTGAAATCTGAAACAAAATGGATCCTGTTTCGGGCAACATAATCGTCTCATTAGCATTAACAAGCCAGGCAATGTGTGTTGCGTAACATGACGTGTACACAATATCAGAAATCAATGGAACAACCGGTCGAGTGGGCAATTTGGCCATTTAAATATCAATGAAGGGCTTGGCTGAGGACAAGTGCTCAAGTGTTAAACAAACAAAATCCAATTATCAACAAGTGCGACAAATAATGGCCCGGGCAAAATGGCATTGGCTTGGCTCATGGAAAGGCAAATTCGCTGATTGAATTTCGAAATTAGTTTACTTCATTCAGTGGCCATTCAGTGCGTTGCCAAATCACACTCACAAACACAAATATACACAATCAAGCACAGCAGTCAGCAGTCGGCAGTCGGTAGTCGGCAGATAGCACACAGCGAAGCAACAGGCGCTTGTTGAGTAGGATGTGCATGAAGGATGTTGAATGCAACTTGAGGGCATGTGGCAGCGACACGCAGGTTAATTGCTTTGGAAATTACACACTGAGCACATGGCAATTGGAAAGCAGCTGCCATGCACAACGCTAATCGATTTATAGAGCAATTTCAAGTGCGCTTAGGATCAGGACAAGGGCAAAGTGAGATTAACGATCCCACTCAACTTAAATGCTTATGATTCAATTATATACTATCAAAAACTTAAGTGATGCATCTTATACATGATACTACTTAAGAAACATCAAATAATAAACGTAAATTAGGCTTGACTTCAGAATTTGGAAAGCTTTGTCAAATCTATATAATGTTTTTCTCCCATTTATATGCTAACATGTTAATGTATATTTCTCATTAACTAATGGAAACTTGTAATAGTAATGTTGCCAGCAGCAGCAAAGACATTTTGAATTGATAATGAATTGTTTACAAGCTGGAATTTGCAGCCCTGCGTGGCTTAATGTAAATAGCTTATTGTTAAGGGGCGCAACCAGCGTTAGCAGCGCTTCCATTCGTTGATCGGCCGGCTGCTGCAACTAGTGAGTCGCTCATCGATCGTTTTAGTTACTCATGTTGCCTCAATATCCATTGCAAATAAACTTTATAACGTTTTCGGACTTCACTTTGTGTTATTAATTGAAATCATGCTATGAAAATGCTGATAGCCAAAACAAGTAATGAATACCATCTACCACATAGGGAAGTCACTAAAATATTGCTAAGCTATATATCAAAACACATCCATCATTGAAATCTTGTATGTCGTTTAGTTTTTACAAATGTTGTGATGCAAAAAAAAAATAAAAACGGCTGTTCATCGAGTACGGCTATATTTTTAGCGTCATTCTGCTCATACGATAACCGTCAGGCGATAAAAATGACAATAGCTTTAGTGCTGGGCCGGCGATATTTGTTGATGCGTCGTTAAACTTTTCAGCCATACGCATAACACACATAAGGCCGTGTGGGGAACACTTGTATACATATCAATCCCTTATGTGCGAGTATATGCAAACAGACACTGGGGCAACGTTGCTGCTGAAATTGAATTATGGCACACACACAAACACAATCCAGTAGCTGAAGCCTGACATATCGAGCGAGACGTAATGAAATATCTGACTCTCTGACTGCATAACGCAACGTCTACGTCGACTTCGGCAACGGTAACGGTAACTGAAATAGAAAGGGTGGCATGGTCTGGTGCTTGGGCATGGACAGGGGCACGGGGCATATAACCATGGATGGATGCTGTTCAAACAGCAGCCGTGCCACATTGTTAGACTCTTTCATTTTCAGCTTCGTATTTATGTATCTCGCACGTTGTTGTTTTTGTTGCCTGCTGTTGCCGCTGTTACTGTAAAATATGGCTACGGCCGCAGAAAAATAACAGCAAATAAAAACAAGAAAAAACATTTATTTTATGTTATAACGAAATTGAAATACCCTTGCAGGTGTTTTCTTACGTTTTGATATAGAAATCTTTACTGCTATTTATAATAGTAAAGTTTATCTTAGTACCTAACTATCTTCAAATTTGTATAGTATGTACACGATGTCTCTAAGTACACTGTTTACAGCTAATATAAATATTGGTAAGAACATTTATCAAATATTCAATTTGTAACTACGATCAAAATGATGTACAAACAAGTATTTCGCAGAGTTGGCGAGTTGACAAACAAATAGTATCCTCTGTTAGGGTATTGCAAGGCAAGGTGAAGCCTTACGCCACTGCAGAAGCTAACAACCTACACAGGAATCTGGCTTGGCCTGGTCCTGGCCTAACAGCAGCGCCAGCAACGACTTCGCCATCGGCATCGACTTCGTTTTATTCTATTGTCTCATTTTATTTTATTGTCGTATGTCATACAATGGCGTTACATTTACATTTCCCATTAAACTTTTTGCTATCAGTGGCTGTTCTATAAATTCAAATGCTTTGTAAGCCGTTTTCATGTATATATGTACATATGTGTGCACGGGTGTCTGTGCAATAGGAAAATAAATATTTCTATATCATTTCAATAATAATAATAATCAAGTCGAAACAATTAAAAAATCAATGTTTTCATTACGTCTCGAATTTCCATTTGCTAGACTCAAATTTCCATTCGTGTGTGTGTGTATTGTTCACAAAAAGTAAAAGGCCCAAAAAAAACAGTAAAGCGTTCCAAATCAAAACAAAATTTGAGAGGAAAAAAAAACAAACTGAAATTGCAACTGTAAACAAAATATTGATTCAAGCTTGCATATAAGCGTCCCTGACGTACTTGCCCACACCCGCGAACATACACACACACACACCCACCCATTCACTCTCACCTACACAAGCTCTCTCGTACTGGCGTACACGATGCCAGATCGCTCCTTGCAGATGCAACAATTTGTCATTGAAATGCAAGCGCATGAAAAACTAAAAACTAACCAAAAAATAGTTAAGCAGCTGCCGACAACGATACGAACACAAACGTCAAAGCTGTTGCTGGTGGCGTGTGTTGAACACACGAAGACCGTGCCGCAGCAGCAAAACGAAGATGGATACGGCCGATTCGTGGTCATGGACGTGCAGCTGCCGAGCGCGCTATATCGTTTACGATAAGGGCACGACCAACAGTTGCTCCAGCCAAATGTAGCTGGTTAATAGGCTGTGTTACGGCCATGTTGAGGCACAGTCCACAAACGTCCGTTGGGCTGCACAGTCGCGTTGCACGGCAGTCAGCAGGCGTTCTATACAGTGTCGCGTTGTGTACCACACATAACGGAAAAACAGAGATTTGAAAATCATACAAGTACAATTTTTTGTGGCAAGTGTGGCAATTTACAAGTTGGAAGTGCTGTTCAACATTGCAACGGCAATTGGAGTTGCATTGCTGTTGATGGCCGTGACGCTTGCGTCAACGGCAACTGTTGGTGCAGCTGCTCAAGTTGTACATGTAAGTTGCAATACACCTATGTATATGTATATGTTCGTACGCCCTATTATTGCATAGCACACATATTGACAAATTCCGAGATTGCACCATCAATCTTGGCGTTAAATTAGATCAATCAAACAGGATGTGTTAAGAAATGTGAATTGTTATCGATTTGACAATCAACCTTACACGCAGCCAACAGACACTCAGCTAGACAGGTGCCAGTTGAGGTTGTACGTCTGCCCAGAAAAGTATTCTAAAAATATATGAGCGCAAGCACAGGCACAAGAAGTAGATATCGTAAGCCTCCTGCTTTGCCCGCTGCAAGATTAAAGTCGACGACCGGATGCATGAAGCGAGTAAATTGCGGCTTCTAAAATTACAATTCGAACTAACGGCTTATAAATAAATTATGTGGCTAACAAGCTGTTCAAATATAGCTTGCACTTAAAAGCTACATTTTTAAGATAGGTTCTTGTGGTTTATATGTAAAGTTCAGTGCAGAAGAAATAACAATTCAGTTGAAGCTTGAGAGTATCACAGTTTCATAAAATCAATAAATGTTCACAAATCTTAGTATGTTAAATCAAGCATTCACATTTTTCACAACGATATCTTCAAGTGCTCATTATTATAACGCAAGTAAGAATGCCGTAGTCGAGTGAGCTCGACTACGATATACCCTGAACCCATTGTGGGTAACGGGGCTCTGCAGACTACACACAAAAATATATTCACGGTCGCATCTTTCTCACACATGCGCTCGCATATTGATGCATACAGAAAATGCTTGAGGCTGCTGATAGAAATTTGATCAATATGAGAATATATTTCCGACTATTACTTGGGTCTTTCTTATGGATCTTCCTTGGTGATGATTTGCGCAGTTCAATAATAATATGCATATATTATTATTATATACTCATTAGAAGATTCTGCTTTTAAAATTGTGGCATTTATTGCTATCGGAAATCGATATGAATCGATATTCGAGAAACGGGAGCAGCTATCGATCAAATACAGCAAACAATGAGTGGCAGAGAACCTATATTCCAAATTTGAAATCTCGAGCTTTTATAGCTTGTTCACACAGACGGACGGACGGACAGGCAGACGGACATGGCTATATCGTCTCTCTGTTGATCCTGCTCCTGATAATATACATACTTTATGGGTTCGAAAATGCTTCCTTCTGCCTATTACATACATTTGCACAAAACCATTATACTCTTTTTACCCATTTTCAAATGGTTTCAGGGTATAAAAATGCACCTTTCTGAGGGTTTTCATCGCGTGTTCTAAGGAATGTAAAAGAATGCTTAACAAGTTAAAGACAACCCATTTCGCATGTACCCACATTCTTTGCGCAGATTATGTATTTTATGAATATTTAATTTTCATCCAGAGTTAGCCCATTAAACACATTTTTTTATCTAAGCTGAAAATTACATGATTGCCAATGAAATAATGAAATTAATTAAGCAGCTCCGTTATTCATTTACTATTTGCTATTATTACAATTATATATTTAAACACGACTTTATTTGTTTGTGTAAATCTAACAATTACAATCGGACCTTTCAATGTGTACATAATTAGCTCGCACTGTGTAATAGTTTGTAAAGTTCGTTTTGAATTGGCAAACTGAATTAACTTTGATTTGCTTAGGGGAAATTAGTTCAATGTACTTGTATGTACATATATCCGACTGCCTCAAGGCAAATATGTTGGAAACTTCTTTAAAGCGCTTGACCGCTGTGAGCTTCACCGGCGACCAGCTAAAAAGCAATAAACATTGCGCTTCGCCTCAACTGCTTTGATTGCTCGAAAGGCTGTCATTGATTCGCTTGTTAGACATGTAAACTGGTAGGGGGTGTGTCGTGCTGTGAGCTTTGCCTGCTTCCGACTGGGTAAGGACTGCAGACAGTATATAGTATCCATATCCATTGAAGTGGATGTCACTCAATGTTGCAGAAATTCTTTGAAATCGAAGTCAAAGCAAAATGATTTCCGTGGAAAGAAATGTGCTTAAAAGAATGCCAAAAATCAATGGGAAGCACAAAACGGCCCCGAGGCCTTAGTTGAAGGCGGTATTTAATGCACCCCAAATGCCGCTGGTGGGCGTGTCAACGCCCCGCACTTAAATTACTACTTCACACACTTCTATAATGTGTAGTAAAAAAAAATAAAGAAACAGCAAAATAACACACAACACGAAGAGCTGCAAAGGAAATCTAACAGCGGCCAGCCATGGCATACGCGGTCTGTCAAAGGAGGATTGGTGGGGCACGCAGGGAAGCTAGTCATCGACATCGTCATAGTCATCATCTTGGGCCACATTTTCAGAATTTCGCTTAAGGAAATTTGTGTGTTACAAGTACATATACAACTATGCTTTTTTTTTTTGGTGGGGCGTGCTACGTCGCTTTAGAGTCCCCAGCGGCCTGATTAAATTCGTATGCCGCAGCAGTTGGCTACACAAAAAATGGCCAACAGCCAGAAGACACTGAGATGGCTGGGAAGTGAAACTGGCACAGGATGCGTTTAGTGCGGCGCACAAATGTTGAAATAAACGAAACTAATCCGAAAGAAAGCCCAAAACGCGAGCACAAAATGCCAAAATATTTACACTGGGAACCGCAGCGACGCCGAAAGTTGCCGCAGCAGCAGAAGCAGCAGCAGCAGTAGCAGTCATAGTCAATAGCTGGTCCACACCCGACTCCCATTATGGCCTGCTTTTGGTGTTCAACCGGCTCTCTGATAAACATCTTTGCCAAGTAAGCAACAATTTTTCGTGCCCCAAATTGGGGTGTTCTCCGCTTTTTTCGGTGGGGTGGTTGATTGGATGACGAGGCTCAGCGCGTGCAGGCAAATATTTTTAATGATTTTCGTCGTGGCAAATGCTTCGATCCGGAGCGCAGTGTCTGTGTTTTTGTGTGTATGTTTCTTGTTTTTGTACTTTTTTTTTTTTTTCTTACGCCCCAGTTAGTGCAAAACTAATTATATAGAAACAGCGCCAAGGCTGAGCCGGGGATACGAAAACAGAAGCTAGACAAGAATTTCCAATTATACGCGCACCGAACTCAGATTTCACACTTCTCGGATTCTCCTTCAATCATCGTCAGTCATCAGTTACAACACTTGACAACTCATGCGCTACGTGTACAATTTTATCAAATCACATATCTGCGGAAATGTTTAAAACAAATGATAGCAAATGATTTTTTTTTAGCAAAGTCGAAGTTAACATACTCTAATTGAATTAAAAGCAACTTGCAATAAAAATTGCGCACATAGCAAAGCAGCTCGCTTATATTACATGCTTATAGTTCAGTATATATCGTATATATATATATATAATCGCAGATCACCTCTAACTGATTTGGCCAACAGCTAAGACTTCACGATGAGATCAAAGATCCTCAACAGCAAACATTAACAGGCAGATAAGTTCATATGTCGACAAAATCATTTTAGTTTTATTCCCACACATTCTTCAGGTTATATTTTGTTTTTTGATATATGGATAAAGGGAAAAATATTTCATTATCGTGCATTATGGAAATTTCGTTATGCTTTGAGCTTAGTGTAAGAGAAAACGGGTAACACGTATGAAAAATTAAATTTTTTTTTTTTTTTTGCTGCTTCTGTTATATGGAAATTTCTATCACGTTCGCGGACCATTTCAATGAAATGTGGCGCAACCATAAAGGCAGCTCTGGGTTTGCTGCTGCTCCTGCTCCTAATGTAAAATTATGGCTTTCTGCTCAAACACGCTTATACATTTCCGTTTCCGCTTTTGCTGTTGTAGTTTTAATGCATATCACGTGTATGTGTGTGTGTGTGTGTGTGTGTGTGTCTGTTTTTGAATGAGTAAGCAACACGTGCGCTTTGACATTGATTCACTCGCGCTTCAGCTGGATAGACATTATCCTTTCGCTTGAGGATGACCCACAAAATGATCAAAGTCAGCAAAACTTTTTAAAGAAAGTGAAAAGAATTGAATCCAGGTGCTTAAGTTAGAAATATTTATGCTTCACTTACTTAAAGCTCGTTTCCACCCATTTCCGTTTTTCAACTGCACTGTTATAAACTCCATGCCTCGACTGCAGCCAGCACTTGTTTTTGACCAACAACCGCACATCCTTCACTTGGCCAGCCAATTAGGCCAACACAAGTGGGCAGAACGTGTGCCTGACATTGTATATATGTAAGCATGTATGTATGCTCATGGTTCGGCCCACTTTACAGCTGTGCTGGCTGCACTAAATCATTGGTCAATCCTTTCTCGCACCAACACTCAACCAACCCTTTATAGCCGGGCAATTACAAAATACTTCAGCTACGTTGCCATGACTATCTATCTCGCCGGATAGGGGGGACACTTCAGGTGGGAGGATGGCTTTCAAATTATTCGAATATAAATGCGACCCAATCTCAATGCAAATGCACATTTAATTAAACTCGAGCAAAAAATAAAACGAATGGCAAATAAAAAGTGCTAATGAAATGAAAATAAAACGCTCGCTAATTCAATTTCAGCTTAATTGTTAATTAAAGTGCAGTAAAAAAATTCCAATTATAAAAACCAGCCGCGCTGGCGGGGAAGTGGGTCTAAATCTAACTTACCACATTACGTCAGTTATGGCTATTTCATTGCTACAAATTTCCTGCTAGGGGACATTATAATTTGCTTATAAAATCTGAACGAAGTTTTACTCTTAACCATTTCAATTCACAAATTACAAACTCTAAGTGCAATTCCAAGCATGCTTGCATGTGTTTAACAAGGTGGTATTACCATGCCACATGTCGCATGCACACACACACACACACACAGGCATCGCACCCAAGTGGAAAACAACAACAAAATCTAATTTGGGTCTGCGGGGCAGACATGGGCACCAAAAAGGCACCAGTCACAGCCACAGCCACAGCCACAAAACCCCAAAGCAGTACTCAAAAGCTGTTAGAATGTGGCAACACAAACGCAGGCGCTGTTCGGACCACAGTATGTCCATGTTGATGGTGCCACAGCCAAGCCGATTATCTTCTCATGCAACATTTATATCTCGAAAAAGTCAAACAGCACTAATCCAAATTCCACAAAAGGCGAGCAAATTCAAAATACAAGATACAAGCTCCTTTCCAAAGGAGTGCGTACGTCTATGTGTTTGGATGTTTATGTCTCTGTGTACAAGCTTAAGTTGGGGTGGGCCTTCAAAATATTGCAGTCTAAGCGCAATACCAGCGGCAGCGGAATCAGGCCTTGCCCCTTATATATTGTACGATATGTGTGTGTGAAAGAATGAGTGCGCTGCAAAAATTAATCTGACATTTTACAGTGTTGTCCCTTAAATACCCTAACTCAATATACATCAGCTTTTTGAGAAGGTTGGCCATACACCATCTGAATATATAATTGTGTTTATTTCAAGGATTTTATATTAAACAAATATCAATTATTTCCCATAATTAACGATGGCCCAACCTTAAAATCGAGTGAAGCTATCTTAAATATAATGCATCATTTGTGATAATGTTTCGACATAAAATCGCACATAAATATTATTAAAAACCAACGAACTTTTCATTTAAAATCATCGTCAATAAATCGATAGTGTTATCGATAAAAATCGATCGATATCATTCAGTTGAGTAAGCAAAGACAGCTAGTGAGTAGTTTTAGTGGCATACACGGCACTCAATAATAGCTTTGCACAGATTTTCCACTATTTTGAATAATTTCTGTAGAGCGTATGCAAACTTTGATGTCTCTCATGGCACTATTTGTTTTCTTGTTTATTTTCGCTTACAGCTTGCGTATTTTCCCCTTGTTGTTTGTGGTCGCTGCTGCCGTTGGCAGCCCCACATATAAAGTTGTGTTTATCTCAAGAATGTAGATTGCCTGTAAAATATTTAATTACACACTGCGGTGACGCCGCAGACGCACAGAGCCTGCCAAACGACAGCACCAACACCAGCCAAAAAGGACATAACACGCATACGCCATGTGTTGCTGCCTTGTGCTTGTTCACTTGGCAATTTGCAAGTGTTGGCAAGTGTGGAGTGTGCTACACACAAGTGACACTTGTATGCATGTGGCTGGAGTGCTTGCGCTGCGGTGTGTGTGTCTGTCTGTGTGTGTGTGTGTGTGTGTGTGTGTACAATTTGTAGTTTATTTATTTGCCCTACAGACTTCCGACTAACCTGTCTGTCGGCTTAACAACACAATAGTTAAGAACTTTTTGCATTTTTAATAAACTATAGCAGCTCACTTTGCATATGAAATGTATATAGATAGAACAGGACAGCACAAATTTTCAGCACATTCATTCATTAGTTGCCCGTCCACGTCGAGTGGCAAAATGTTAATTATGTTTATTGAGCGCCCAAAAGCACAAACAACTCATAAGGCAACTCACATAACAACAAGCCCAAAACCAAAGGTGCATGACAGCCATCACTAGGGACAACGCTAATACACTTGAAAAAAAAAAAAAACAGAAAATCAAAACTGAACAAAGAATTTAAAAATCAAAATAATGATTAATGATTGTTAATAAATAATCAAATATTTGAAGAGTGTGCGAATATTAAACAAATTATAGTATTAAATATTTGTTTGTAGAAATTTTGACAAAATGTATAAGGTTGCAATAATTTCTGCGTGTGCAGTCGGACATTCTCTAGTTCTAGACAGTCATTGCCTCTAAATCGGCTTTGACCTTTCATAAGAGGCAAACGCGTTTCACGGGCTGCAGGAAAATTTTGCATTTGATTTGCACGAAGGTCGTTTTAAAAATAAACGGGGCAGCAACTCAACCACAGTGCCACTGACAGACAGCCTGTCGATCAGAGTGCGACAGTCAGTCATTCAGTCCGTCAGTCCGTCAGCTAAACATTTCAGCATTTTGTTGCCTTGAGCGCGCCCAAAGCCATTCAGTCCTTGCATTGACATTGGGTGTGGCCAGCCAAAGGGGCTGGGCCGCACTGTTCGTGCCTCACACAATTTGACGTGCGTCGAGGTGCTAAATGGCGCTCATTGGCTACCTGGATGTTCTTGTATGTTGCCCGTTTCTTTGCTGCTCAATTCTGCTACCGGGCACATAATTAAAAGCGACATTGGTTTGGCTTTTGTGGCATTAGAAAGTTGTTGCAATTACAAAACTTTAATGAGGGCCGCACATAAAAACAGATTCGATGTGCTTAATGAATGATTTGCTACAACTTAATTAGGAGCGCGGCGATTGTAGCCAAAACCAGCGAGGTAACTCGAGCCTGAAATTGACTGGCCCAAAGAGATTTTTCAAACAAGATCAACTGGCAGCTGGCAACTGGCCTTAATTATCCAGCATATTTATAGAGCGAGTAGTATTAACTTTACTCACCAAGAAGGATGTGGATTAAGCATGATTAGCGTCGCCTTAAGCTGCACCTGCTCAAAATGACCTCAAAGGCAGACATTTTTTATTATTTTATTATATTTGTGCTTTGCTTGCGTGCCACAAGCAATTTTCTAATATTTATATACATACATACAGACATATATACGGCCAACAAGGTGTACAAATTGATTATGGGCTTTCAATAATTTATGTTTAATAAAGCACGCCCCAAAGTTTTATCCGAAATGTCAACTTTCTGCAGACACACATAAAAAAAAAATATTAAAAATGCTTTCATGTGATTGCTTTTTGCGCGCGTTGCATACGAAACAAAAGTTTGATTGTGAAATATTTGAACTATCTGCTTGTCAAGGGCTTAGCAAAGACGCAAAGGGCACAAAGGTGCCGCCTGTCTGCCTTTGGGCCTTTCTTGCCACAAAATGAAAAATGTGTAAAATATGTAAAGTAAAAATAAAAAAAAGGCAGGATTTGAATTTTGTAGGAACTAGGACAAGCTCAGCTGGAGAAAATTACATGCATTTTCTTGCGGTCTGTGGCAATGAAATGGACCTTCAAAGCTCGAATTTAATTAGTTGAAGTGAAGAGAAGAAGACGTAATTGAATTATTATTTGGTTGCAAATTGGGAATTGGTTTCGTTGCGCAGCAAATTACAAAATTGCAATGCAATTAGATGCACATTCAAATCAAGCCATTCGCACTGTTGCACCTGCATTCAAAGGAAGATTTGATGTAGCATTTAGCCAGACATTAAAGCAGATTACATATACCTCAGATAGTGCAACAGAGCTGAAAAAGCTAACACCTAGGAAAATTGACAGTTTTCCGAGCGTCAGGATGTTGAAACGAGCAGGGTTGAGGGATAGTGCGGTGTGGGGGGTGTGTCAATGGAGAAATGAATAGTGTTGCAACATGAACGTGTCAATGAGTTCTTAAGCTCTGTGGTGCTTGACTAGCGACACTGACTAACTGACTGACGCACTGTCCCAGCCACTGCCCCCACTTGCCCCTATCACAAGCTGCGCTGAATCCGTGCCTGGCCTTTTGTTATAACATATTACTTTGCTGCTCAACATGTTGCGGCTGTGATGGCAACAGCATGTAAACAGACAAAAAGCGAATGCAGCAGCAGCATCCAGCAGTGCGCAGATAAGAGGAGCGTGCAACACGCTGTGTGCGTGAAAAGAAAACACAAACACCAAGGCACACACACACTCACACACACTCACTCACACACACACACACACAGTCTTGAACAAACAGCAAACGGATTATTTGTTTTCGGCAGCCTTTCTTTGTTTGCAATTCATTTTTTTTTCCTTTGCTGTTGCTGCTACATATATAGCCCTTTATCTACATACACTGTGCCACTTGCCACATGCCTCTGCCATAGCACGTATGTACGCATGTATGCGCCATGAATAAGCTAAAGTGTTGGTCTTAAGCCTCATGGCTAGCTCGAGTTCTTGCAGTTGCTGAGTAGAGTCATTTTATGAGTGAAACTAATTTGGGCCAGCTTAGGGAACTGCTGAAATACCTTTGCAGCTGTCATAATATCAAACTAATACTTCTCTTTACTAACTAGCTTGCTGTAGTGTCCATATTAAACTCACAGTAGAGCCATTTTTAATATGCGCGTATCCAACATTATTGCCAGGCAGAAATTGGTTCGCCCGATATGACCAATAGTCCCCTTTTGCAGTGTGAATAAAATCACAACAGCCACCAAGCCACTGCCTGTCACCCCGTGTCCCACAACAAGCGCGACATTATCAGCATGTTGGCCATGTGAGCTGCGAAAAAAGAAGCGCGAGGCGTTCAGCAAACATTGGTCAGGTCCGTGCTTATATGTTCGCTTGCCGTAGCATAAACAAACAAAAATAGCCAACTCACCAACACCCACACTCATGCACACTCACACCCACACCCACACCCACCACCCATCCACTCAGAAGCATATACATACATTGCTGTTGCTCTTTTTGTTGTTCTTGTTGGTCACGTTAGCCGGCCTCGAACGTGTGCAAAAGTCATCTCCAGAGCACCCAGGGCTCGGAGGTCGCGCTTGTGGTCATTGGACGAGCTGACGCTAACAATGTTATTAAAAACTCATTCAAAGTCAATGTGCGTGTTTGTTCATATCTCTGCCTCTCACTCACTCTGTATTTGAATGCGTGTATGTGTTGGCGGTGTTGATAAGGGGCAAAAAAAGATCATTCGATTTTCCAGAAAAGCAAATTGCAAATTGCTGCATGTGGCATCTGTTTTTGCATTCGATACGTATCAATTAGCACATGAACGCACATCACACATCAGCAGCATATCCTGTGCATGGGTAAGCATAAACATCACAAAACTGACAAAGGTAAGCATGAAATACGTGAAAACAATTAAATAAAAAAAAACACATTCCACTCATTTGCATTTGACGCACTTCGTTAAAATAGTTTTCATTTATCAAAAGTGCATTTGACTGAAAAGTTATTCATTTATATATATATATATATATATATATACAGTGAGCGACAGCTCGAATAAAGCAGTGTTAAAGAAAAAACATAATTGCCTGCCATAAGTCTAGGATGACGGTCGCCAAAACCCACTTGGACACATAATTCCGTCCGTCCGAGCCAAAAATGATGAATTTGGACTCATCTCCAAATATGACTGTGTTCCAAAACTCCAGATCCTTGTCCAAGTGGGTTTTGGCGACCGTCATCCTAGTCCCTTTATTTGGTGCGCTTATAAAGGACTTTTTCCGTGGTGCTCGGGCATTTAAGTCATGTTTGCGCAGAACCCGGCGTACAGTTTCCACACAGCACTTTTTCCCCATTTTATCCTGCACCTGTTGAGTCATTTTTGGAGTCGATAGCTTGGGATTTGCCCTTATTTTCCTGATGATCCTCCGATCCTCCTCTTCGGTGAAAAGCGGGTTTGGTGCCATTATGCCCTTGCCCTCAATCTAATTTGCGTCGACGAAGCGCCGAATGATGTTATACATGGTTAAGTTGCTCAGATTGACCATTTCAGCTATTTGGCGATGTGAATATCCGTTCTTGTGGTGTGCCAGGATGAGTTTCCGTTGTTCAATGGTAGTCCGTTTGTCCATAGTCCTTGTGGGCTTATTGAACCCGGGATGCAAGATATAACTAAACTGACTACGAAGTATTGATCTATTTATTCCGAAAATACTCAACTTTAGGTAAAAAATCCGGGTTCTATGGCTCCCAGGTGTCCACAATGTACTTGATCCAAATAAGCTGTCATCTAAAAATAGGCTACATTTTTACATAATCCTACCTAGCAGGTGGGGAAACCTCAGTTTATGAGGGTCATCCATTCATATTGGTGGTTAATACATGTACCTACCATCGGTTTTTGGAATTTTTGAAAAATAATGAATAATTAGTTTATGGCAGGCAATTATGTTTTTTCTTGAACACTGCTTTAATCGAACTGTCGCTCACTGTATATATTGCCAACAAAATAAACTGTTTGTATATAAGTTTTATAGTGGAAAATTCCAAATATATTATTAAATAATGTTTTTTTTTTTTTTTTGCCATAAGCTTAGTAAAAACTTTAGTTGTACACAATTTTCCACAAATTTAATCTATTTGAGTTATTTTCTTTTTTAACTACCCAAACTGTTTTTTCAACAGATTTCCCATGTTATAAAAAAGTATATACAGTGAGAGACAGCTCAAATAAAGCAGTGTTAAAGAAAAAACGTAATTGCCTGCCATAAGTCTAGGATGACTAGGACTAGGATGACGGTCGCCAAAACCCACTTGGACACATAATTCCGTCCGTCCGAGCCAAAAATTATGAATTTGGACTCATCTCCAAATATGACTGTGTTCCAAAACTCCAGATCCTTGTCCAAGTGGGTTTTGGCGACCGTCATCCTAGTCCCTTTATTTGGTGCGCTTATAAAGGACTTTTTCCGTGGTGCTCGGGCATTTAAGTCATGTTTGCGCAGGACCTGGCGTACAGTTTCCGCATGGCACTTTTTCTCCATTTTATCCTGCACCTGTTGAGTCATTTTTGGAGTCGATAGCTTGGGATTTGCCCTTATTTTCCTGATGATCCTCCGATCCTCCTCTTCGGTGAAAAGCGGGTTTGGTGCCATTATGCCCTTGCCCTCAAATGATTTTATACGTGGTTGAGTTGCTCAGATTGACCATTTCAGCTATTTGGCGATGTGAATATCAGTTCTTGTGGTGTGCCAGGATGAGTTTCCGTTGTTCAATGGTAGTCCGTTTGTCCATAGTCCTTGTGGGCTTATTGAACTCGGGATGCAGGATATAACTAAACTGACTACGAAGTATTGATCTATTTATTCCGAAAATACTCAACTTTAGGTAAAAAATCCGGGTTCTATGGCTCCCAGGTGTCCACAATGTACTTGATCCAAATAAGCTGTCATCTAAAAATAGGCTACATTTTTACATAATCCTACCTAGCAGGTGGGGAAACCTCAGTTTATTAGGGTCATCCATTCATATTGGTGGTTAATACATGTACCTACCATCGGTATTTGGAATTTTTGAAAAATAATGAATAATTCGTTTATGGAAGGCAATTATGTTTTTTCTTTAACACTGCTTTATTTGAGCTGTCGCTCACTGTATATATAATGCAGTCATCCCTTATCTATCTCACAAATTTGTCACACCTTCAATACCCCTTCCAAAAACCTATATGCTTACCCAATACCTCTTCCATCTATATAAATATACAAACATATTTATATATATACAACATAATTAAAATATATATATATATATATATATATATATATATATATATATATATATATAATAATAATTAAAATAATTGTGAAGATATTAGCCTTAGCCGGAGCTAATATTGTATCCATTGTCAATGTTTATGAACTAAAGGCAAATGAGTGAGGGAAACTGTATTATTGATGGGACTTGCTGAAGGCATGGCATTTAATTTCCTGTAGCCTGGCAATCAATAAAAAGTCAACTAAATGCGACTTATTTGGTGGCAATGTCTAAGAAACATAAAACCCAAAAGGGTCTACAAATAAACAAGCGCCAAAATAAAATGTAACCGAAAGCCTTTAGCCAAGGATTTGCGGCAACGACGATGAACTGATTAAATTGTTGACTGAAACGGAGCCGTGCACGTCACTGGGGGTTTTCACAGCGCGGCGACACAGGAAACTAATTCTGGCAGCGAAGTGCTGCCAATGCGTAACTCCTGCCACACACCGCATCAGCTTACATTTGGCTCTGTCCTAGCCGTTGAACTTTATCGATAAGCGTCGAGCGAAAAAAAAGAAATTATGTTTGGGGAGATCTTTGTTGGCTAGAGGGAAATACATTTTTATGGACAATTTGGTTTTTATGTCAATTTACTGTTGTCGCCCAGTGTAAATACGTACAAGACAATTCACGCAGTTGCACAGCAAATTCCAATACAAATATCCAGGACCCAAAACGCAAACCCAAACTGGGAGCCAGTCTCATTCAAGTTGGGGGCACATTAAAAATGGGCGTTGTGGGGCGCATGGGTCTCACTGTTTGCCTGATTGGTTGCCGCATATTGTTGTTCGCTCTTTGCTGGGGTATTATTGTTAGTGTGGCACAGAACAGCAAGGACGATGACTGCGACACGATGTTGTGATAATTGCCAGCAGCATTGCAAGCCAAGAATGGAATGCGCTAAACGACCCGACCCAACCCCCCCCGCTTCAGCAACTGTGGCACGCTGGGACTTTAAAGATTTTCGCCGTGGCTTGCTCAAAAATTTGAGCAGCAGCAGATTTGGTGGCAGCTGTAAACACAGCCAGGGATTTGCTGCTAAGCCGCCATAAAGCGTCGACTATATTTCAAACAATGCTGAACGTGCTGCAAAGTATCAAGTCCTTTATGATTCATAACCAACCAGTCAACACAAAGGAGCAGCAGCATATGAACACAGTCTGTGATAAGCATTAAGCAGCGCAATTCAATTTTTTGATATAATTTTCAAATTCGCTTTACATCATTTTCCTAAATGTATCTTTAGATATTTGCTCTTCGCAGCACGCTTAGTTTATTGTCCTTAGAGTATCACTTATACACTAGAGGCAAGCATTTTAATATATTGCTATTCATATTCATTTATATTAATACCCAAACAAAACCTTATTTTGAATATTGAAAATGGTTTTTCATCTTAGTTTGCTGCTAGCTGAAAAACAGTTTTCTATATTCATTTGTTCATTCCTCGACTTACAAATATTTCAAAAATAAATAATACAAGCACAAAAGTTGTTCAATTAGCAAAAAGTAAACATTGCTCCGCAACTGCTTGGAAAATTACGTATATCCGCAGAATTTCTTTTTGTAGGCTTCAATTTGAGCCGCCTTTTACTAAGGCAATTTGCTTTATTGTCTGTTGCGTCGGCTCCATTGTTTGCCGTTTTATTGAGGCCACATTTATAATTCATTTTGCGCTAATTTCGACTATATTGTTGCTGACCACTGATTCCCCACAGCCTGTGACTTTACTCGCAATGCAGTCAACAACAGACACAGACACAGAAACACACACACACAGACAGAGAGAGATATGCTTGCGGCATGTGTGGCAGCAATATCTCATTTTTATGCCTCAACATGTTGTAAAACCACATTAATGCGATGTAGTCCTTCAACGGCAGCAATCACAGAAACAACAACAACAACAATAATAACCGCTGCGGACAGAGTGTTGCATGTGGCACAATCACACTTGCTGTATCCACTCTTTCCCTCAATGCTGTCTACTATCTCTCGTTTGTCTAAGCTGAATTATAACTTCCTGGGAACACGTTTTTACATTTCCGTTTCCGTTGACTGAAATTATTACCATAAAAGTAAGCAAAACCGCCAACCCACCACCCACCACCCACCACGCAACACTCAACGCAAAACCAACCCCACTAAAGTGCACAATTACGCGCAGCGGCTCATGGCGTGTCGGTTCGTTGCCCATTGGAATTTCAAAATAAATCTTTAACGATGCATTGGGGGCCCACGTGCTAGCGATGTTGGTCCTGCCGCTACTCCTTGAGCTATATATGTATGTTGTCATCGACCTTCCAATTATCTGTCTGCTGTCTTGTTTTGAAGCGTTTTTGTTTTTGCCCATATAATTCGCTCGCTAATGTTGAAAGGACAGCGTTGCGACAGCCATTAAATGTGCCACAACACGTTTTCAAAAATGTAGCTTCAAGTGGACTCAAGGATGTGTTTCACTGCTGCCTGTGAAATTTTCCATAATTTCATAAATAATTACGTAATGCGTTGACAGCATTGCCTACAACAATAACAACAACAACAACAACACTGTGCACAAAGTAATAATAAAAAAAACATACATACATATATATATAGAAATTACAAATTGCAGAAAGGCGCTGTGGTTTTTACAACCACAAATCATGCTCTCGGAAGGCAGATTAGATGCGAGGACAAAGCGAGCATGTACATGTATGTATCATAGGACTTGTTGGCTATAACAAAGAGAACTGTCCGACCAGCAAAATGATCTATTAGATCTGGGGTCAGGTTATTTAATATTCAATTATCCATCAGACAGAGCATGCTTCAAAATCTTTTAAACAGATTCAGTTTTGTTAGCTTATATGCTTTAAAATTAGGCATTTTTTTAAATACTTGAATCAAGAAGAGACTACTTGGAATAAACTCCATTCATTCTTGGTCAGTAGGTTTCAGATAATGTCTGCAAATGCCAAAAATGACCTGTCAACAAAATTGTCAATTATGTTTACAAAAAAAAAACAACTTTAATGAATAGTTTGCAACATATTTCAGAGAGTAATTATATACAATAATTACAAAAAATGTGAAAACTAATCAATGTGGTGAATTCAAATGTTTCAATATTTATTACAATTTGTGTGCAGTAGCAGTAGCAATATAGCTTTATTGTTGCATTTTTGCTATGCCGCAGATTTTTACTGTCACATATTTTTGTAAAGAACAGTTTTCTGTATAAATTATGCATTGCGACGTGCCCCCATTCAGGATCGTGGGGAAAAACCGACATAAATATTCCAGCGATGGGGAATCAAAGTGTAAAATGAAAAACCATTTCCCACAGCGTACTCAAATTGTTGTTGCTGGCAGAAAAGAGGAATGAAGAATCGTTAGCATGTTGCTGGAATCATTTAAAGTTCGGTGCACGACTGAATTTGAAAAGCCAAACAACAGGCATGGCTGGAATACATATAAGAATAACTGCAAAACATGGAAAACTACTCAACAGCAAACGTGTATATGGTAGCATAATACCATAATGGGACCACAATTCCTGTCTCTCATCTCCCATCCCGCATACCCCAGTAATAATACTTGATTTGCCATGATTACTTGATTGCCCACTTGCAGCTATTATGCACTAGATTTACTCCGGCTACTTTTTCCCTTGACGTCTAACAAATTGTAAATTATGGTAATTTGAAACTCTAACCACAGAAAAATATAAGGAAAAGCCAATGCAAACTAAATCGAAGTGATTTAGATATAAAATTATAATATAGAGAAAAAAGTTGCATTTGCTCTTTTTTTAGTTCAGCGTTTTAAGATTATCTACTAGGCAACAAAATATCCTCGACGAAGTCCGAGTTCCCTGGTAAATCATTTATCATTTATAGAATGCAGTAATTTCAGCTCAGCTCTTGATGCCCTTGACAGCCAGCAAACACACGAGGTAAGTTTTTTAATTGGCCAACAGCAAAGGCACTTAATACATTATACACATTGTCAGGCACAGACTGAGAAGTGTGGCAAGCGTTGTAAAGACTACTTGGCACAAACTCAACTTTGCAGATGAATGTGCAAGAAACAAGTGAAATCCTTGCAACGCCACTCATTTCCGCTGGCAAAAGAATTTACAGCACACATTGACTGTAAAAGTTTGTTGACTCTGTAAGGTAAATAAAAGATTTACTTCCCTGCGATATACCCTGTACCTAAATTTATGATGCAGGGCATTGATTGCAGTTCTCTTAGATTAAATACAGCCAAAGACGTCTGCAACATTTAATAAACATTTTATTATGCACTATCCAAGAAGTTGTTGAAGTTATTCATTTGAATACTTGCAATTTTGTCACTTATTATATATGCAGATTGTCTAGTGGAGACAATTAACAATTGTTTATGCCCCACTGCGCAGCAAGCTTTCGGCGTGCAACAGCTGCAAATGCCTCAAATGGTTGCATGAGTTATAACCTGCCAGGAGATTGAGATTGCGATGCCGTTGCCATGCAGCGAGCTGCACTTAATTAGATAGACGACGACGACAAAAGTTTTGTAAACTCGCCTTTGGGGTCAGCTGAGGCTCCGACTGTCTGCTAATGAAATCAACAATGCTAAAAACTTTCCAAGCTGTCGACGAGCTAATTCAAGTTTTTCCCATTCACTACATAATTACTATTTAGCGCACTGCATGCAAAGCCAATTTGCGTAGAACTAGCTTACAACAGATCGGAGCATTCCACAAACAAGCCCCGTTGTCCTGTTGCTCCTTCGACTGGCTCGTTATGGCACGTAGCCTGCGCTTCCATAAATCTGTTGCATAAACTTGGTCGCTATGGCAGCTGCCAGGCACATTAACAACGTCTTTTTTGCCCCGTCCCGCTGAAAGATGCATGAGTGTAAATAACCTGAGGCTAAAGCCGAGACAAACTTGACTCCCAGCACGGCAAATACTTTATGCGATTATAATAAAGTCAGCTCTATAAAGTTGTCATATTCAATTCCACGCCACATGAAGCGGCATAAATTAGGCTTATGTCAGCAGGTGGGTGGGTCAATATGGGCGGTGAATTGTTGAGGTTGACTGAATTTTGGCTCATTCACTATAGTTAGGCATTAAACTCTTGTCATTTTGCTGCTATTTTTTTATTGTTGTTGCAGCTGCCTTATACACACATACACACACGCGCACACACGCATCGATCGATTGAACATGAAAATGTCAGCACAATTAGGCAGTTTGAATTAATTGGCACACACAGCTGGCCAGCTACCATCGAATGCGGTTCAGTTCAGTTCAGTTTAGTTAGAGCGAAAGTTGAGAGGATGCACACACACACACACACACACACACATACACACACATACACACACACAATACTTTTCAGGCTTAGAGCCACACACTGCCCATCCTGCTAATCCTTTAAGGCCTGCTAATTGAGTGCTTATCGATTAATGTGGCGGACTCCTCGCGCATTAATTATGTGAACACGCAACGGACTGTGCGGTGCGGATGGGATAAAGGGTTGGATTTCCACACGGCTGTCTTTAATTTTTGTATTCAAAAAATCCGCTTGCAGACGCATAAAATATGAGCGTATCATAAAATACGTGGCGCGCTTCACAGGATGCTGTTGCGCAGCAGGATAACTACATCAGCGGCATAATTAATGTTGTTGACAAGGCGGTGGCAAAAACATGGCCAAGGACAACGACAGCATCTTGCTGTTCTTGTCTTGGTTTGCATTACATGATTAATGCCATTATTAATTTCGAACACGTTAATTACGCATACCAAAAGCCAAAAAAAAAATGAAAAAGTTGCCTGAACATTGCACATACGCACCATTAAACGAGATACTTTGTGCGGCAACATTCAATTACTACAAGGATCTGGATAGGAGTGCATGAGGCAGGTGGTGTGGCAGGCAGAAATTCATGTCAGTGGCATCATCAAAAACGCATCAGTGTCATTAGTAGCTGTATGGCAGGCGTCATGTGCTCTGTCATTTTGTGGCAATGCCTGTCTGCCACACTGTGTGCCTGCCACGTGCCTGCTTTTTGTTTACTTTACGTTTCATTTCGCTTTTCGTATGGAAATGACAATGACAACCAGAAGCAACCGCAGCAGTCGTTGCTGAATCTGAGCTATGCAACAACTGTGTTAAGCAATTTTCAGCTCGAATCGCTTGTGAAGCTAGCGCCAAATGAGCACCATTTGGTTGAAGGGATTAGAGGTCGGGGATTGCGGATTGGGAATCAGCTTGCGCTGGCAGTTTGCGGCAAGCCACTTTGCAGATGTTGCACAAAAAACCAGAAGGCTGTGTTAAGTTTCATAAAATTATCAACGTGATTATGGCGCCAAGCGTATGGCGAATGTTACAAATTGAGTTTGGGGCGAGGAGAACTGAGACTCACACTTATGGTCTGCAAATGGTATCGTAATCCTTGACATGTTTGCCATCTGGACTTAATATGTGCAACATATTGCAGTAATAAATTACTCTACAATTTTATTTAAGTATCTAACATATATCACTTTTGAGACTATATCAAATTTGTGATATTCATCAGTGCAAAGCTGTTTTATTGGCACAATCTGGTTCTCGATTTGTCTACTTATTAATTTTATTTATATGAATTGTGTTTTGTATTGCAAGGATAGTAATAAAAATTACTTTCCAAGTTATTCAAATATATATTAGAGTAAGAAACTAGAATACGAACAACCTACTAAAGTTAAGTTCTCGTTTTTTTTTTACTCACACATTTTGCACTTTTCAAATGGCAAGTGTCGTGGCGGCATTTTGCATTTATGAGCTATCTTTCTGCCGGATGTAAAACTAAAAGCACACAAAGTGCATGTGTGTGTGTGTGCATGCATGGGTGTGTGCATGTGTGTGTGTGATGTTTGCCACAAAGACAAAGTCAAGTGGCTTGAGGCGCATTTTTGCCATTGACGCTCGTTAAATTTGCATGCGGATGTGCTCACCCACACATTAGTGTGTGTGTGGGTGCGTGTGTGCGAGTGTGTGTGGCGGTTACAATGCTAAATGGGCGCAACAGTTACACACGGCCTGTAACAACGACAGTTTGCGGCTTCGCCAGCGCCTCCGTTCCACAGAGTTCTCGTCCCTTCCGTCGCAACCGAAACTTCATTTGGCATGCAAGAAACGTGTCAAGGACCAATCGACTGACGCCACGCCCCCTCAGCATGCGGCGTGTGGGGGCGAGTGCAAGCTGTATATTTGTTGTTTGTCTAGTCAAAATTGAAAATTGTCTTTTCCAGCAATTGGTAGCTGGCAATCGTCACGCAGCAAGGCGCCCCATGCGTCACCTTGTGTTGAAAAATAAAATTATTCATCAGAAATGGCTCTAAATCTAACATTTATTTAAAATTTCTCTTTGATCAAAATGCAAAAGGCTTCATGTGACTGGCACGAGCCACCACGTAGGCGACGCCTCCCCGGCGCACAATCCACGCCAAACCCTATGAATTAATCAGCAGCAGGAATAAGAAGACCACGGACCTTTTGTAATTAAAACTTATCAAGCGCACTTGGGAAACTTCATCTGGCCAGTCTGGCAATGCTGTCAAACACATAATCTGTGGCGCATAGCTTGTCCACTGACTGTTGTTCGCTTTGGCTCCAAAGAATGGACGCTGCCATTGACAATTTGCTGGATTAGATGCTAACCACATTACGGCGACCAGTTGGCCGAGGCATGCGGCTAACGCTATTGTTGGAACCCGGCTAAAAACTTGACATACTACACCCGGATCCGGATTGTTTGTCAAAGCGGGCGCGGATATTAGCGCATGATTGAAAACCGCACGAATTTGGTGGGTCTAAAAATTGCATGGCATTCGTGTGCAGCTGCTGCCAATTGGGCTGCTGGCTCGGAAAATATCCTGCAGCCTGGCCGAGGCGCTTATCCACGGCTGCCCATCAATTTGCATTTGACAAGAGGCCACACTGAACTTTGATGAGATTCTCTTCTGTTTTTTTTTTTTTTTTCGCTGCCACGCACAGGTGCCGCCCACCTGGAGGCTACCCCTTTTTTTGCTATCGCTATTCAGCCCTTTGTTTGCTTGATTAAATTATTTTTCATTATTTGGCAAATAAAAGCAGCCAACCAGGACACTTGAGCGGCAAGGACAACGGCTGGCTTACACATTTAATAAGTTTATTATTAGCAGCAGAGCAAAAAGGAAAAATAAAGCCCGCCATTATGAAAAAAGAAAAAAATCTTATCTACAGGATAATATAAAAGGCGGGCAGGAATTGCCATTTTGGAGCTGTGTCAACACGCAGCACGACAACAAAACTCATTTTCATACTCAGCAGACACTTGGCCAAGGGGTATATGTGTTGTAGAAGTCAACTTGGTGTGACTATCGCACTTATTACTTCTTAGACTTTCTTGTTAGTTTGGCATCTTTACGAAACACATTTACATTTTGAGTAGCACATACAAAATTTGTGGCAGCTTTTTCATTTTCATGCTGGGTATTTAATTGTCGAGCTAACAATGCAACGCACTTTAAAGTCAGCCCTTGTGCTTCCTTGCTGTACTCTTTTCTTTAGCTATATTTTCTGTACATTTCCCATTTATCTTATTTAAGCAACGTGAGCTTCATTAGTTAACCTACACATGTACAAATATATTCTAAAATATGTACACATACATAGATACGACAGCGGTAGACATGCAGCAATCAGGGGCAGCATCGCTTAAAGCTGCCTTTAAGTTCCCAAAGAATATGCCATGCGAGTTTATTCATCACCTCTTGAAATACTGCTATATAGATCCGCTTGTGGTCAATTTGCAGGAGCAGTGCACAAACCGCAAGGTCAGCGAAGGGTTTAGGCCATGTCAGCCGCAATGCGTACGGCTTTGCTGCACTTTAGACCCTTGAAAGGCAGGATTACATGTTTTACCTTGACGACGCGCAATTGATGAGCTGCCTCACATTCCACTCAATGTGACAGTCGTTTTTGACCAGCTTTTGATGCTTATTGAAAAAATAAAAAGTGGATTTTATATGTTTACAAGTGAAAGTTGACAAAACAGCTTTATTGTGGATATTCACATGGAAAACAGTTCGACAGAGATTGAACAATCTTCGATTCAAAAATAAACAGTTCTTATTTTGAATACGATTTGAAAACAGAATTAGCTTTGCGGTTTTCCTTTTGACCCAAACCTAAGCATCAAGTTTGACCCATTTCAATTGGCCAGCCAAACATTTTTGTGCAACTGACAATCAAAAAGTCTAAGCTCTACTTTACACAACACTTAATTAGCATAGAAATTGGGCATCAACGTGACGGAGGTGCAACACAGATTTTGTTGCAGAGTTTGTTGTGCGTTTCAAAAAAAACAACAACAAAAAAACGTTGATTGAAAAGCCAATTGTTGTTTGCTAAGTCAAAAAGTGGCTTTGGTCCGACACCAAGTTGTCAGGTGACAGCGATTGCTTCGCGCTCATGCTGCAGGATTACGTAAGCATGCCACAAACAAAAACAAAAGGCTTAGCTCTCAGTGCAATGGAAATTAAATGTTACAAATTGATTTAAGTAACTCAATTTGCTATCAATCAACAGGCCCTAGAGAGTCAAAGCAATGCCAAAACAAAGTGGAAATATATTGTATATACAGATCTATCTATCTATATATATATATATATGTAGTCGGAATGTTTGTGAATGCATAACTCAATTTAGTGCTAAGGCATTTGCACAGGGGCCAAGACAAACTTATTGATTTGTAGCAAACTTGCAAACTCAATTTGGCGCTGCAATTTGATGTCCTGTCGGCATCCTTCCTATTGACAACATCAGATGCAACAGTCTGCAGACAAGTCAAGTGAAGTTTGACCTGTTCACCAAGTTTTAAATAATAAATTGCATTAAATGTGCAAAGGAGAATCAAAGTGAATAGTTTTCGGAGTCTCCTTTAAAAGCAGACAGCATTACCTTGAACAAACCGTGCCACATCATTATGAGCACAAATCAGACGGAGCACAAAGACAGCAGCAGGATGCAAATGATGCAAGCGAAATTGCGCGGGTCGCCTGCCTCCTTGCATCGGGATTGAGTTGCAGTCTGCTGTCAGTTGCCGTCTGCCTCTTCATGGTTAACGGCCACAAAATTAGTTTAAAGTTAGCGGAAGGAAAGTCAAAGGCGACGACCAGTCGCAACAACCATAATACAGTACCAATTGCATCTCTTTGCTCTGTTGCCTCTTCCAGATGCCGCACCTGCCCAGAGTGGGAGCCAGCCACAAAAACGTCAGCACCAGCGATGGCAAAGTGAAAACAGAATACGGTCAGCCACAGCACAAGGGGGAATAACTTGGAAATTACAATTAGGAAGCAGAAAAGCATCAACAGCAGTTCGTCAAAGAGTGGATAGAAGAAGCCAGCTAAAATGCGCACCTTAGCCAAGTCAACGGGCTTTAATAGCAGCGATGACGATCTGAGTGGATTGGATACTGCAAACAGAACCGAGTCTATATACGCAATTAAATCCAACTGGATTACAGAATGGTAAGCAAAAGCCAGTTTAAATATTTTTATCTTTTCTGTTTTTTAATATTCATTTTATATTCGTAATCTTATTGCTTCATTAAGAAATTGTGTTTCGATTCTAATACAATTTTCATACTTGAATTTACTTTATAATCGCTGTTATGTACCTGAATAAATATAATAATGTTCACATTACGATATCCTTAAAAAGATTTTCTGCACTCCTCAATATAAACTTGATTAATAACTTAAGTGAAATCCAAAACCAATCTTCTGCTCTCTTCCATCTTCTCTACTTAAAATCTGCCATAGGCGCATACGCAAAGAGCGGGAGAGTCTCTGTCGTGACCTCTACAATCGAGTCATGGAGCATGCGGAGTGCAAACGCTTCTTGGAGGCTGCCAAGATCTATGGCGAGATCACTGACTTCAACTCGTGGCCATCCAACGAGCAGTTGCAATGGTATCGCAATTTCGGTGTCAATTTGACCAATTTCGGCAGAAATAGCTCGACGGAGACGAGTGCCACGCCCATTGAGGATAGTGGGCCGGCATTGGTGTTGCCACCATTTGAGACGTGGCAGACGATAGCGATCGCATTCTGTTTGTTCTTATGCATCATTCTAACGGTGGGTGGCAACATCCTGGTGCTGCTCGCCTTCATTGTGGATCGGAATATTCGCCAGCCCAGCAACTACTTTATTGCCTCTCTGGCTGCAACGGATATGTTGATAGGTGGGTAAAGAGGTCTCCAGAAAATCACATTTGCCACTGATTAGAATTGTTGCAATCGTTTTTCTTAAATTAACTATATATGTAGTCAAACTCTGAATTGATCACAGTAATTTGATTATTTTTGATAGCAGCTAATTCGATTCATACATTTTTTGTACATAAACAGAGTACATAAAAATATTAAAATAAGCCTAGTTTAAGCTCGAATAAATGATATACTTTGCTCTTCTTACTCCAGGCACCATTTCCATGCCCTTTTATACGATATATGTGCTTAGGGGTTACTGGGATCTGGGCCCGTTGCTCTGCGACTTGTGGCTATCCGTTGATTATACCGTCTGCCTGGTCTCCCAGTACACCGTCTTGCTGATCACCATCGATCGTTATTGTTCGGTGAAGATAGCTGCCAAATATCGCAGCTGGCGGACCCGCACACGTGTGATTTATATGGTCTCGATAACTTGGATAATACCAACGCTGTTGTTCTTCATCTCGATCTTTGGCTGGGAGCACTTTACGGGCAAACGGGATCTGTTGCCCGGCCAGTGTGCCGTACAGTTCCTCAAGGATCCAGTTTTCAACACGGCCCTAATCCTGGGATACTACTGGACGACACTGATAGTGCTATTCGTGCTGTATGCGGGCATCTATAAGACGGCCTACGATATGCAGAAGCGCAGTGAGGCCAAGCAGCGCAAAATGCAATCAATGGTGGCACTGAGTGCCGGGGCCATGTCCGGCATGGCCGGTCATGCAGCTGGCATCGGTGTCATCGAGGAGAAGATACTGAAGACGAAGGTGCAGTTGTCTGGCGCGCTTACCGAAATGGATGGCAGCAACAATGGCATCGCAACAACTGTGAAGCGCCTCAGTGGCTCCGGTCAAGCCAATCCGCTAGCTCAGTCGCCAGAAGTGGTCGCCATTGCCATGGAGAATATGACACCCGAACAGCGTCGGGCATCCGAAGCGAAAATCGAGGAGAATAAGCGTGCAGCAGCCGAGGCGGAGAAGAGCGAACGATCCAGCAGTCCAGCCTTTGATTCGGACGAGGAGTCATCCGTGAATCAGACGCAGCTGCTGCTCAACCAGCAAAAGCTTAGCAATCTGCGCAAGCGTTCGTCCATTGGCCTTGTTTTTGGTGCGCAGGCGGCGCTCCTCGCTACTCGCGGCAAAGGTAACTTGCAACAGAGCACGACCAACTCCAAGTCAATTGATGCCATGCACTCTATGGGTACCCGGTCGCCGCAACTGCATTCAGACCACCACCAAACGAGCCTACAGCGGGCGCAGAGCAAAGAGGAGGTGGGCATTGGTCACTTTCAGGCGCACACGCCGCTTGAGCGGCCCAAGCGCACCTCCTGCTCGACGCTCTCCCAGATAGCCGAGCATGAACGCCTAATTGATTTCCGTCAAACCACCAACCCAATCACAAACAATGACCCGCTCTCACCCGTGGATCTGGCGCCGATTGAGGTGCCACGTGAACAGGTGCAACAGTGCTTGGTGCAAGCAATCCTGCCGCCGCCTGAAGCCTTTCAGTGCCCCACGCCCCTGTCCGACTACTCGGACCGACCCTTTGGGAACAGCTCCGGCGGTAACAGCGAACTGGCCATGACCTACGATCTGCTGACGAACAACTCGGAGCTGCGCTACATGGACGAGAGCTCTGCCATGCAGGCCACCAATGATAGCGTCAGTTGCTCTCAGAGCGCTCGCTCCATGCGACCCACGCCCTCTGTTTCCTCGGCTCCGCGCAGTGCCATTCCACCACCGCCACCTGCACGCAAACATCACCACAGCCCCCCCACCAGCCAGAACCAGAACCAGAGTCAGAACCAGAAACAGAATCAAAATCAGTGCCAGTCTCCGAGCCAGGAGCCGGTTACAATTGAAAAACATCTTCTCGTCTCATACACAGGCATCGAAGACTTTGGCAAAATGCGTCGCGAGAGCTGCATTGAGGCCATCTGTCTGCTGGATGTGCCCGGCGCTAATGATAAGATGCAAGCGGATTGTCCGCCTCGCCGCGCCTCCAGTCCAATGGAGACAAGCAGCAAGGATGCTGTGCTCTATTCCCCAATGCCGCCAATTCCACAACAGCTGCCAGTGAAGTCGCAGCCAGCCGCTGTTAATGGAGCAACGCCAGCAAATGCTACTGTACTGCTGGAGCGAATTGACGAGCGGGAAGCGTCCGATAGTAATACCAATAAGATGGCCTCCACTTCGGGTGGCACCACCAGCAGCTCGGCGGGTCTGGCCGGCAGCAGCAGAAAGGATGCCAAAGATTTGGATGAGGGCGGCAGCAGCGGCGGCGGCGTAACGCGACGGAGTTCCAGCAAGCGGGACTTCATGCACTCCATTGGCAAGCACTTCAAGAGCAAGAAGGCACTGCCGCTGGTGATGGGCATTGGCGGCAGCCGACAAAAATCCAAATCGGAGAATCGTGCACGCAAAGCGTTCCGCACCATATCTTTTATTTTGGGCTGCTTTGTCGCCTGCTGGACACCGTATCATGTGCTGGCCCTGGTCGAGGGCTTCTGTCGCAATCCGCCGTGCACCAACGAGCATTTGTATATGTTCTCGTATTTCCTCTGCTATGCCAACAGTCCAATGAATCCCTTCTGCTATGCTTTGGCCAATCAGCAATTCAAGAAGACGTTCATGCGCATCCTCAAGGGTGATCTGCATATGACCTAAGCTACTCTACACAGTTGAGATGAAATGGGATGAGTGATTAGCCGCAGGATCCGGTTTGGCATTGCATTTGATGGCGGCACAGCATTCCCGAGAGCCCCGCGGAACGTTGTGTCAACACTCCTACCCTATCCGGTAGGATTAGTGTAAATGCTCCGCCAAACTGTGCATCCCTTGGCTAACCAGTGGGAGACCGATTGAATTCTAAATTTGAGAGGTGTTCAAACTTAAGGATATATCAACAACAACAACAACAACAACAACAACAGCAACAGCAGCAACAAAAATTGTAATTTAAGTAGCCAAAGGTGTGTGTTAGTTAGAATGGAACTAGAAGCTGTTAGGCCAGCGATATAATAATAGTATAAAGAGGCAAATGTTTTAGACAATAAATAAATTAATGTTTATATTTAACATATACAATCTAGCATATGAGATAAACCCTTTAATACACCGACGCAAGTATACTAGGATATATTAGTATAGAGTCTGTGCATCTGCATAAAACAAATAATAATATTAATAATGATAACCATAATAATAATAATAATAATAATATTAATAATAATAATAATAATATTGAATGCAAATGATAGTAACTTAACCCTGATACATATGCATAACATATCCCAACTGAAGAATTTTTAATTATCATACAGACATACAAGTATATATATATGTATATATGTGAACAAATATATATATATACACATATACATAGATCAGAAATTGTGTGATTGCATACATTTACAGGCTGCTGTCATAATATTTAATAATACTCTATAAATAACACGGAGACTCGACTTTCATACATAATTACACATAAAAATTTTCAAACTGAATGTTCAACAATAAGTATTAACCATTACAAGGATTGGTGTAAACAAATAAAAGATATACATATATACAAATTAAAAACAAAAAACACCAACCACATAAGATATGTATGTGCATTTTCGTATATGTATGTGTACGATATATATCGGATTATACGATATCCATATACTCTTAATGTCAATTTCTGTGCGCGCCACTTTCATTGGGAACGGTAACCGAAAATCCAATAACTTCAACTGCCCAAAAGGGTAATATTGTGCTCTATACATACATAGTAAATATATATATATATATATATATATATATATATATATAACAATGCAATAGTGTAAGTCTAAACCATATACATGCATACGTACATTGCATATACATTTATGAATTTCGCGTCTATGCCAAGCTGCCTGAATCAGTTGACTTGAAAACACATTTAGTACTTATAATTAACTGTTATTTGTTAACAATTTTAATTGAAAAAATACATACGTATATATATGTATATTTTATCCTATGCCAAGTTGCCTCATTAAGTTCATTTCTTTTAAAGTCCGTAAGATCTAACAGTTATTCATCAAATGTATTGTTTACCGCCTGATTAGTTAACTTAAGCATTTCGTTTCCTTTAGCACCTAAGCAAAGAGTGTTACAATAACTACAGCATTAAATAAATAAATAATTTATGTCAGAAAAACACAATTTCAAAGTGAAACAATTATAATTAGTTTCGAACGAGCCAAACATTACTTTATTGAAAATTCTTAAATCTAAACACGTATTTTATCTTATCTAATGAACCTCCTCTGCTATCTTTAAAAAATAATAGAACTACATTTTTAAAGATTTAATTTAAACTATATACATAATTATATTTAATATTTTTAATTTCAAATAATTTGAAAACTTTAGTAGGAGTAAAATTCAAACACTCATTAGAACCTGGCTGCTACAGACGAATACAATTATTTTGTCAACTTTTCATTTTATTGTTTTCAATAATTTCTAAAAAAAAAAGCGTGCAAATCATAAATTGTTTTAAAATGACTAACTACATTATTTTATGTATTTAATTATATTATTGCAATAATATAATTAAAAAATGCTTTTTACCTTATTTTGTGAAAATTGTAAATTCGTCATCCAGCCCTGGTGAGAATCAAAACTTCAGCGTTTTGTAACACTGAAAGAGCTTCCATCAAAATTCATTTAAATTTCATTTTAAATGCATATGTCGCATTCCACGCGTAGTTCGAAATCAAACTCCAAAGCGAGCAGTACTTGACAGCCAATCCATTGGAAACCCATCAAAAAGTGGCCATACTAAATCTAGCGGAAGCTCAAAGTACACCAAACTTACATTTGAATTAGTCTGACCCGTTGATCCCGCCTGTGGCTGACGTAATAATGGATATTCTAATACGTTTTATCGGACTGATTCTGACCTATATTGCCATGCTAACTAATAAGCTGGCAGATCTGCTGCTGGTGCGCAAGAAACCCAATTATCCGCCAATTCGCGATCAGATACTGACCAAATCGGTTATCGAACTGGTAACCGAAATGCGACGCGGTCAGGTAATATTTAAAAACCAAATAAAATTCGAGAAATTCCTATTCAAGCACAATCCACGTGCAGCTACAATCGGTGCAGGTGGTCAGCGCGTACATTGGACGGGTGCGCGAAGTGAATCCATCGCTGAATGCGGTCATTGAGGAGCGATTCGAGGCGGCGCTGCAGGAGGCGAAGCATGCCGACGAGTTCATGGCCAAGGCCACCACAGAGTTTGACCGCGTGGCGCTCTACACACGTTATCCCCTGCTGGGCGTACCCTTCACGGTGAAAGACTCGTGTGGCGTAAAGGGTAAGCAGCAGCATTTTACACCCTTCTCTGCAACAATTAGTCAAAGGTTCCCATTCCATTTGTTGAGGCCTCGCCTTTCAGGTGGGCAGCCTTGTGCGCAAGAACATTAAAGCGCCGCAGGACGGTGATGTTGTGGAGCTGGTCCGTGCTGCCGGCGGCATTCCGTTGCTTGTGTCCGCTACTCCCGAGTTCTGCATGAGCTTCGAGACGAACACGGCGGCAAATGGGCGCTGCCTGAACCCATATGATCTGTCACGGTCGCCAGGTGGTTCCTCTGGCGGCGAGGGCGCATTGAACGGCTGTGGCGCCACGCCCTTTGGGATTGGTTCCGACATAGCCGGCTCCATTCGCCTGCCTGCCATGTTTTGCGGCGTTTTTGGGCACAAGCCCACTGGCGGACTCACTTCGGTGAAGGGTCACTTCCCTTACTCGCTGCTGGACGACAATTTTCGCAATTATCTGCAAATTGGACCAATCACACGCTTTGCTCGCGACATGCCCCTGCTGCTGGAGATAATGGCCGGCGATAACAAACACAAGCTGAAAATGAACGAACCTGTGCCGCTAAAGGACATTCAGGTATAAATATTTAACTCATGTTGCATTTTAAGTGGCACAGATGTTAGACACAAAGGGCAAAGGGGTACAAGCTGCTTCCCAGTGGAATGATTCCCTTTCTTGAGTTGATCACATGCTATAATGTAATGCTTGCAGATATATTTATAAGTTCATTCGAAATCGCAATTGTAGATCCACTACGCCCTGGGCTTTTCTGGTCTGAATGGTGTGCTGCATCCCAACGTGGACTCTGATATCAAATTGTCCATTGTGCGTGCCACCAAATGCTTGGCCAAGGCAGGCATTCAGCCGAAACATGTAAGTGGAATCAATTGGAGATATATACAATATTTCACTCTATATCCGTTCAGCTGGATCTTAGTTTCCTGCGCAACTCCTTTGAGATAGCACTGGTCGCCCTCGTCGATCTGAAGGGGATTCCCAGCATAATCACACAACAGGCGCATCGGGCACCGCATATGCGAGTGCTACTTATGGAGATTGTAAATAGCCTGATTGGCCACTCAATTTTCACCAAGGAGGCGCTCTTTATGGAGCTGATGCAGCGCTGGAATGGCCTGATGTGCCCCCTCAGAATGGAACAGTATCGCCAGGAGCTCATACAGCTAAGAGCGCATCTGACTGTAAGGTACAACAGGGAATTAGTTAGCAGCTTTAAATTACGTATTCCATTATATTTACAGGATTTGCTTGGGGATCGCGGTGTTCTGTTTCTGCCCACCTTTCACACCAGCGCCCTGAGCTTTAACACATCATTGGTGAATATCACGGGCATTGACATCCTGCTGCTCTTCAACGTGCTCGGCTTGCCGGCAACACATGTCACCATGGGTCTGAATCAGCGCGGAATGCCAATTGGCTTCCAGGTGATAGCGGCGCCATATCAGGACAAGCTCTGCTTGCAAATCGCTGCCGAACTGGACGGAGCTTTTCATGGCTGGGTGCCACCTGTGCCCCATCAGCTAACAGCATCAAGCACACAGTGACCAATTATCACTTTACCATAGACAAATAAGAGTAAAGGTTACGGTTCAGTTATTACAGAGACATTCAAAAATTAAACGACAGAAGCGTTAGTTGTGTTTTTTTCTTGTGTGTTATCGATAGGTGTTATCGCTGCCCCCACACGACAAGTGTTGGTTAATCGTTGCTACGTCTGTGCTGTCTCGTGAGAAAGACTTTGGTGAATACTGAAATATATGAATTTCAAAAGATTCAGCAATAACAATTTCGCAGCTCTGATATAGCTATGTCAAATTTAAGGCTGATACGATATTGCCTCATTAATACGTATGTTTATGTTGTCTGTGGTAATAAGTCTATAAGAAAAATTCAAATATTTTCTACCTTTTACCTGGAGTTCGCCTGGCACTACAAATGTTGGCAACTCTGCAATGGACAATCTCTCCAAAGCGCATGTAAATTTTTGGCTCGCTCTCTTGCTCTCTTTCTCTTTCGGTGTCTCCCCATAAATAAACAACGTTTGCGAAATTGCTTCACAATTTATTTGTGCGAAATTATTAATCAGTTCGTAACCGGCCGGGAAGAAGTCGTGTTGTTTGTGCTTATCTCCGCTCTGTTATTTACTTTCGTTCTCAAAATGGAATTTTTAGTTCGTTTGCTTTTAATAATCGCCAAATTAGCCAATCTGATACTGAATGCTTTGCACAGCGCAATTCGTGGCCTAAATGGACAACAGAAGCCAGAGTCCAACTGCCTGCCAGCCATAAGCAATCGCCTGCTGACGCTTAGCGCTCAGGAGCTGCGGACGCAACTGCGTTCCCGCCAGGTGAGATCTCAATATTGCCATTGATAGCAGCGAGACTGATCTCATCGTTGGCAAATTTCCATAGTTGACTGCCGTCGAGCTGGTGACAGTCTACATTGAGCGCATTAAAGTCGTCAATTCCCTGCTGAATGCTGTGGTCGAGGCTCGCTACGCGGTGGCGCTTCTCGAGGCTGCCGCCGTTGATAAGCGCATCGCTGCTGCCGGCGATGTGGAGCAGCTGTTTGAGAGGCAGCCACTGCTGGGTCTGCCGGTCACCGTGAAGGAATCCTGTGCCCTGGCCGGCATGTCCTTTGCCGTGGGCAGCTTGGCTCGATCCAAAATGCGAGCGGACTCGGATGGTGCTGTTGTTGGGCGCGTCCGTGCCGCTGGGGGCATACCCTTGTTGGTCTCTGCCACGCCCGAATATTGTTATTCCATGGATGCGGATACACTGCTAAATGGACGTTGCCGGAATCCGTATGATCTCAAGCGCACGCCAGGCGGCAGTTCCGGCGGCGAGGTAAGTGGCAACAATTCATTTTCACATTTTTCCAAATTTTCTCAGAATTGTGAAGAGTACATTTTTTGAATAGGGCGCTTTGAATAGCGCTGGAGCCTCGCTGTTTGGCATTGGGTCGGACATTGCCGGCTCCATACGGATACCCAGCCTATTTTGTGGCGTCTTTGGCCACAAGCCCACTGGGGGCGTGGTCTCAGTGGCTGGCCACTTTCCCAATTCCGATGATGCGGACTTTGCGAACTATTTGGTGCTCGGCCCAATAACACGATTTGCCGTCGATCTCGCCCCGCTGCTGGAGGTGATAGCCGGCGAGAATGCGTCCCAGCTGCATCTGCACGACCCACAGCCGCAGCTCGGCCAGCTGAGGGTGCACTACGCCCTGGGCTTCGAGGGACTCAACGGTCGAATGCATCATGCCGTTGACGAGGACATCCAGCAAAGCATACGCAATGCTCTCGATCATCTGATGTCGATCGGGCTGCCTGTCCAGCGGGCACAGTTCCCAGCTGGCTTCAACAACTCCATGGAGATAGCGATGAGCAGCATAGCCCGCCTGCAGCAGATGCCTTATGCCCTGGGCGAACCAGCAAATGGCTCAGTTAGCGAAACACTTGGTCAAATATTGCGCAGCCTACTCGGACTCTCCAACCACACAACAAACGCCCTGATGTTCGATTTAATGCGTCGCACGAAGGCCTTTATGCCCGTCCATCGATTGGAATTTTATCGGGAGGAGGCTCAGAAGCTTGCTGTTGACTTAACCGTAAGTACACTTGGCGAAAAAACACTGTTCAAAATCGATTGTTGAATGTATTAAATCTATATTTGTCACCTGCAGCAAATGCTTGGCGAGAATGGCGTCCTGCTCTTCCCCACAATGCATACGCCTGCCCCGCTGCACGGATGGTCATCGCTGCATATGTGGGGCGTCGATTATACGCTGATTTTCAATGTGCTCGGAATGCCGGCAACTCATGTGCCCATGGGCCGCAATAGGAGTGGCTTGCCCATTGGTTTCTCAGTGATTGCTGCGCCATTTCAGGATCGCTTGTGCTTGCGCATGGCTGTTGAATTGGAGCGCGCCTTTGGCGGCTGGCAGCCACCAAAACCCCCAAAGTTATCCAACTAATTAATCCATATTTCGAATTGTACACAGAAAAGAACATAAGTATTTTGAAATAAAGAACATGATACATTTTACACAGGTATTTGTACTTAATATTTTTGAAAAGCATATTCCAGCATCCGACATGGTCTTTGATCTATGGAAAGATTGACGCTTAATGATTTCAGCAGATCTTCAGCAACATTTACAATTCTTTTGACTCCCTCCCATTGGCCCCAAAGACTTCACTGCGTGCTGTGAATACGACAATAAAAGTTTACAGTCAATTCTGATAAAGCATATAATTATTTCTTACCTGATAATATTTGTTTATGGGAAGATATCTTATGACCGTCCCCAGTCTCAAATTTGTATTTGTTTGACTATTTCTGTTTGTTTGACTACATCCGTTTTTAATGTAGATATATTCGAGCTATATTTAAATACTATGTAGACAATAGATTATCATCGGAGTTATATTCAATTGCAGTCCGTCAGAATCCAAAGACAAGTGAAATGTAAATCTGACGAAAGAAAATATTTGCAGTATAACTGAATACCTATGCCAAGTAGTAATGCACAGTTTTCAATAGTCCAGTTGTATCAAAGTATTAACGGTCTTGAGGCAAATATTGCCAAGCTCTCATATTCAAAACATTATTATGCCGAATTTTGCGTAGCTTAAAAAGCAATTTATAAGCGCGTTTTAGCAGCTGTTTAGTGTGAGCGCCGCTGCTCGATTACTGCACTGTTATCGATTGTTGTCCAACAACAGATCAATTACAGAGCTGTTAAGTGACAACCTTTTTTTGGCGCATTAAAACTTAAGAAAAGTCGGGAAAATAAGCAGAACATGTTAATTTTCTGCAGGTGTTTCAAAAATTATTCGACCCGAGGAGGCCACTTTAAGTGTGACCCTCAGAAATTTAAGACTTAACATTTAAACCCAGAGTTTCATTAATAATTTGTACTATTATTTTAATTGTTATTATTATTGTGCTACATCATTTGTAGAACTTCGCTATGTAAGGCGGTAATATTTACTATGATTTTATTTTTGTTTCACCCGGGAAAAAAAACTTGGCGCCTCTAAAAGACAAAGCTGCAAGAGAAAATTGTTCAGTATATTTTGGTATTTTTACTGCTATTAAACAGATGTCTCTCACTCTCTCGTCGTTTACACATCATCCACCCTGTATATTGGTCGTGTGAGTTTTCGGCTCGCTTGCTTAGCTTGTTCGTTTTTTTTGATTCGGCGGTGCCTCGTTTGTTGTCATAACGCGAGAGACTTTCATTGCAAGCGGACGTGTCGCTTGCGTATTGCGGTTAAAAATTGACAATATTCTTGAACAATAAATATACCGTATAAAAAATATTGCATATTTCAGACTAGCATGGGAACTCAGACTCGGACATACTCGTAATTTCAAACGTGTCGCAATTAGAAATTTAAAGTTGAGGATTAATAAAATCTATCACATAACCTGATAAGCTGATCCCGAATTGCCTTCGCACAACTTACAGCACTAATTAAATAAATGTGCGCGTGTTCAAAAATTTGAAAACAAACAACAAGTGTTAAATACAACTACAACTGCAACAACAGCAACAGTAACGGGAAGTGCTCGCGGTCGCTCAACAAGTGTTACTTACAGCAAGCACTGGTATTATCTAATAAATCAACTAAATATATATATTATTTTTGAGACTTAGTCGAAAGTAATACTAAAGAGATAATATACCAAATAGGCAGCACAAATATTAAATTTAAACTATTCTCGTGTCTGTGTCTCTGTGTGTGTGTCAAGTCAAGTCTCTGCATGTGTGTGTGTGACTCGAGCAACAGCAGCTACAACTACAACAGCAACAACAACAACAACAGCAGCAACAACAACAACAATACGGCAACGTCAACAACACGCAATTGCTGTGAGCGCGACGGAGATAGCAACAGCGTGAGTCATAAAAGTGAAATGAAAATGCGGATAAAGAGAGACACACCGTGTCTTCTTTTTTTCATCCAAAACAACAACAACAATAACAACAGCAGCAACAACAACAATCGCATTGCTGGTAAGTAGTGGCAAACAAAATCACAAATACATAGTTTATATATTAGCAAAATTACTCACACAATTACATATTGCGAAGAGAAGATTAAAACGAAGCATTTTTTTTTTTCTCGCTTGGAATGCCTGCTGTTTACTTTATAAAGTTTGCGCGCCCAAGCGCATCCCCTTGTGGGGTAATGGGAGGGGAGAAGAAGTAAAGGGGAAAGCGTCGTCAACGATTGTCTCTGCTTGTCTGCCAGAAGCAGTGGCAGAGGCGGAGAGTCGGTTTCTACTTACTTCATACGTGACTCACATTCGCGTGTCTTTCAGAAATAAAAGCAAACGAAAAACGAAGCTTTTTTTTTTCGTTGTTTCGTTGACTCTGAGTACAAAAAAAAATAATAAATGTAAAGCAAAGCAGGTTTGTGCGACGGACTGGCAACGCTGGCAACGAAACCCGCTTTGAAACGACCTTTCGAGTACGAATCCGTCGGTACAGCAACAACAACAACAACAGTAAAAGCAACAGCCTCAGCAACAACTTTAAAACTTGGCGAAGTTTCAGTACACACATGTATATATCTATGTATATGTGTGTATGTGTGTGTTTGTGTGTGCAGTGCATTGGCATGCGATTTGACTTGTTTCTGAGCAACACTGCCAACAACAAAAACAACGACAGCATTTCCTGCCCGCGTTGCGAGAGAAAACTTTTGTTGGTTTTTGGCTTTTGAGGCTTTGAGGTCGCTCGTTGATAAGCGAGAACTTCCACTCTATATAATTTATTTTGTTGTTGCTTTCATAGCATAAAAGCCAAGCACTACCAGCAACTTTTTATGCGCTGTGCCTGCGGCTGATAAGGTTTCTGCTACACACACACACCCTCACACACACACATACACACACGCATGCATGCATGCTTGCCATTCATTTGTATGATAGCGCTCTCTTTAGCGTACGGCAAGTGTGCCCTTTTTTTATTTTCATTGTTTTTGTTGCTTTTGCGCTCGTAAAGCTTTGCATTGGGCCCCGCTTTGGTTTCGATTTCGCTTCGCCGCGATTCGTCTTTGCGTCTTTGCGTCTGCCTTGTGCGCTAATCAAGCTGCGTGCCGAAATAAATGTCTTACGTCAGTTTGTCAAACAGCAGCAGAGCGAATATTTGCGGTTGTTTTTTTTTTCATGAATTCAAATGTGTGAATGTTTGTATGTATTCATGTGAGTCGGCGCGACAACTTTTAGGTTTTGGCTTATGCATATTGTGAACGCTGACGTCATTTCGAGCACAATCACAACTAACATTTTGTCATTGCAGCAAATCATAAGGACTATCCCAACAACAAGCGTTCCAGGGATAATCTGGCATGTGACGAACAGCAGCCGCAGCTGACGGTGACGGCGACGGCGACGTCAACAACGGCAGCAACTATGAACGGTACCACAAATGGCGGACGAACGCCGCCGCTCATGCGCAGCTGCTCCACTCCGGCGGTATATGGTAAGTGTAAATAAATATCATAAATATAATAAATGTGATATGATTAGCAATCACGTCGTATTAATTCCAGTTCCAACATCCCGTTATCTATTTTACATTTCGTTACGTTTATCTATCAGCTATCAAATCTCTGTTGTTATTGTTATCTGCATATTTGCATGTCCGCTGTTTGTGCTTTTTAATGCATTTCATTTCCTAGCTCAGACTTTCGCTCTTGCTTGCTCTCTATCTATCTCTCTCTACAGCTCTCTATCTATCTGTCTTACATTCTTTCTTCTACATCTCTCTGTCTCCGTTGCACTCGTTGATAGTTGGCGCGCTTTGTGAAGCTTTGCTTAACATTATAAACAAACAAATTGTGTTTTATTTTTTTGCTTTAGCACGTGCTGCGAGATAAACAGAATAAATGACATTCTGCTCTCGTTCTTGATTGTGTTTTATAATTTTGCACGTTATGAAATTCAACATATGCACACAAGCATCAAAACATGCACAACAATAATAATAACACATACATACATAATTGCATTCAAAAGTTAAAAACAACAACGCAAGCAAAAAACAACAGCGAAAAAGTGTTCAATGTCGCAGCTTTTGGACGCTGCTGCTGGGTGTTGGTGGGTGGGGAGAGGTGTGGATGGGTCGGCAATTGAGCTACAAATTATATATTACGTCGCGTTACGCTTCGAGTGTAAGCTTTGTAGAGATGTGTAAGCTTTATAAGCTCATCCCTAAATCTTGCTGTTCTTGTTGTTGTTGTTGTTGTTGTTGGTGCTGTTATTGCTGCTGTCAGTTGGCAGACATGTGATCGCGTTGTGATGCAAATAGATTTCAATGTCGCGCTGTTTTTATGACAGTAGTGCTAAGATTTTCTTCCTTGACTCTTTCTCTTTCTCTCTCTTTTTTTCTGTTTCTTGTTGTGTTCCTGCTGCTCGTGTTAACAGCTTTTTGCGATTACGCACAGTTTATAATCGCAATCGCTGTTTGTCTTGCTGTTGTTGTTGTTGTTGGCAATGCAATTTTGAATTCCTGTTTACGTCATCAACAATTTTGACTCATTACGCAAATATTTAAGCATATTGTTGATGTCTGTGATTTAATTGCACTTATTTGATTTTACTGTTAATTTGTTTATTATTATCAGCTGGCTCACAGGCGTAAATACCCCCTCGTAAATCATGACAAATCACATTTGTTTTGTTGCCCTTACCTCGTCGATGGTATGACTAATGCAGTTGATTTCCGTGCCACACTGTGACCCACAAATGTAATTATACATACACACATTTGTATATATATATATATATACATGTCTATTTAGGCCCAAAACATTGGGCCAGTTGTTGCCTTGGCTATCAATTAACACGCGAGCAACAGAAATAATCGATGAATTGGAAACGGGCAGCAGCATAGTGCAACTGTATATAGGCAGGCCAGCAATAGATACAGATACATACATTAGATAGATACACAAATATAAACTGAACGTTTTGTGCTCCTCATTCATTGAAAGTGCTACGAACTCGACAAACGACGCAAAATGTTGTGAGATGGAAAACCACCACAAAAAAGGGGCAACCCCTTCCCCTTACCTCCATTCCCTTCCCTACCAAACCACCCCACCTTGCCACCCTGTTTAGCCCGCAGCCGCCCACATACACACAGACACTCACAGATACAGCAACTGCCAATGAAACTATACTGTGCGATTGCTAGGCATGACTCATGCAACAACAGCAACATCAACAAACGAAACGAAGGCGCAGCAGCAAAATAAACATCAAATTTGTTGTAGAAAATTTAGACGCTGTTGTAAACACAAAGATACATCCGCACACACAAACATGCAATACACAATAGATTGTGGTTGTTGTTGTTTTTGTTACTGCTGCTGCTGCTGTTGATAATGATAATGACGACGATGATCATCGTTTTGTGGCAATTGCTCTATTGTTGCATGACATCGCAATTGGCAGACCCAGCCAAAATAAAACGGATAGATAGAAAAGAGTCAGACAGAAAGAGAGATCTTTAAATCTTTTGTATACAGTCGCATTTTGCCTCTGTGGCCAGAACTATAAAAATATTTTATTGCATGGAACTGTGTATGTTTAGATTAGCAAAGATTTCTAGTTTTCTAAATGTTTCCATTACTTCCAAAAATCATTATACAATATTGGGTCATCATCTGAGATTGCCCTAAATTAGTTTTTTTTTTTTATAAAGTTTTCTATTGTAATTCTCAACTTTTTTTATACATGACTACGTAAATTCACAGATGTATTTATATCCATTTCATTTGAATTCTCAAGTAGTGTTCGACAAAGCATATTACACTAAAAAACCCCCGAGTTATAATCGCAGCTTATTTATTATTCATGTATTCATAAATGCCATCATCATTATTTTTAATATTACAACTTTTGTAAAACAAAAAAAAAAAGAAAGAAGAAAACAATTATTAAGTGCTTGTTTCTGATGGACTCTTTCAGATATTGAAACACATCCCGCCTCGCCAGTATTCCCGCATCTGCTGCTGGGCAATGGCCGCGATGCGAACAATCCGAGCCTCGTGGGCGCCAACTGTGTGCTGAACGTTACCTGCCAAAGTCCCAGCGAGAATCGTCTGCAGGGCCTGAAGTATATGCAAATACCTGCCAGCGATACGCCCCATCAAAATATTAAGCAATATTTTCAGGAGGCATTCGATTTCATAGGTAAGTGTTCCACCCAAACGATAACTAGCCATTGTCGTAGATGCCATTTAAGCCATAAAATATTTTGCACCTAGTCATCCAACGTTGGCTGATAAAACGTGACTTGCCATTGGATACCTAAAGAGGGCCTGTGAAGCATGGTATCTTGTTGTATATTAAGGTTTCTTTGCATAACGGTGATTTTTTTTTTCACTTGGAAATTCGTTTTGCTTTGCTTTGTTTTATAGCTTTTAGTCTTCGCTTTGTTTTCATTTGTGGCTATCCCGAATCCATTGGAAACGTGTAAAATGAAGGGTATACATGCAGGAGGAAGTATTTTCGAGCAGTGTTCATCCATCTGTCTCAGTTTATTAGTTAGTTGTTTAAATTAAAGACGTGGTTAGATAAGGACCTGTGTTTAGGGTATCTGCTAGTCGAGCTCTCATTTATTACTTGGGTTTTTTCTGCCGCCACAAGCAGTTTCTGTTGTTGCTGTTTTTCAAGGCATATTCAAAGAAGCTCGTATATTTAGTTAATTTTAAGTGTAATACCTATTCATGTGTGTGTGTGAGACATATATATATATATATTTTTTTTTGTATGGTCATAGTATCTATAGCCGTGGAATATTTTGCTGACGTCAATCGCATTTTTCCATTTTCATTTTCTCTCGGCAAAAGTTGCTCTACGCTTCTGTACATATTTAATTTTTATTTATTTCTGTTTTAAGTTTTTGTTTTTGTCCGTATTTGTTTTCGTTTTACATATTACAGACATTTTACTAGTTTTATAGCTCACTAAGTCGCGGCACGTGTCTGCACGAGCTGGCAATTTTTCTGCTGTGTCTGCATTGAAATGATTTTTGATTTGAAAAGATTTACAAATATATTTCAGACGAGTTTGATTGACTTTTTAAGAAGAATAAAACAAAATTAGAATAAACGATTTGTTTTTAGTGATTACTAAAAGAAACACAAAATTGTGAACGGATTGCTTATAATAAAATACAATACGGCTCAGCTTCTGAAGTAAAATTTACTTTAAAATAAACACTTTTTTTAAATGTCGTAAATCTAGAATTTTTATTTCTCGGTTGTGCACTTTGAAATTAAATATTCCTATTAAAATTATTCAATTTTTCTCAGAATAATAGATAATTTAATTTAATCTTCGTAATGGGATATTTAACTTGAATTTTTACCATTTGTCTATTACCCAGCACACAGTAGTGGTGTGTAAATTATTTGCAATACTTATTGTCTGCCCGAACGAGTTGAAGCAGACCGGCAAAGTTGCTCGTGTCGAGCCCCATCCTTTCCCAGCTCCTACGCTGCTTTCCACAACGTTCGTTGTCAAACCGACGTCATTGTTGCTATTGTAGTTGTTGTTTTTGCTGTTGCGTGTTGGCGTTGGCAGACAGCATGGCGGCTGCGACAACGTTGCCATCGTCAGCGTCATCGTTTGTCGCCGAAGTCGTCGTTGCGACTCGGCTTTGACTTCGCCAGCGATTGCGACTGGGCTGCTCCTGTGTTTTGCTTTTGCATAAATAGGCGACGACACGTTGCCAGCCAGCTCGAGAGTTACACTTTTTTTTTTTTAATTTCTATGATAGCAACGACAACCGCAAGCGTCCTTGTCTGATAAGGGTTGTCAAAGCTTACCTCGAGTCTCAGCCTCCTTCCCCTTACTGCCTACCCCTGCCACTGTTTATGTGCTTATAATTTTCTGCCCACCACTGTAGACTGAGTCGTATGACTCATCGCCGGCATCGCTAGCAGTGCAATGTGGAACACAGACATACACACACAGCAGGGGCAAACTCCTTGTAGCATTCAGCCAGCCGCATCGATTTTCTCGTCTTATTGTTGCTATTTATTGCGCTGCTGCCACCAACAGCATTTCACCCACCCCCGCCAGCCAGCTGCCGTTGCTCATTGGCATATGTTCTATTTTTAAGCGCACGTCGTTCAGGACGACGACGATGACGACCCGACGTTGTTATTGTTGTTGCCATCGTGCAGTTCCTGTTTATGAGTCATCGTCGTTGTCGCTTCTCTGCCGGCGTTATCCTTGTGCGTGGCCTCGTCAATGCCAACGTTGACGTCACGGCCAGCTGCCACCACTGCTGGTGCTGCTACTGTTGCTTTCAGGTGCGTGCAACAGCTGTCTTGGCTTGATCATCTTCCATAATCATTTGCCTTGGATGTGTCAGGAAGGAATATCAGCAAATGAACACTTACACTCCTCCCCTACCCCTCTTTCTTCTGTTCATGTGTAAAACGTGTTCAAGTGTGTATTATTTTTGTAACTGTTAACTGCGCCATGCACTCTCTCCCGTCTCCCATCTCATGCCAGATTTTCGCTCTCACCACCACCATTCACTCTCCTCGCTCACTCACTCACTCAACTCAGTCTGTCTCACTCTGTGTGTGCTGCCAAAACACATTAGTACTCAGGCACGAAATAAAAGAAGAAAAAATACACACATATATATATATACATATTGTGCACGAGTGCTATGAGTCATGATTTTGCCGCTGCCCGCCCGGCCCCTTCTGCTCCGTAGAGCGCCGCCGCCACTGTCTGCCTGCCTGAATGCCTTTTGCGCATTCGTTTTTTCGTTGCTGGCTCCGTCGTCACCTTATGCTTATTATTATTACTCTTATGATTGTCTGTCTGTATTTCTCTTATAGTACTTATGATTTCTCATTGTTGTCCGTTCATTCATCATAATAATATAACAGCACTTTGTGTATGTGTGTGTGCGTGTGTGCAAGTGAGAAGGGAGCAAGCACCGCTAAGTGAAGCTTGAAAGCTCGCTGTCTCATTAGGTGAGTGAATTATCGTGTTGCTCATGTCTCATTATGCTTTGCCTGCCTGACTTGCTTTTGTCATTAACAATAGTTGATCATAAATAGGTAAATGAGCCGAGACTTGACCACTTGGCCTAGAAAGCAATCAAGGCAGCGGTAGGCAGTCGATAAACCAACCCAACCCCAAGCCAACCAATCAATTTGAAAGTAACGCCACCCTGTCTGATTAGACTGTACCTAAAGATACATGCACATATATATATATATACATCTGTGCATATATTTATATTTATGTAAGCACACAATATTATATAGATTAGGTATACATATTTGTGCAGTTAACTTATCAACGGTACTATCTGGCAGCCAACAGAGGCCTCTTTTGAGCTGCACTAACAGTTAACAGTTAACAGTTGGCCGCAAAGTTGACGCACAGCTAAACAAACTCAAATCGGAGCCTTTCCCCACCTGCCCCCTTTTTTGCTCCAGCTCAAATGCTATCTATTTTTTTGTTTGATAATAATGTATGAGTGTATATAGCAACAGGCAGAGAAGTTTTATCAGACGTGTCTGACGACCACCACCAATTCGATTAGATAAAACTACAAAAAAAAAGGAACATAACCCAGTCAAGTTTACTTGCACTCATTGCTCTAAACAATTTCTATTACGATACGTTACAATACGTTACGCTACACTACGTTCCATTACGTTACTCTTTCCAAGTAATCCTGTGCCCCAACTATCCCGAGACTCAGAGTATTGGTTTTTTTTTTGGGTGACTAACCCGATGTTGACGACCGTCGGCCTCGAGGCGACATTTTTCGTCGGCCCCGTGCACATAATTTCAATATTCGTCAGCGTGCTATTTATAAAATGCAAAAAAAAAAAACAAAAAAAAAAGAAAACAAAACAGCAACAAGAAAACAAATCTGTGTGCAGGAATTTTGAAATTTTCGGACGGTTTGTTGTGCCGGGCGCACGAGAAATGCGCAGCGCGAGAAAATTATAAAAACACTTCATCATACATTGTACGATTACAAGGAACACTCGCCCACGCCCACGTCCACGCCCATATCGGACGAGTTACTCAGAGCTATGGAGCTGCCCGCGCAATTCTTCAATTTGTTTACGAAAACTTTTCGCGTATTATGAATCACAATATCACGAGTATTATTCCCATGCCGGTATATATAAGGCAGTATGTACATATTTACAAAACCCCTTTCGATAGATAAATATCTATATTTATTTAAATTGATACCCTCATAAAAAGTCTACGCATACAATACTGATTAGAACGGCGAGCTTATATTTGATATAGCTATGTCAATATTAGGAATAGGTGCTTTCGCTGCGTACGGGGTATCTACAAGTCGTGCCACAAGAGTTAGCGAACAGACCTCTTTACCGAGTTGAAGGCAAAACATCAAAGTGCAGGCAGCGATTTTCAAGTCGGACTTGAAGCCCCGCTTTGTTTCCGTATGACTCGTCGTCGTCATCGTTTGTCAAGTTGAAGGTCAAGCTCGAGGCTCAGCGCCGCTTCATCAGCTGCCGAATGATTCATGATTCAATGATTCCCAACAATGGCAGCAGCAGCAGCGACGACGGCATCCTGTGCAGCACCTGCTTACTTGCTTACTTGCAGCACGAACTTTGAGCTGCTCTGAGTTCTGAGTAAGCGTCAAATGATAAAAACAGCAGCGACTCAAAAGTAATTAAATATTTTAAAACAAACATACTAATTGTTGCCTTGCCCCATACACAACATATACAACAAACGCACGTATGCGATATCATGTTGCTGGCTATTACTGTTTCGGGCCATGAGTCAGACGTCGGGAGGAGTTCGCTCTGTTGCAAGGTACCCAGCAATAATCACTCTGACCCTTTGGTTTGCTCTCTTAATCATCATCGGCAAAAGTGAGAATGATTTCACAATGAAAACAGAGTCACTGTCTGTCTTTCTGACTGTCTGCTGTCTGTCTGTCGGTTGGCCCAGTTCTATGCGAATGACGCACCCGAGGCCTAAAGAAGGCGACCAGCGACGCCACCGCCGCCGCCAACTGCTGTTGTTGCACTTAATCATCGGCAATCGGCGCACGGTCGCACGGCTTTAGCTACCCAAAGTTGGCATTACGCATCATCACATTTGCCGCCCCGAAAACGGAGTCACGCCGAAAGCGGCAGCGCAGCCGCCCTATGAGTGACAGGGAATGTGTTTTACTAATAGACCCGACAATTTCCTAAAACATTCCGAATGCCACTCATCGGTGTACTATGCGGCAAGCGTTTAGTCATAAGTGTCGCACCGTAATTGATGATTGGTAATTCCCCCCGCCGACAGACGGGACATATGGACATTAATTCATGTGCGCATTCATATTACACATTGAGCATACATTTGAATTTGTTGCCAACCAAAATCGGCTTGCTTGACTAAGCACCAATTACCAACTAAACGTGTTTCCCAATCATCCGTCCGCTAACCAAATGTTATTTTCCGCTTCAAGCGAAGTTTTACTCAGGTTTCCGTTTTAGGTAATTTGTTGCAAGTGCTTATGACGATGTGAAAATACTTAGAAAATTGTCTAAAATGGCTTAGCATATTTTAAGAAGATTTTCTTAAACTCTATTTTATTTTATCGTTAATTGGACGATAAATATTACGCAATCAGTTGTGAAAGAATACACAGAATCCTGTAGATTGTGTCGGCATACCTATGCATATTATTATGTAATGCCTATGCAACACCTAAAATCAGTCATTCAACTATTTAAATTAAATACTGAATCAGAAGAGAATCAATTTATATTTCAACAAAGCACTTGATTTTGATTGGCAAAGCTATACATATATCGTTGTACTCCACCATTAGCTGACTGACTAGTTTTTTATTTAACCCATGCGTATTATCCTTATCGTTCGATGATTAATTTTTACACAACAACTTGGCTATATAATTTATGAGACGGCCACAAATGATCTCACTATATTTAGCGGTCGCGTGAAAAAACTCAAGTGGTTCTGCAAGTTTTCTGCTTTTTCGTATGTCTTTCTCTCACTTGGTAAATCTGTTGCCTAGGCCAAGAGGTGTGATGATTGCGGGAGAAGGGGGAGTGTAAGGGGGAGAGGGAGACTTGGCCCACTGTCTATGGGTAATGCCTGATGAGAATGAGTCAGAAGCGCGACAGGCGCGTTTATAGCGTTTTTTTAACTGTCTGAGCGACGGGGTCATTAACTAAGGAGGATTTATGAGCGCCATGAGCACGGTGACCAGTTGTCTGCTGACGACAAAGATACACAGACAGACACAATATGTACTCACATACACATACATGTATTTATATATATAATAGATTTATCTATATATGTTTATGTGTTGCCTCTCTGATGAGAGTGTTTATTTTTGTCGGCCAGCCTAGAATAGAGTGTACCGAAGTCGACCGATTTAAGCATTTAAAAACGGAAACTGACGCACTTTCTTAATAGCTGGTGTGGAATAATTTTACTTCTACAGTGGTCGCTCGCTAATTGGAATGCTTCTTAATAGTCAGTAATTTGTAGTAGTCATTTTATATAGTATAGACAATCTTTCACAAGTCCAAAATAGACTTGACTTAAAATCATATAATTTCTGGACAATAGTCTAAATTTAAGAAAGATTTAATTGCAGGAAAATCCATTAAATGGATCTTACGTTAAATGATTTCTACAAAATTTTTAAGTGACGATCACAATTTGTGCTTTACCCTCATTACTATTTACTTATTTATTATGGATTTTCCCAATTTCGTAATTGCCAAATCATTGTTTGTTTTAACTTGCTTACTGCTTTTATGGCTATCAGTTAAGTACTGATAAGCGATAACCAACTTGATTTGAATTCGGCTGGATTGGAAAGCACTTAAAGCACTGGAAAGACATTCAATAACGGTGCAATTGTAGTGCAGACTTCGTGTTTTCTTATCACCACTCATTCATTGATAAATGAAATTCGTGTGTGTGTGTGTCTTTTTGTGTGTAAGTTTTCTACTGTTCTTTCGCCAGGCCACTCGAACTTTCTAGGCCTTATTGACGTGTGTAACGCTTATCGCTGATAACAGGGCGTCGACAGTTGCTTATTTTTATTAGGGGAGGGGGAGGGGGGAGTGGCACCCGGCTGGCGAAGTGTCCGCTGGCAGCAACAGATGACTAATTGTAATTGACTGACTACAAGGCTCAGTACGCTGCTTATCAATCGCGTTGTTTGGAAATCAGACAAGTGTTGACTTATTTCATTTCATGTATGCATATATATATATATATATATATATAAAGATGAGTAATCATTGATTAGGAACTGCAAGGCTCTCAACCACCAAGCTCTCAACCCTGCTGCGCTATGATTAGATAGCCACAGGCACACAAAAAAAAAAACATCAAAATCACCAACAACGTCAAATCCAATAAAAAAAAGGAGCTGCGTATGCTGCCTGCTTCTGCTTGCTTATCTTGCCCAAAAATAACAACGTAAATTATGAGTTAATATGTGAGCGCGCGTGTGCGGTTGAATGTGTGTGTGTGTATAAATATTCTCGAACGCTGTGTGTTTGTCAATAAAGCGCTTTAGGAAGCATGACTCATCCATTGCACAGCAAATTCAAACAGTACACACACACAGACGCAAACACGCGCGCGCATTGGCCGAGAGCAATTCACCAATACAATGACAATTATCGACAGCAGAATAAGCAAGCGCCAATATCAGCGACAGCAACAGCAACATCATCAAAGCTTTAAAGCCCGCGGGGCAAAAAAGTTTCTCCCAAACTAACTGTGTGTTCAACGCAAGCGAGAGAGAGAGAGTGAGAGAGCAGAGCGCAGAGCGCATCGCGTAGGTTGACTACGCGACGGACGGACGGACAAACAGCAATCATTTTGTGTTGTCGATGAATTTTCAAAGCTGCTGTTGAATTTCAATTCTTTTTTATATGGCATACTCTGCAAAGCAAAAATGACTTTATGGGTTTTCTGGATGCTACAGACTACAAATTAGACACGTCCACTTTAGATAGAGTGTTGCGATTCTTGATGGCCTCTGAAAATCTCATAATCATAGTAGAGCAAAACTCTCATTTCATAGTGGAGATACTAAATTTCCTAGAATTTCTGAGATAAATGTACCATAAATATTCTCGTCAGTTATTTGTACGCAGAAATTTATTGAGTTACTAAGCATCTCCTAACGGAGATAAAAGTTATTGTTTCCTCGAAAAAATCTAGTCACAGTATTTGTCACCAAGTTTGTTTTCTTCGATGATGCAGAAAAGCAAACAATCACATTTACACTCACATACACGCATTTCTTTCGAAAACAGAGCATTACGCAGTCGTCAAAATCGAATGAAAATATTTGTATTTGTGTTTTCAATTGGCGCATCTGATTGTCGTTTATTTATGCAAATCAGCATCGCAGCATCAAAACTTAGCTGATAAGCCATTAATTCAGTACAAAATGACTAACTTTTCGCCCATCTTCTGCATCTTTTCAGAGGATGCACGAAAAACTGGATCACGCGTCCTATTGCACTGTCATGCGGGCATTTCGCGCAGCGCCACAATCGCGATTGCGTACGTGATGCGGTACAAGTCGATGTCGCTGCCGGAGGCGTACAAGCTGGTGAAAATGGCCCGGCCGATCATCTCGCCGAATCTGAACTTTATGGGCCAGCTGCTGGAGCTGGAGCAGGGACTGCGCAAGAGTGGCATTCTGGAGCCCCAGCCACCCGTCTTACTGCCACCAACTGCCAGCTGCAGCAGCAGCAACAGCAACATTCAACCGCTTGCGTTAGCCGCAACAACAATAACTAGTCAAGAAGAGCTTGTGGAACAGCCCGAACTGGAGGCAGCCGCCGAGGCGGGACAACAACGTGTGCTGTCACGCAAATCGAAATCGGATAGCGAGGCCATGGATGAGGATGTGTATGACTATGATGATGTGGACAGCGGCGCTAGCAGCAATTGCTCCTCACGCCTCACCTCACCGCCCATTACGCCGGATGAGACGCCCTGCACGTCGGCCGCGTCGGCAGTAGCAGCTTCGGCGCCGGCCACCGAATTGGATTCGCCGTGCTCGAACAGCAGCAGCGGCATTTACTCCGTATCGACGTCGTTCTGTGCATCCAATCGCAACAGCAACAGCAGCAACAGTAGCAACAGCAGCAGCGGCAGCTATGCAGCGACTACATCATCAGCTGAGGCGCCACCGACACCGGCACTGCTGTCGCCAACGAGGCCGCTGGCGCTATTCAAGCGCAACTCGCCCGCCAAGCTGAGGCTCAATCTGGAGTCCATCTATACGGCAGACATACCAAAATCCATATCCTGCATATCCATACACAATGCCACACCGGCGACACCCAGCTGTGAGGCGAGTGATGCCATCGATGGCAACAGCAACAATCTGGTGATGGTATCCACGTCGAGTGATTGATTCACAACACGGAGGCGTCTCCGACGACGACGAAGACGGAGACGCCGCCGCCCCTAAGCTGTGAATGTAAAATAGAAATGTATGTGTGATGCATACTTGTTTTTTATATGCACACACAGAGATCAGGATTGGCATGTAAAGCAAGGGACTGCAAGCACTCACTAAGCGTGTATATTTTGTACCTAACAAATAGCAACAACAACAACAGAAACAACAACAACAACAAGAGATACAACATCAACAAAGCGATATGTGCTTAGTATCAAATTGGGGTCAACCATGGAATATATAGTCTAATTTGTAATTGTAAATCTTTTGTAATGTATTTAAGATCCCTGAAGAACACAAAAGAGAAACAATGAAAAAGCAAACAGAGAGAAAACATTGAAACAAGAACTACAATCGAAAAGTATCCACTTGTAATGTGCTTCTATTATAAATTGTTTAAAAACCTCGTAATGTTTAATTTAGTATAATTTATGTTTAAGCAATTCTTAACTACACATATAGTAAACAAACAAAATAATCATACGCATATATATATATACAATTACAATGACATATTTGAATCGCACTGCAAATGTTTCTGCTACCTTGCCACAGAATGAACCAAACCACCCCACTAAAACAGCCCCTCCAAGTCCATATCCTAGTTAGAGAGAAGCTTACTATCTGCTATTATCGAAACTGTTCTAAGTTTTATTTAACTACTGTTCCCAGCCACCTACAAACACCTACACACCCGCGTACACAGTCACATTTTACAATCTATAATTGCAACATATTGTTTGGTTTTGTGTTTGTGTTTTTCTAGTTTTAGTTATTTATAAACAGATGTGAATGAGAGCGAAAGCGATAAAGAAAGAGAGAGAGAGAGAGAGAGTTGAATGCAATCTGATTCATTTGGTTTAGTCGTTAAGAAATCTAAGTTAAGGCTCTACACCCAAAAAGTGTAACACGTGCGTTAAGTAAATAGAAAACATAAAAGTAACCAAAATATCAATCCGACTTTCATTTAAATTTGGCGCCATTTCAGAATTGTTAAACACTGCCGCTGAACAATTCCAACACTCATCTGTCATGTAGCCCTGTCTATCAGGCCTGGCAAAAAAAAAAATACTCGTGTTAGTTCCGGGCGCCCGTTTGACTTGTGTTTAGAACTAAATATTGTCGAAATAACTAAGTTTAATTTCATCAAAATAATTAATTTGACGATTGCAGCACAGCGACGGCACATATAAAACTTATTGCTTGGTTGATCTAACAAAATATATATCCAAACAATATATACAATTTGCGTTGCCCCGCTAAGGAAATTTACCGTTTTTTCGCTGACACTGCGGAAACTGTGACGAGTCAAACAACATAAAGCGGAGCTCAAATTAAAAAATGGCCGCATTGCCCTGGGACTGTGTGGACGTAGCAGAACTAGAGCACGAATGTATCCGTGGACGTCGCGATTATCGCGAAAGCTACGGCAACAAGCGCCGCTATAATTATAATGATCACGATTCCAGTACTGGGAAGAGCACAGCCTACGCCTTCATTGAGTCGCTCAAGATTCCAACACAAATGGTTGGGCGCATTATTGGACGCGGGGGGTCGAATGTAATTCGCATTCAGAACGATTACACCGTTCACATCAATGTCGATAAGGCCGAGCTGCTTGTCAAAGTCTACGGCAACTTCAGAGAAAACGTCAACGATGCTATCAACGAGCTGAGCAAGCAAATCAACAGCGATGGCGGCGGCGGGCGAGAGAGATCATATGGCGGCGATGCTGGAGGCGGCTATAGTCGCTCCAGCGGCGGCAATAATCGATATGGAGCAGCTAGTGGTGGTGGCGTTTCCAGTTATGATTTTACAAAGCCGCCACCGATGGAAATTCCAGAATGTGGCGATCTGACCGGCGTTATCGATTGGGATGCGCTGAACAAAGCCTCGGTAAGTGCACGGGGGATATTATTATTTTGTCGTGAAGCTTGTAACGACCCCATAAAGATCAGTATCTATAGCCGAGTGGATATAGCCATGTTCGTCCGTCTGTTTGACTGTGTCTATGCCTAGTTTCTCAGTTTTTAAACTAAGCACTAGGATTAGATAACTATAACATATAGCTGGCATTTGAACGAGCGGTTGAAAGATGAGTCTTCTATAAACTTTTTTGTTTACCAAGATATCCGAGTCAAACTCATAAAATGTGGGCTAAAAATAGTAGATTATAAACTACTATATCATATAGCTTTTATAGGCACAATCGGCCGGCTATTCATAATTTATATTCGAAAGATTGTCACCTGTCTGCAAGGATATGTAATCTTCAGCTTCCAAAAGATAATCATTAATTTTTCCTGTTATTTTGTTTTAGAATATTCTAACCTTAAAGCAATATTATTAGAATAGAAAACTGAAATTTATTTAATTAAATGACAGATTATTACTTGAGATTCTGGAATTATTTATTCAATCTATTGCCAGGAAAAAGCACAAGTCGAACGCTGGGCCAAATGCCCACCATTGACGAAGAACTTCTACCAGGAGTGGCCCGAGGTGGCCCAATTGTCGCAAGCTGAAGTGGAACGCATTCGCAGCAGCAACAACAACATCACCGTTGCGCACGTGTTCGAGGCGAAGGAGGGCGAAACTCTGCCAACAATTCCGAATCCCGTGTGGAATTTCGAGCAGTGCTTTGCCGAGTATCCCGATCTGCTGGAAGAAGTGCAGAAGCAGGGTTTCGCGAAGCCGTCGCCCATTCAGTCGCAGGCCTGGCCAATTCTGCTCAAGGGCCACGACATGATTGGCATTGCCCAGACCGGTACCGGTAAAACGCTCGCCTTTCTGCTGCCCGGCATGATTCACACCGAGTACCAGGGCATGCCACGCGGCACTCGCGGCGGTCCCAATGTCTTAGTCCTGGCGCCCACGCGGGAGCTGGCTCTCCAGATCGAAATGGAGGTTAAGAAGTATTCTTTTCGCGATATGAAAGCGTGAGTCCTGCCATGTCTTCAAATTGTAAATTACTTTATTTTTGCACATGATTTTCCGAGTAGATTTCTCTGATTTTGCATGGAATTTGAAAACAACTTTCATCTAATCTGTTTTTAAAAAAGTCTGCTAGCAATTACATAATTATATCTACTTGTTGTGCAGTGTTTGCGTCTACGGCGGCGGCAGTCGCCAAATGCAAATTTCCGAAGTGGAACGCGGCGCGGAGATTATAATCTGTACGCCGGGCCGCCTAAACGATCTGGTGCAGGCGGGCGTTATCAATGTGTCGACAATTACGTATCTGGTGCTGGACGAGGCCGATCGCATGCTCGACATGGGCTTCGAGCCGCAGATACGCAAGGTTCTGCTCGACATTCGCCCGGACAGGCAAACAATTATGACATCGGCCACTTGGCCACCGGGTGTGCGTCGACTTGCCCAGAGCTACATGAAGAATCCCATACAGGTGTACGTGGGCTCCTTGGACTTGGCGGCCACGCACTCTGTGCAGCAGGTGATCGAACTGCTGGATGATGAACGCGATAAGTTCGCAACGCTCAAATCTTTTGTGATGAACATGTCCAAATCGGACAAAATTATTGTATTTTGCGGCCGCAAGGCACGTGTCGATGATCTTTCCAGCGACCTAACCCTGAGCGGATTCTTCACGCAATGCATTCACGGCAATCGTGAGCAGAGCGATCGGGAGCAGGCCATTGCCGATATTAAGTCGGGCGTAGTAAGGATTCTGATTGCCACAGATGTGGCCTCACGCGGTCTGGACATTGAGGACATAACGTGAGTCCAACTTGATTGCATTAGTGTTGTGGTGTAGTTGCCACCATCTTTTATTGAAGTATCACTAATCCTTGTGCCCTTTTGCGTAGACATGTCATCAACTATGATTTTCCGCGCAACATTGAGGAGTATGTGCATCGAGTGGGTCGCACGGGCCGAGCTGGACGCCGGGGCACCTCCATTAGCTTCATAACACGCGAAGACTGGGCTATGGCCAAGGAGCTGATTACGATTTTGGAAGAGGCCGAGCAGGAAGTGCCCGAGGAGCTGCGCCGCATGTCCGATCGCTTTGCGGCCATGAAGGAACGTCGCGCCGCGGAAGGACGAGGCTTTGGTGGTGGAGGTCGCGGGGGAGGACGCCGTGATCGTTATTAAACCATTTAACAAACTTTGTGTTCTGCCATGAAGAACATGAACAATTTAGTTGTAATCCAAAGAGGACAACGCACTGAAGCGCTTAAATTTATAGTTTACGTAGCAACTATCAGGATTTTGCTCACAATTCAATTGAGGATCATTTTCAATACGAAATGCAAATTTTAATAATATAATTAATTAATTAAAACTTAATTAATTCGCAACACCTGCGTATTTTTGTAATAACTCCTGTTTGCGCTTTCGCAACAGCGCCTCCTGCACATCCTGTTGCGTGGGCACCGGCACATGGGCAGTGAAACGTGGCGCCAGCAGTCCCAGTGGATCGTTTTCCGTGACACGCGTCTTGGCATCTTCTGCAGCCTCCCTTGCTGGCCCCGAGAGCGGATAGATTTCGTCGTCGTCCTCGTCGTCGTCAATGATGCGGCCATCGCGAGCCATTTTTTCGCGCCATTCTTGAACCGCGTTTTTCAGTGCGACGCGCTCGATCCTCTCCTCTAGAGGTATGAGAACGCCGTCCTCGTCATCGCGATAGCCATAGTATGCAGCGTCCACGTCTTTCATTAGTTCGGCGCGTGTTTTCCGCGGCGGCGGTGGTGGCTCCTGTTCGAATAGTTCGCGCACGCCCGGCAAATCCTTGGCAGCCCCAAAGTATTTGTAGCCTCGATTGCCGGGCACCTCACGTCCCTCGGCATCGAACATTTTGGGGCCATAGCGGCGATAGTGTGGCCCGCCCAGCGAGGATATCTGATTTTCCCAGTGCCGTTTCTCGCGGAGCAACTTGTTGATCTCATCGTTCAGGTCGCGTATTCGGAATTCACCCAAGCCGGCTGCAAAGTGTAAATTTTGATTTATTTGAAGTTTATTAAATTGATGCCAGTTTTACTTACCATTTTGAATTTGTGCTACTTTCTTGGATATTTCACGGATAATCTCCAGGCGAAACTTTTCGCACTTGGGCAGGTCGTGGCACTCGGAGGCGAGATAAGGCCGGCGTTCCTTTTCCCCGGATTCGACTTCTTTGGCGGCTCGCCAACGCGCCAACGTTGTCCTTCGTGCAAAGAGAGGCAAACAATTAGGAATCTAATCATATCACATATAAATCACACTTACATTGCCTTCTCCGCATTTCTCGCCTAAAAATAATCATTTGTTGTATGTTGTATTCATAATTGAACAAAGTAAACGTTTACTTACCATTTTTAGATATTGTTTATTTTCCTGTTTGTGGTGGCTAACCGATTAGTTTGTATCATGCTGCAATTTGGCATTCACAATGGTTCAATTTAAAAATCATGTCAATTATTCGATAATTAAAATCGATAGCTTGAATTCTGCTAAATAACAGCTGTTGCTGGTGATTTTCCGATTTCGCATGTGGAGCCAGCAGCTGTTAATTCAATTTGAATGTTTTAATTCATCTGCCGGAACATATATTTCCTTTGAAAACCTGGCTTGTATCAATTTTGCAATTAATTTAATTCTATTATTATTATTTTTGCACAATTAATTGATTGGTTTTGAATGCGACAAAAGCATAACATAAACATGCTGAAAGAACGAAATGAATGACAATCGTCTTGATCGTTCATTTCAATGAGCCGTTCAATTGAACTCGTTCCGATACAACTCGACTGCTGTTTCGCCTACGCCATTTATTTGCAAGGAAAAAATTAACAAAAAAACCGCATAAATAATGTTGGCGCTTATCAACAGAATCCTGGACTGGTTCAAGGGCATCTTCTGGAAAGAGGAAATGGAACTGACGCTAGTCGGATTGCAGTTCTCAGGCAAGACGACGTTCGTCAATGTTATTGCAGTGAGTATTTATTGCAAATAATGAGTGGATATGGGCGGTGACTGTTCCAAGCAGGGGGAGAGAGTGTCGCAGGCTATGACAATGCAATTGATTGAGAAAAAAAAGATACCTAAACTAATGCAACGTGAGGGTCCCATGGGGTAGCCATATTACAAACGAATCGCTGTATTTTGCCATTTGCTATTGATTTACCTTTGTTTTTGACGTCACTCAGTTAGCGCAATTCGCGTTTCTCTGTTCATTTTGAATGCGTTAATTGTTGACGGCATGTTAACTTCTTTCAGAGCTCATTTTATTGTCGTAAATTTTTTCGTTAATCAATAAATTTCGGACTAACGCACACAAATTTGCATAAATGACGCCATTATCAATAACAACATCAACGTATGTGTTTGAGTGTGTGTGTATGTGTACATTCACCGATAACTCGCGTTCCAGACTTTAAATAGGGACTCCAAGCTGTACTCATATTAAAAAAAAATGATGCGTCTCATTTGCTTACAACTAAACAGAATGTTTATCTTGAAACCAACATATATGATATCAGACGTAAAAATAAACTGGTATTTTACGGCTTTGTTCAGCTCAGATTATTTTTTTTTAAACACAAGTGTTGATTCACTTTTGAGTTTATACTTAAATTACTATCAGACAGCCAAGAATCTCATTTTTCGAAATTTAAAATGAAAACAAAATGTAAACAACAGTTTTCCACCGATCTTACACGGTTTTGTGGGAAGGGTTCTAAAAAGCAAATATATAAAACTATTATGAAAATATGTGCCTTGGGCTTTGCCTTGATCTTCGTTTTTATACAAGTTCAACTTAAGTATGCAATCTCATTATCTTTTTCAATTTCTAGTCCGGCCAGTTCGCTGAGGATATGATACCCACAGTTGGTTTCAACATGCGCAAAATCACTAACGGCAATGTGACCATTAAGGTTTGGGACATTGGCGGCCAGCCTCGCTTCCGTTCCATGTGGGAGCGTTACTGCCGCGGCGTCAATGCAATTGTGTAAGCCATTCTCTTATTAAGGTCACTTTCACCTTTCTACTCACATTGCCCGTATTTGGATATTTCAGTTATATGGTGGATGCCGCCGATTTGGACAAATTGGAAGCGTCGCGGAATGAGTTGCACTCGCTACTTGATAAACCGCAGCTGAATGGCATTCCAGTGCTCGTCCTGGGCAACAAACGTGATCTTCCCGGTGCGCTCGATGAGACCGGGCTCATTGAGCGAATGTGAGTTGGCTACATCGTTTACATATATATATATATCTAAAAAGTAATATCTTAATCACACTCTCCCTCAATTTGCAGGAATCTGTCGAGCATACAGGATCGGGAAATCTGTTGTTATAGTATTTCGTGTAAGGAAAAGGACAACATTGACATAACGCTGCAATGGTTAATTCAACATTCGAAAAGCCAAAGTCGCTAGATTTTAGCTGACTAACATTCACATACACACACATAAGCACACACACACACACACAGACTCACACTCTCACATACACAAATTTATGCAGTCGCATACACACTGAACAACTATCTTAACTTGCAGTATATTAATTTGGAGTAGGCTGTTAATTAATGTATGAGAATAATTCAAAGAGCAAAACTTTTGCAATGGCTCGATCTGTTTGTTAGCATGTGTGTTTGTATGAAATGTCACCGTATTTGAATGTAAAGGTGCAGTCTATAGAACTCGTGTTGGGGGATTGCTCCTTGCTAGGACCAAAGTTCATAAAAAACAGGCAAATGCTGATTAAAAATGCCAAGCGATTCTGTCTAAATTTAATGGTACGATATACAAATACACAAATAAATACACACAATCTTTTTAACTATACAAATACATTTACACAGCGATAAATTCGCATAGTATTTTGCAATATGTGCTTTCAGCTCATACAGCCGTTGAATTTGGTGTCTCGTAATTGATTTGTTGCTTGTATGAACAATAGTTAGGCCTATGTTTAGTGTTTATTATTGGTGTGATTATAAAAAAATATTAATTTTTTATCATTTTTATCTAGAAATAAACATACAAATAGAAATTATGATTTACATTTGTAATTAATATGCAAATATTTATTTATAAATTACATTTTTGCTTAGCGAAAATTTTACAAACACGTTTGAAACTATATATATTTGCATACATATATATATATATATATATATATACATTACACAAATACGTGCAAACGAAACGAATTAATAGAATGTTTCAATGCTTAAGGGCCATTGCTAAAAGTATAATTATGAAACAATAACGAATTACAATTTAATACCATTGTAAGATACATGCATAAGCCGATTGTTCTGTTTCTGAATCAGTCAATTTTGTAAGCGTTGTTAATTCTTTTGCTTTACGAACAATATTCAAGCGCCGGCACGCTTCTTGTATAACTTCTTTTCCTCACACAATTGAAACATACCTATGTACTATAATTTATATTGTAATAACCAAATCAATTTATAAACTACAACTGTCTAACTGACAAAGGGGAAGCCCACAAGCGAGCAAAGCCTAAAAACTAATAAAGACTATTATAAAAACAAAACGACAGCCGAAAAATGCGAAAAATCCCAATAAAACGATGAAAGCCCAATGTTAGTTGTGCTCTTAATATTTCGATACAAATTATGAATGTGTTTTCAAAAGAGCCTAAAAGTATGCAATTTATAACAGAAGTCATGAAGACAAAGTCCTGATGGAGGAGCAATTCGCTTTGCAAAAAATTCTGTTCCTAGAAATTTATTTTTTATATAGCATTTGCAGTTTATCCCGTTAGAATTGCCTAATCTCTTATTAAGTATCTTTATATAATCTTCACAGATTATATGATCTTTCCAGTGTATATTAGTCCTTTCAGTGGATAGCATGAAGTAGAATCTGAAGAATACCAGGCTTTTATTTGCAGATAACTTGCTTGGAAAGCATTCTGTGGAGCGACAAGGTTATTAATAGAAACCACTGCTCCTGCACTGTCATTGATTAATGAGGTCGTAACATATACACATACATTTATGAAAGATGATCGATTGTCGAGAGCTTGTTTATTAATGCAATACTAATTTAAGAGACAAGTAAATGTCTAGAATATAAGCAAATAGAGGACAAAATAAACAAACACTTCGTCAACACTATATCAGGTTATTTTGGTTCGAAGCTGTTGTTTTGAGGGGATGAGTAAAAGTGGCGGTGAAATTGAATTATTCGTTTTAGGCTAGCATGTGCACGCACCACATTAGGTTTTTGTACTGGCTAAATTGCTTTGAAGTAAAAAATCGAAGTATAATTTTAGGGGCAATAAGGCCATACCAAAATTGTTCTAAATGGCTATATTCTTGCAGATTTATTGAATAAGATGGTGCATTACAATCCCAAAAACCAACTCTAAATCGAAACCAGAAAGTCCTCTGTTGACCACAATGTACAACGGTGAATTTGGTGTGCCAAGGTCAGTTTAAAGCCCTGGTCAAAACGAACTGTTTTACACAGCTTTCGTCAGGATTCACAAGGATAAGATAGAGTGGAATTCCTTGTTTTGTTCCGTTCACATCAGCTGTTGCAAAGAAATTTATAGTAAAATATATTATACTAGCTCTTATTCAGCTATATCCTTTTCGAAGGACATGGTGCCTTAGTTTCACAGGGCCAACTCTATCAAACTGCTGCCAAGAATTATGTCGTAATCTAAGAACCTTTTCACTTATTGAAATGGCTTAGTAATTGATCTAAAACTTATGTTCATATGTCTTTCTCTCTATATAAATATTTAACGAAAAACTTGAGTAAATTAATATTAATATTAATTGAACTTACGATCAAATGGGTTACTCCACACTTAAACTAAAACTTGGAAAGTCTCTATTACAGAATCGGTAGCTCTGACTTTACTTGAAATAACTTTAAGCATACATATCAAACGGATTATCAGTTAAGCACTTGGTAATCTGTTTAACATATATATATAAAAAAAATAATGTGAAAAAATAATATTGCCTTTACATTATGATTATCTAATTGAAAATTGATCTTTGATTTTTTAGAAGAATCTAAAAGCACTATGAAATTGACGCTATCAACTTGGCTATTGATGCTACTCGCAAACTTATTTACTTTATGGTGTTTTGAGATATATCCTATATGCTAAGAATGATAAATTATTATGGAATCGAGTGAAACCTAAGTTGATACTGTATGTTTTGGAAGGAGATTTTGAATTAATACTTTTCTTTGGCGTAACCTCAGGTATATTAATCTCAATTTAAATGCATTATGCACACATTTTTCATTGTGCAGGTACATACCTACATTGATTTGGGTGTGATAAGAACATGCACAATGCTGTCAAACCCATGAATCACGGACAAGTGACAACGTACTTGTTGGCCTAGGGCCTAGGCCAAAAGGGACTGATCAGCTATTCCGCACGTATATCAAAAATAATTTATAGTCGCATTTGAGGCGCTGCACAAGACTGGTAGTTGGCCACCCAGAGCATCGGAGCAGACAACAATTGATCGATGCATCAAATGCGAACGAATATGAACGCATAAATACTGCTAGCTGGCGGCCGGCCTCGCCGTCCAAACCAGAGCCCTTTGTGCAGCTGGCTAATTAGGCATTCTGTTCGCAGTGCAAGTCAGAGGCAGCGTTCCAGGAAAACGTGTCAAGTGCTTGGCCCCGACTCTGCATTGACTCTAACTCCGAGTCTGGCTCTGCACCAGCACGAGCCGTGTGACTCATGAGCGAATATTCTCATGCCTGGCTTTGGTTTCCTGCTTCCTTTGGGCCCGGACTGCGTGCGCAGCGCAACAAGTTCGCTGCCTAAGTCTTTTGTCCGCGCCTAATAATTCAAATTGAGTTAATTACACTTTTAAATGCTGGAAATTAACATTGTGCCGATAAGCATCTGGGCTTGCGATGCCACAAGCCACAAGCCATAACAAAACTGGCCATAACTTGAGCAAATCCGTCGAAACGACGTGCTCGTGCTTGAACTCGCGACAAGCTCATAAATTTTCATAAACATAACAAAAACATAACACAACTAAAACATTACGCAAAAAACTAACAAACAAACTAAATTTCAATTATGTTTTGTCTGACTACAACTACAACGCAGCTGTAAATAAAAACAAACCAAAAGTCTGTTTTCTGGTTAATTTTTTATTGGTTTTTCTTAGCAACTTGTGCTGATTATATAATGACATTAAAAACATGCCCAAAAAAAACTTGGCAAACAACATTTAAATATTTGCAGGCCAGCCGATAAGCACAACGGGAACGAGATGATTTGTATGCCATCGACATCGCCTTTAGCCGCCAGGCACCAAACAGCCAGCCAGCCAGCCGCGTGACTCCTTTGATGAAAAGCCGTCAAAAGCTAAAAGAGGAGGCAGGGTGTTGACCATAAATATGCGCAGACATAAACGCGATATATAATATATTAATTAGCCAATGTCTATTGGATTTTATATGCCTGTCAGTCAATGAAGCGGTCTCCATGATAACAATTTGCAATACAATTTAGATAATGGCCGATTTTATCTATCTAAAAATCAGAATTAAAATTCGTAAATTGATTGTTAAATTAATTTTTATATATTTAAAACGAACTCAGCCATTTTCTAAGAATCCAGTTATCTACGTTAATAAACTGCTGACATTTTAACTTTTTTAAAATACCATTTTTATTGTGATAATTGAATCAATAATGAAATTCTTGAAAGTTAAATATTCCTTACGAAATGAATTGGGGTCAAGTAATTTTACTGTTTCCATGACATTTACGTAAACTTTTCGATTATAAAAAAACGGTTAAGATTCTCAAGTTGAATGAAAGAAGAGAATGATCGCTGTTGGGCAACTTGAAATTATGCCTAAATATATTTTAATTGAAGGCACAGTGTCCCACAATGCAAAGGCCCACCAAAAGTGTGTCTGCCCAACATGCTGTGCCACCTGAAAAGTTCCTGGAATTGCAGCACTCAAAACAAAAACCCAAAAACAAAACTCTGCCTGAAACAATAAGCCAAACATCAACTGCAGCAGCAGGCATAAAGTTCAAACCTTAACAAGATGAACAAAAGCCTGGAGCCTGGCTTGGACTCCGACTATGACTCTGAGGCTGTCTCTACCTCCGTGCCTGTGCCGCAGTCGCAGTCGCATTCGCGTACTTGGCAGACTCGTGGGCAACAATTTTCATGTTTTATTTTATTTTTTTTTGTTTTTGTTTTTTTTTTTTTTGGCTGAAAGTTTGCTGTCAGTAGCAAATATCGCTACAACAACAATAAGAAAAACAACCAACTGACAACGACGAGTTGGACTTGGCCTGACGACAAGGCAAATGCAAATAAGTTTGTCTCTCTTTGGGATTTTCTGCTGAATTGAACAAAGTTGCCATTCTTCCCTTCTCGTCGGGTGGAGTCCACCCGCCCATACGGCTTGTTTACCACCTTCAGCTTCCAGAGGGTCTCTCCCTCTCTAACTTCCTCTCTATCCTGCTCTTTCTCTTTCTCGTTATGTGTTCCAATCGGAGTTCGTCTGCCTGGTGATTTATCGGCATTTATCGCCTGCGCCATTTACCTTTGGCTTTGCTTTATTGCAGCCAGCTGCCAGCTGCAGGACTAGGCCATAGGTGAACCATAATTCACGCAGCAAACCCAACCCAACAACAGCAGCTCAATACGAATCCCAATCCCCATTCCAATCGCTGGCTGGGCTGCACTAATAAAGTTCTCAGGTGTGAAGATGCTGCTGCAAGTTGATCAGCTCTCTCTCTCTCTCTCTCTCTTTCTCTCACTCTCTCTGTCTCTCTTTCTCTCTTGCTGGCAGCGCTCGCTTTAATTGATGACAACATCTTGGAATTTTTGTTGGTATTTTTTCGCTCAAGTCTTGTCTTGTCGCCTTATTTCACACTCGCATTCCCAAGCAGTGGCTGCTAGCCAAGGGCAACCAGCTGGACTTGGAGCTGACGTTGGACTTGGAGCTGGGGTCCAATGAAATCTCTGGCTGTGTGCGCTAAAATCTGTTAAATAATGAAACATTTGCACGATACTGGAATCGTATCGCGAGCTCGGAGAGAAACAGAGAGCCAGGCCCACAACCAATCCTCGCAATCCTCGCAATCCTCGCAATACTCGCAATCCTCGCTATCCTCGCAAGTCCGCCAGTTGGCTTTGCTGGTGCAATATATCGTACAAGATTTCCGGGAATTGAAAACTGCTAAAAATCGTGTTTGATTTTATACTGTTTGCTGTGTGTCTTTTTGTTGTTGCTGTTGTTGTTTGCTGTGTGTATGTGTGTTTGTGTGTGTGTGTGTGTATCTCTTTTGGGTCCCTCATCCAGTGTTTGCTGCATGCAACAGTAGAAGCTTGTCGAGTGGTAACTGTGGCAGTGATACCTGTAGCATCTACGATATGCGTCGCGGTTCAACATGCAATCGCAACAAACGAAAGCAGCTTGTTAACTAATTAAAACCGAAATATATGCAAATCAATGGTCACTGATACGAGGAAACAGAGACCACAGCCACAACCACAAACAACAACAAAGCACCACAACAACAGCACAATATAACAACAGCACCAACACATAGTAGCTCATGGCCTTCGCTACCGTTTACTGTCTTTGGCTACATGGCAATTAAGAGAGTTGGATCGAGTGGATTGAATTGGATTGGATCGGCTGCCATAATGCGACAAAACTAAATAGCACAAAGCGCATTGTGCAAAAATTAATTGCAACATTTTGGTGGTCCACCCAATCGCAAATGACGAGAAGCTGGAGCCCACCGTAGTCCGAGTCAATGCAATCAATTCAAATGGATTTCACTCGAAGCATCGGACTCTGCCGATTTACGACAATGCCTTCAAGCGCAGCTACTGCTCTGAGTATTTTTTTTTATTTTTTATTTTTTGCCTTTTCGAGCGTTTTTATTGGGTTCATTGTTGAGAGTATGGAGGCATCCCCTCAGGGCAGCAGGGCCCCACTGGCGAGGGCGGCTGACCGTTGAACGTCTTTTGCTGCCAAGGTGCGGGACATATGTAAAACAAGCCATGAACAACCGCAGACCCAGCCAAGCCAGAGGCAGGCAGTCAGGCAAAAAGGATTCGGAAGTGAAATTTATTTTGCATATCGCCGCTTGACAATGCCCCCAGTCGCATTGTCTCCCTCCCGACGCCGCTCCCAAGGCTGGGGGCAACAGCAAGTGCTCGTGCTCCTGGGAAACTTTTGCGCGTCGCATTTATCAAGGGGCAGTCAATTTGGCCACAGAGCTACGGATTCGATTGTCACTGGGAAATTATCCAATTTTGTGCTTTCGCATTCAATTGCCCGCTGTCAATTTACAAGGCAGATTCGCAACAGCCGACGAGTAGCTGTCATCGTGATGAATGCAATGACCAGCCAAACTGTAGCCGACTGTGTGGTCGTTTGGTTAGGGGTTGTGCGTCTATGCGGGTGGGGAGGGGTGTACTTTGGGTTAGCTGCTTTTGCCTGCATGCCATGCCTGTGTAGGGCAATAAAAATCATAATCGCCATCGGATGATCAGGCGCGATCCCTTATTCGAAACCCTAAACCGAACTCAACCCGTACAACGTTTACCCGACAATTGCTTCCGGAGATGTGTGCCAAGTCAAGCCATAAATGCCGCTGTTTTGCACAACCTTTAAAGAGGCATTACAGGTTCGTCATTGAGTGTGTAACGCATTGCAGAAGACAGTCTGTCTGTCGGCCTTTATATTCCTATGAAAGCTAGTCTATAATCGGACAAATGTGCATTTGTCTAAAAGGTTGTTTGTTTTGAAGGATATGCCGAACCACTTTATATGTAAGCAACAAATTAATACCATCGAATTACTATGTCATGTTTATCGAGTTCTTGTTTTTCTTTCTACTAGTTTGGGAAAAGGGGTATCAATATGATTTTTCCATAGGAAGAATCTGCCAGTTTTAAACTTTATTTATTAAATTTAATGTGAGCTCTGAGATTCGGGTCTGGTAGGGTATGTCAAATTCGGGGGTGATGAAGATAGCTGTTCTTTAATGTTTAATTTTGTCTTTCGTATTTTTATTAATTGCATCAAGATCAACTGCAGCAGCGAGCGCCGCCAGCGCCAAACTTGTGAAAATATGACGAACCAAAATATAAATTTCGCTAATGAGTATTTACCTTTTGGACAGCAGAAGCGGGCATGGTGTGGCGCACAGGCATTGTGGGTACGGGTATGGGGCGTATGCTTAATGCTAGATTAGTATCGCAAGCCCAAAAAAAAAAGAAAAGAATACCAGTTTCATGTGCGCTGAACTTAACGGCTGATCGCTCATAAAATTAATCAAGCTGCTTTAGGCTACTTTAAACGCTGCAGCGTTACCAAGTTTGCCACATTTTACATTCAGTCTTTTTTTTTGTTCTTTTTTTTGGATGGCTGTTATTATTTTCACATACTTTGGTGGGATTTCCTTTCCTTAACAAATTGCTTTTGTTATCGATGCCAGAGTTGCAGAGTTGAATGCACTCGGCCCACCATAACCATAGCATATATAAGCTCCGGCTCACGTACACGACCGGGCGGTCGAACGATCGATCGACTTATCCCATTCCTCAGGTCCCTGACGACGCGACGTGCCATTTGTTACATTATAAAATATAATAAATTTGTTGTTGTTGCTGTTGTCAAATGCATTTGGCCATAAATATATGTATGTATGCTGGGGACGCCTGATGGACTCGCGATTGCATTCGCCAGCATTTGCATAAGTTCATCGGCGAAATGTCAATTTTAATTGAATTTCTATTGTACACGGCCAGGATCTTGACGAACATATTCGATTTATGTCTGTCTGTCTGCCGCTTAATGGTAATAAACATGTCAGCCGCAAACCGAAGCAACTAATTTGAGCGCTAGTTCAATATGCTGGCTGCTTATTGCCTTTTTTCTCTGCTTGCTGTTTGCTGGCTGCCGCTGCTGCTGCTGTTGGCCATCTGAGAAAACCTGCTTGGGCCACAACAGATCTTGTCTTGGATGCAGCACTGTTTGTGATGCTGCACTGCACTGCAGAAGCTGACGTTGCACCAATCCCAGGCGCTAGCTTAATGCCATAATTTATGCGCAGAACTCGCTTTAGCTTTCTGTTGGCTCCGCCTTTTGGCCAATCAGCGGCGACTTGCCTTCCAGCTTGTCTATTTGCCGACACTAACTGTGTTGGTATGAGTTTTCTCTCTACACGAGAGATTGCGCGACTGTCTTCATAATGGTGTGAAAAGATCTTTTATTACTCCAACATCATCAGTTCATATTAGTAGCCATTGGCTGAGTCATGTACAAAGGTGCCAGGATATTTGTGATTATAGAACACAAATCTTCAAATCAGGAAACCAAACATTTAATTAGTTTAATATTAAAGATTGTAACTTGCATGATTAATAAGAGATTGTTAAAAAACACTAAGGTGCAATTCTTATTAAATAGTAGGGAAATTACCATATTGCTTACAAAACTATTTCATATAATAAAAATCGAATCAGCTGCATTATGTGTATACTTTGAAATGCAATCAATTTGATACTTTTTCTCTTAAGTTAATCTTCTAATTTGTATTAGTTTTTCCATTTATTATTTTTTATTCAACTGCTTTGTGATCTCGCTGTCGCAGTTGTTGTTAGTGGCACGCTGCGGAAACATGAATTATAAATTTCAATTCCAATTAGGCTCGCACGGAATTGCACCTGCTACTGGCGATTGTTGTTGGACCTGCGGCTATTACGCAAGCGTTGCTGATGAAGCAATAAAAGTGCAGCTCGTGCCGAGTCGACGGGAAGCCGCCAAAAAAAAGGTGCAAGGTGCAAGGTGCACTCATGCTGCAGCGCCACAATGGTAGCGCATCCATTCAGCCAGCTACACGTAGCACAGCACACAAATGCAATTAAATGCCACAGCCAATGAACCCAAACAAGCACAACAACTACACAACCAGCTTAGGAATATTGACTGTCCAGATTTCGTCCTAAGCCCTATTCGGGCCAGCAGATTAATGCGTTTCTCGTTTTGCGCTCCACTGACGAAAACCGCAATAGTTCTCGCAAGAGGGGTGTGAGAGCGAGTGAAAGAGATTCCCGAATTGTGGTTCGCATTGATTTGTATAGCGATTTAACGCCTGATTGGCTAATTGGCTGAGCGGCTTTCAAGTGGTTGCAATTGTTGGTTTGTTATTTTCTGCGTTTGTCAATTGCCAATTGATCTTTTCAGCAATTGATCCGCTTTTCGCATTTCGCATTTCGCACTGCGTGCGAATATTAAAAAAAGAAAATGCATTTTAAAAACTCTTAGATTAATGCGCACACATAAATTTAAATGAATTTAGAATGCGAAACGCGGCGGCTGTTTTGTTTGCGATTGCCATCTAAATGTTGTATTAATTGTAAGCAATTATGCGGCATGTAGACATAACATATTTGCTTCCAGCTCTGCCTGCTTTCAACCGATAGCTGCTTGTTATTGCAAGGTGTGCACATAAATCTGTTGGCTTAATTGCAGCTTACAGCTTAGCCAGGCTTGCAGCTGAATAGCGCTCAACGAAATTGATTTCAAATACTAAGTTTATGAGGCGCCGTAAAAAATCGCATCAAATCGAAATCAAATGCAGGCAAATCCAGTTTCTGAGCCAGCGCACGTGTAAATAAATTGCTAACGGGCAGAAAAAAAATATCGTCAACCCTTTGACCGTTGTCCTTTTTATCTGAGCTGCCCAAAGAGCTGACCCCAAAGGGTTCGCTCCTCGCCTAGCGCCATATTTGTAAACTAATCCCAGTCAATAAAACACAAATCCCGCACTGGGAAGAAGAAAAGAAGCTCAGCTATATTTACTTTTCAATTGCGTTACGGCGTTGTCTTGAGTGGGCGGGCGTTGGAGTCGGGGGGGCGAGGGCATTTGTGGCATATCTGCACAGTGTAGCTATATAAATAAGAATTGTGCCAGTTGAGCTGTGCGACAACTACAACGACAACGACAACGGCGACGTCAAGTTTTATGTTTGTTTATCGCCAAACTGAAAGCTGGACACTCGCAGCTGGACAGCAGCCGGATAGCCGGATAACTGGATGGTTGACTATGGCCAAAGCAGAAAAGGACAAGCAAAGTTTGGTGGGACTCACCCACATGCTTAGTGCAAAGTGGGTAGCTTCACAATTTGCTTGCTTTTTTGGGATTTATGCGTTTGACTTTGGCTATTTATTTTGTTGAGCTATTTCATTGATTTGGCAATTTTCTGTGCATTCGACCATGTAATTGAGTTGGCAATTTTATTTTTGCTCTGGGAAAGAGGTTGCTCCTTTCTTTATGTGGCACATCAAATGTTAGAGTACCTCTCTAGTTAGAGGTAGCTATGATCGAGGCAGAAGATGCATATCGCGTGAGAGACAACGCATGCTGGCTAAGCAAAGTTTTTATGGCTCATAACTGCTCTAATTAAGGGCATTGTCAAGAATTCCTAACAATAGCAACTTCAGTTGCAATTGGCAGATTTCTGCGACTTGCATGTCGCCAGGGCTCAGTCGCCTATTTAATTGTCATGTTTGTGTATACAGAATGACAGCATTTTGGCGGATGAAATGCGACAGCGACACGTAAGAAAATAATTATGCTCTTGGCAACATTGTATATCACTCCAGCAACATGTTTATCAAAATGCAGTTATCAAACGCTTGGCAACAACGACGCTAACTTTGGCAACATTGCAGCTAGCAAAATATTGCGTATGGAGTATTGTAAATGATTGCGAGCCCAATTCTGACATAAAGTGAAATAATTACATGTTCTGATGACAAGAACTGCTAGCTTTATTCACGCGCTCGCTGTTCGCATTATGAGGGGCAGACGAGGAGCAGTCGCCCAAAGGAATGCTGCACGAATGCACTGAAGGAATGACTAAATAAAAAAAGGAATAAAAATTGTTGGCAGCGACTGGCAATTGCATTTTTGGTTACATTTCGCTCACGTTTTTGGGCCGCAATTAAAAACGAACGAAAAATGAAAAAGACCTGGCCGGGAAAAGCAAGCTACGAAGCGGAGGCGCAAAAGGCCGCGTTTAGCCAACTATGAAGATTTAGATAAGCGCCTCATTTTGCTAGCCCGCTGGCCGGGCCCTGGTCAGTGGCTGCATTTGGGTTCAGTTTTTTTTTTTCTGTGTCCACGTTTTCCATTTCATTTCGTTTGTTGTGTACGCCTCTGCGTGTATCGGCTTTGGGTTACTATTTGGCTAAATTGTCGCGCAGACCTTGAGTGTCCTACACTTGCATTTAAATTACACGAGACACATTCGTTTTTTTCTTGTATTGTGTATTTTACGAGGGTGTAAAATAAATGCGGTTGCGGCGCAAGCTGCCTCCAAATTTATTTGTCATAATGTAATTTTAAATGTTTGCCGTTTGCCGTTGCCGTTTGCTTATGCTAATGACTTTTTGTGGCTGGTTGTCTTACATTTAAATTATACACAATATCATTTGTTGCCGAGTCAGAGAGCAGGCACAAAACAGCGCATATCGTACAAATTGTATGCCACCCAATCAAAACAAATCGGCACCCACCGCACAAATACGCAGGCGGCGATGGCGATGATTGGGGGGCTTGTGGTGCTAGTGGTGGTGATCCACAGTGGGCCAGTCGTGGTCGTTGGCAATCATCGCCAGCTGTAATGATTGCGAACACAATCTTGCCATGTTGATCTGCTGCAGCCAGGCGGAGGAGACTCAAGACACAGTCCCATAGGCCGCGATTCGAGCGCACGCCGCAAAAAGTTTTCCGCAGAATTTCCCTCAGTTTTCTATTGCCGCCGACGCGGCTGTGTGTGTGTATTACTGTGGTCATGACTTGGGCGACTGCATAGAATTTCAACAATAATCGCAGTGAGCGCGGCTAGGCTAACAAACCAGCAAACAAGGCGAAAACAACACACAAACAACAGCAGCAACATGCACAGTAACAGCAACCGCAACAACAACAAAAGCAGCTGGTATCATCATATTCATAATGCGCATAAGCCGCGTGGCAAGGCTAAAAGGGGCGTGACGGGGAGGTGGCGGCATCGGAAATTCATTCCAACGAATTCGCAATTCTGCGAAATCAAATTGCACAAATATTTCTCTTATGCAATGCACCAGAGGGGATCGTGAGAGGGGAGCGAGTTGAGGGCGCACTGTTGTGTCGATCCCCCAGTTGCCATTGCCAGATGTGGTCCCAACTAAGTAACTAAGTGAAGCTCCTCAACACAGCAAAGAGGCAACAGAGACTGCAGTCGCAAGCCAGTTGAGGTTGCCCCGCTGCCATTGTGGTGGCCATTGTTAGACATAGACACACAGACACCACAGATGGTCGCCACAGCGCTTGTTCATGTTTACACGTCGACAGCAATTACGAAAAGGCCGTCATAAAATGTATTAATATTGATAAAAATTAAAAAAAATGAGATGCGCCCCCGGGTGGACTCGAACCACCAACCTTTCGGTTAACAGCCGAACGCGCTAACCAATTGCGCCACGGAGGCAGTTAGTCACCTGCTGGGAATATATGAAAGATAATGTCCGTTACTAAGTTACTTAAGATAGAACAATTTATATTAACTGCAAATATTAAAAACTCAAGCAAACTATATGGAATATAAGCAGTGATTTTTACTTTTCTGCTCACTTTGTTTTATCACCTCAACGGAGTTGTCAGTTATTTAAATAATAACTAAAACACTTTGAATGAAATATTTAAATAATAAAAAAAAAATAAGTAAAGAAATAAAACTATAAAAAAGATCGATCCTGCCAGGAGTCGAACCTGGAATCTTCTGATCCGTAGTCAGACGCGTTATCCATTGCGCCACAGGACCGGTTGGTGAACTGGTTCTTTATGGGCACACATGTAATCCAAACAAATTTTTAGTTCTATAAATAGACACATTTTTACATGATAAACATTTTTTTTTTGTGTTTTGCGTGTTTCCAAATAAATTTGCATATCATTACAATAGTAGTATTGAACTCAAAGAATATTCCGGTTTTTGTAGATCATCCGCATTTCTCTTCTATTTTGCTTTGTAATATTTATTCTCTATTTATTTATTGAATTATATAATTATGTTGAATATTATTATATTTATTATTATTAATATTATTTAAGTTTATATTATTAAAAATAATCTATATTTGATTACTAGAAAGATGTTTTTTGCAATGTTATTTTTGAGAACTGTTCGTCGTTTATATATTATTGAATTATATATATGTAATTACTTAAAGTGATCAGTTGGCTGCATCGTGTAAACTTTGTCAGCGTCTCGCAGTCTCCTGTGAACGTGATAAGCTCAAAATCAAGCACATCGTCATCATCTTCGTCGTCGTTATGGTGGCAGCGACCGCCACTGCTGCTGCTGCTGATGCTGATGCTTAGCCAGAGAGTCCAATCGGCATGGGCAAGTCAAGTCAACTCGAGTCGTCGCTGCAATGGAATTACAGCAACTCTAATCTCTCGACAATTGTGGGCGCACACAGCGCGCAGGCGCATCGAAATCATGCAAAGAGGAAATGGAATCGCGCAATGCAACCGGGCAAGACTTGCCACAACTTGCAACTGGGGCCCTGCCACTGGGGGTGGGCAAAAGAAGGGGAAGGAGTCGGTGAAGGAGTCGGAGAAGGGGTCGGAGAAGGGATCGGAGAAGGAGGAGGAGGATAACAGCTATAACGACAGTGAGAAGACCCCAAGCAGTCTACGAAACTTGGCTTAATGCTCGGTGTTTGTGACTCTGTTTTTGGCCATGTACACATAGCCTGATCCTGATCGTGTCTGGTCTTCTAACTTGGGAGAATTCCTCTAAATGGTTTTCGTATCATTTTTGTTGCTCCTCTGTTGTGGCCAGCTCAAATGAATCATCCCAGCCAAACTCCTCCCCGCTGTGGCGTCGAGTGCTGCACAGCATCCAGCAGCGATGTGTGAATTTCTTGGCCTGGTCGCGAGACTCCAACTGGCTTCAACTGCCACTCGCTTCGATCTGTGGCGAAAGGAGTGAAAATTTATTGAGCTGTGGGCGCGCATTATTCATGCACTGCACCAGTAAACGGCCAGCGACCAGATCCAACCAGCCAACCAAAAGTAGGCGACACCGTCCGCTGTTGCTTGGGGACTTTGGTCGCCGTCAGTTTGGGTTAACAGGTTAATGTTGTCCACCGGTCTGAGAAGATAAAAAACCAAAAAAAAGATATATACATTCGAGTATAAAAAATAAACTATTCGCTGCTATTGTTTCACATGAGCAGACCAGGCCAAAAACGTTGCAGACCACTTATCGCCCTGTCAAATGCAATCGATGATATTGTTGTTGCTGTTGCACGGTGCACCTAATGATGACGAAAGTTGCCCGTTGTGGTATCTGCATCTAATCATCTTACTGTTTTACACTCTCCAAGGTGTTGCATGCTTATCGCCTGGATTGGTAATTACAACAGAAATGATGTCGAAAACAATAATTCGTTTTGGCTTAATTTCTGAGAAAATGTTATTTATGCCTCTGGCATGGGCAGGCTTTAGCAAAAGGTTGCACACGGCACTGGGATTCGAACTTCATGCTTGGGGCGCGTTTATCGTGTTGCATCAATAAATTGCCCAGTCGAGCAGCGTCAGCAGCAGGAGCAGCAGCAGCAGCAATCGCAGGTATCAACATTTCATAATATTTACAATAAACATGCAACTGCTGAACGAGAAGGATTCTTGCAGTTTGAGTCGGGTTGGTAGGATGGCAGCAACAGGAACAGCAGCAGCAATCACAGACAAAGCGGTCCACAAAGTGTTGCACAGTTGCTGGCAACATTTAGCGCATCATGTTGCGTGAAATTTGACACTTTAGCAAATGTTGTTGTTGCTGCTGCTCTTAGCAATGACGACACAGTCAAGCTGCCAGACACACGGGCAACATTTGAATTTCAGTCTTTTTGCTGCTGCTGCTCTTGCTCTTGCTGCTGTATCTGCGGTCTGTGGCTTATTTATGTGCGTCAGGTTTAGCAGTCTTGGTCCCGAACAGCAAAACTGCTTTGGGGGCTACCGAATTTATGTGCCTTTGTCATATTTGTTGGCGGCCTTATAACAATAATAATACACAAATATGGCCAATGCGTTGTCAACAGCTGCAGCTCAGTGTCCAAGCTTAAAATTCGACTTAAGTCTCCAATTGCATGGGCATAACCAAGAAGGGGTAACACGGGACAGACTGTGAGCACAAATCCATCGATATATATCTTAATATCTTTTTTTCTGGCGGTGGCAATAAATTGAATTAACAAAAAGAATTCTTACAAAACATTTTTATGTTGAAAATTTTAAAGTAATGGAATACAATAGAATGTAATTCATATAACTTGTTAGTTTGTTATGCATTATTATATTTACTGTACCTTGTGAGATTTATTTTACCCCCTTTCGAGGCTGTCAGCCCAAGTTTGAAGTGTTTGTATTTTGTTTGCAAAGATGCATCACAAGAAACATACTTCCACTTGCAGTTGCTAATGCAATTTTTTCACATGCAATGTATTTGGGAATTATACTCAAGGTTGCAAGAGATGTGTTGGTTCCCCCTGGCAAAGATCTAGCTACGCGTATGTCTCATTGCATGCTGAATGCTGCATGCTGCCATGCAACAACGCACACAATCAAGCGACAAATTGATCGCGCTCTGAGATAGGCAAACTGCAGCTACAGCTCCAACTACATGTGCATAGTTCGCATAGGCCTACAAGGCAACGGACAGCGAGCGAAACTAATATCTGTGCAATTGCCAATGCCAATATTCCTATTTAATATGCCACGAATTGACATGGCCGTTGCCATTAAGCATTTGATATGGCTAGGACGCATCTCAGGTCCAGGCCTAGTTAGGCCCATGGATTCAGTTGCTGGACATGTTGTGACATTAAAACCCGGCAATGTGGATTGCATTTTTGCCAGCCTTAATTGAATCAAATTAGCTGAGAAATGAAATTGTTTTGTTTGGGGCGGCGGGCAGTTCAGTTAATCAGTATCTAAAACAAATTATGACTGTGCTCAAAATTGCATGGCAATGCGGATTGCTTGGTACTAGAAATGCATTACTGTCATATGTCTGCTAATGGCAAATGCAATTTATATAATTAATATCACACACACGCAATTTGCAATTTAATTTCATTAGGATAATTCTAATTAGAACGATGAGCTTCATGAGCTGTTGTTGTTGTTGTTGCTGTCCATATCGCCTGTGCCCAATCGTTGGTCGCATACACACATAGTTTTAGTTTGGTTATTTGTATGTGTGTGTGTGTGACTGTGTTTAAGCTGGAATTTAATTGAAATTGTGGCTATCATTCGGAAATTAATGAATAGACTACCCACACATGCATAGCAATGCAATTACATTTAACAGCTGCCTGGGCAACAACTGCAATGATGAGCTTTGCATTGATGCAGGCTGATAAATATATAGTAATAAAATCGTATATGTGTGTGTGTCTCTGTCTGTGTTTGTGGCCGTTACAACATTATATATGTAATAGCACAACAGATTATAACGTATATTTCAATCTATAACAAACAGGCTAATTAAATTGGCTTGCAGCTGAGGCGCCGACGTCGGCGTCGACATCGACGTCGGTGTCGGGCTATATTAAAATCCATTTAAATCTAACAAATGTATCGATATTCATGGGACCAATGCATTGGTCCAATGGACACACAGTGGCCTATCATAGTTAATCATCTAAAGAAGCATTTTATTTGTTTGTGTCCGTTTGTGTTTTGCTCTGCTTGTATTTGTGTGCGTTGCCGTTGCTGTGTGTCGCCATTGTTGGCCCTAACATTTCCAATCAGATAAACCAGCAACCAAACGCACGAGCGCACAAACCATGGCCAATGGTAGTGGTCAGAGGAAGCGAGGCGCAGGCAGCCGTGGAGACAAAGTTTGAGGCGAAAGCCCAGTGTTATCGGAACGTTATTGCTGCTGCCACTAATTAGTTAATGCATGACCAAATATTTGTTGCCATTGCTGTTTTGTTTGCTTCCTATGCATTTGAAAATTCATGGAGTCCTTAACTTAATTGTTTATTGGTATATAAAAATGATGTTGAAAAGTTGATTGGTACAATCTTCAAATACTGTTTTCTATAGATTTGTAAGAGAGTCATCTATATGTTAATAGTTATAGAAAATTTCGATTATAAATAGTAGTTTATGGAAAAAATTCGTTTTTTTCAATGCTTATAATCAAGAAGTTCAGTTTAATCATTTATGCTTGCATAAGTATTTTAAAGACAATCTGCTGAATATTATGGATCTCGGGCTTATGAAGACATTCAGCAAATCACATCGCTTAATCTACTACTAATAATAATAATAATAATAATAATAATAATAATTAATACTTGATTACCTAGGTTTAATGTAGGCTCATTAATTTCCATAACCCATAATTTGGTTAGACATAATTTATATAACCTTTAATTACTTATTTATTTCATTTATTTTACTTATAGATTGATCTTTGTTAGTCATCTTGCTTGTTGATTGTTCCCTTCATCAACCTATCCATATTTTATCTAATATAAATATTGATTTCAATATTGTAGATATCAATAGATATAAATATTTCGATATTGTAGATTTTTATATTGAACAAATAAAATTTCTACCATATTACCTAATCAGATAATCGAAATGACGGCCAGCGCTGCTTTCGTTGGCCAGGTCTAAACACTAATTAGTTAATGCATGCCCAAATATTGGTGACTGCTGCTTTGTTCACAGACCCATTGAATCATGCTCATATTTTGTTTTGTCTGGTTTATAAATGCGTTATGGTTTTGGTTATAGTTGGCTGCGTGTGCGGTGACTTTTCTGTTGGTGTGAGCATTTCCCCGGTCCTGTATGGAAATGCTTTGCATTGTTTATCGCAGATGCTGATTAACTGATTTATATGGCCGGTCATTTGTAATGCATTGATCACCACGTTTAGTGGTGAGGAATGGGGAGAAAGGGGAAACAGCCCAACTGATAGACAGTTAAGCTAATGTTAAACGCAGCACATAGAAATAGAGTTGGTGATTATTTCAAGTTAATTGCCCTGCCAATAACCAAAAATAACATACGTATTTTGTTCGAATCACAATGTAATTATATAACAATTATGGGAGTGGCCAGACGACACATTGTCGCATGTTGGGCTTCAATGTAATTAAATAAAATGGAGGCCCAGAACAGTACACGAAACTCATGTGATGCTGCACATGGCCCAAGCCACTTCTATGACATCGATAAATGCATATGGAGGCTATAACATTGATGTGCTTGGCTGCATATTACGTGCATTTAATTGCTGCCAAAAGCGATGTAAGTGATTAGCATGCAAGGTATTTGTTTATATAGTTATTGTTATTAAATTAAATAGATTGTTGATGAGCCTTGCATGTAAGGGCTCTTTGCAAAACATGAAAAATGTGGTACAAGGTGGAGCGTAAGCGGATGCTAGTTGACAATTAAAAAAAATGAACGAATGCTCATTGATAGGTTGCCAATGTGCCAGCGAACGGACGGCAATCATAAAATTTGCCTAGCTGGATGCCAGTTTATGACCGGTAGACACGCGCTGACCATTAATTAGCGCTAGCCCCAGCACCATTCCCATAAAACAGCCGTCTAGATGTTTAATTACATACTCATAACGCCTGGCAAAAGTACTTACCAACATATATGCTTACTTGGCTTACACATTTCACGTTAAGTGCTGTTTTTGACTTACCGCCGCCGCAATCGTAAAACAAAAGACTTAGGCAACGAACTTAAGCCGTCTTCACTGTTGTTAGCTGGTGTTGGTTTTATCTGGTGTCGTACTCTCTAGCATACCAATAAATATTAACATGCCATTTCACGCCTCAATACAAGCAACTGTGACTTCAGCTCATAATTCATGCGTTCAATAACAACAAATGCTGCATAACAAATAACCAACTGTGGCAGAGCAGACGTTAGAATGTAGAAACCTTGCCAACAAACACATCGCAGCGCAGCCGGCGCACGTTTTGTATTGAAGACGCATCGAAATTTAAAGAGCAATTCATAAGCATAAATGGGCATTATAAAGACATTGCTTCGCCTGTGTTCACACAATTGAGCGCTTCGACTGATTTCGTTTCGATTTCTCGATTTCTGTCCAATCATCTGGCGGCAATTAATCAATCTTTGCCGTCAGTTACCGTTCTTAAATTTCACTCACACAATTAGAAGCACTCGCTTTATATATTTTTTTTCATAAATTATTTTATTTATTTTTTTGTTTGTTGTTTGCTTGTATTTTTTTGTATTTTTTTTTTTCATTTTTGTTTATGTTTTCTGGTGATTGCCTTTAAATTTAAATAAACGTATGTTTTATATATTCAACTATCAATATGGCCAATTACAATACATTTATCGCATATGCTTACAACATACATTCATATCTGTATTTCTAGAAGTAAGTTTACATACATACATATTACATATTTGTTTATGCCTCACACATACATATAAATTAAGTTAAACACTAAATTTGTATTATATGTACACAGAACTTAAGCGGTTATTATGCGATTTATAAATATTTTTTCTTTTGCTAAAATTATACAAAAATTGCTAACAAATATTATTTTTCATTTTATCTTTCTTCATTTTCCTCGTATGTTACAAATTGCTTTTAACATTGAATTGATTTAAACATATTTATGTGTATATATTTATAAGACTTAGGCATTAACATTGAACATATATATGTACAAATAGTATATGTATTTGTATATAGTATGTGCTGTTTTTATAAATACATACAATGCGGTTCATTTGACTTACTTTTGTTTTTGTTTTAGTGTTTTCTTTTTCTTTGTTTTCTTTTTATTTAAGTTTATTTTACAATGATTAATTTGTTTAAATTAATGTTTATGCTTATGTTTTTTGTTTATCACGTCTGTTTGTTTAATGTCTAATAATTTAGCTAATTTACAGCTTAAAGTATTTTGCAATTTACAATTGCATTGCGAAATAGGATAAACATTTTGCAGTTGCTTTATACAAAACAGTTTTTAGTTTTCTTTTTATTTTTTTGTTGCTTTTTTCTTTTGGACGTGCATTTTAATAGTTAATTTTAATGCTTATTTATTGTTAGTTTCTGTGTGCTTATTGATGTTGTTTTTGCAGTTTCTAATGCGGCTATTTGTTTTTAGTTATACATACATATATACATATTAATATTTATGAAATTCCGTTTGTCGGGCTTTTGCTTTAACATATTTGCGTATTTTGTTTTGTATTTATTTTTTTGCTAATATTTTTGCTGATTTTATGGCAGTTTATACAGCACAATTAAATACGCCGAATTTGCGTCGAGAAATTAAATTAATTAAGCGCAAAATAAAACAATGAATTCGTACCCACACACACACACACACACACACACACTGGACAAATGTACAGCAACGCACAATCACTCCCTCACTCAAACACACACAAGAGCAATAAAAATAATATGTGCGGCCCTTTAATTAATTTTAATGGGCTTTTGCCTCAGCAGCTGGCCGACAACGAAAACTTAAATAATTAAAAATTGCACGCAATGTTTACAATTAGGAATAGGCAGCACTTGACGAGCTCACACTCGCGAGCAACGCACCATTCTAGAAGACGCTCAACAACAAGAAGACAACGGCACGTGAGTGAAGCTTAGGCGCGTCCTTGCTGTGTGTCCGGGCGCTGCTGCATGTGGCAAGTGGTCAGTCAATGGCTGCGAAGGGAGTCCTCAGTTTGGCATTGTGTTTGGAAATCAAGTCAAGTTGCAAATCGCCACTACTCTAGCTGAACAAGTTGTTGTTCAAATTGTTCCCGCTCCATCACGTATAGTCTGTGCGCCATGTGCCCTGTAGATGCCAAGAAAGAGAGAAAGAGAGTGAAAGAAAGAAAGAGAGACAAGAAATACAAATATTAGCAAATAATTTTTCATTCTCTTATACAACAGAAAGAAATTCTCTTATATATGACGCTTCTACTCACCATCGAGCTGAGACCCAAGTGATAGGGCTGAGAGTGGGGCACAACACCGCCCCCAAGGGAGCCTGCCGTGGAGAAGCCACCCTGCAGCCCACTGGAGGCGCCCAATGCGCCCATGCCGCCGGTATACCAGCTGCCATGCATATGCGCATGTGCCGGATGCAGTCCGCTGGAAAGGTGTCCATGTTGCGCTGGAATGACAAAGCAGAATTCGTGTTGTGGTTTAGCAGGCTGGCTATGAAGCAACCAATGTTAGTTGATGCTCACCCATGGATGCGGAGAAGCCGCCGCCAAAACCTTTGGATGGATCGAGCGGCTTGAAATCGCCCATGCCCAAATGGCCGCCCATTGGCAGGCAGCCGCCGCCCAAGCCCTTTTTCTTCTTCGACTTGGAGCTGAGCTTGCGATTACGCGTCTGAATGCCCTCCTTTTTCATGGTAAGTGGACGATTGACCTGCAAAACAAAGTAGAAGAAGAAATGGCAGCTGTTGTTAGTGGGTGTTTGCTGCAACAAAGGGAAAATCAATAAACTGTGTCTGCCGCTGGGCAGCAGCAGCACCAACTAAAATGGGTCAAATTTATGCAAATTCATGGCGAAGCCCTCTTGGCCGGAAATGCCGCTAACTGCACACGCTGTCTGTTGCAAACGCACTGTGCCGCTGTGCTGAGTGGCAACCGGGAACCGGGAAGTGAAAATGAAGTATTACAAGCATTTCTACACGATCAGATAAGCGACATTTGCGAATGCGATTAGTTGGCGCTGATAGCAAACGACGACGGACGGCACAGCACCCGGGCAAACAATTTTTTTTTTTATGTTTATTTTTTTTGTGAGTCGCTCAGCTTTGGCCATTGTTGAGGCTGCTGCTGCCTGCCGCTTCATATGCAATTTCTTATCACTTGCGAACATCTAGGCAACAACAGCAGCAGCAGCAACAACAACGCCGCCTCATTGCGCTACAATTACAATATTGAGTTACCCATTTGCCGAGGCTGCGCTGACGACAAAAGAAAGAAAAGTTACATTATGTATAGTATATTGTCGTACTTAGAGTTGAGTGGAACAGCCCTCTCCCTCTCTCTCCCTCTCTCTCTCTCTCTCTCTCTCTCTCTCTGTCTCTGTCTCTCTCTCGGCTACCTGGGCGTGAATTACGACATTATTGTGCCTCTTTTTTGTTGCAGTGCAAACACAGAAATTGTTAAATTGCTGGCAATTGTTGGTGAGTGCATATTTGTTTGCAGCATGCCGAGGGTTGCTTGTGTAATGCTCCGAAAAAGGAAAAAAAAGGAAAACAACGGAAAACCAGAGCAAACCGTATCACTTACAGTGATGCGATGCTGAATTGGACGATCGGCGGTAATTGATAGTCTCTCTCTGGTCCCTGCCACTCCCTAGCATTTAGTACAAATTGTGGCAATTAGCATCTTGCCGGCAGCTGCTCACAAAGCTTTAATTGATATGCAGCCAAAGCATCTACAGCAGCAGCGACTAAACAAAGCATAAAGTTGTTAATGTATTCGGGGCCCGGGCGGAGCTCATTAAGGAATTCAACAGAAAACTCACTCAAAGCGCAGCGCAGATTTTTATGCATAAAATCTTAATCGACCATGCAAGCGATTGCCTGGCATGGTTCATATTGAAAGGGGAGTATGCAACACGCGCCGCTGCAGTTGACTTGCACTTTGACAGCCGGAAAAGATAGCCGAGTGGGTGGGCCCCACATGCAGAGAGATAAAGAGAGACAGAGTGACAGTCAGACAGGCTGCTGAATAGATAGTACAGAGCTGCAGCCTGTTGTTGGCAAATTGACTGAGACGGCGCCAGGCTAAGGTTCTGGCTCTGGTTCTCTTTTCTCAGTTCTCTGGCACTCTCGGCGTACCGTTAGGTCACCTTAAACTGTATGCGACATATATCATGTTGACGCCACAGGACACTCAGCAGCTGTGTAGCAAAGCGCAGCAGGAGTTGATTATCGGCTGCTGATAACAACAAACAAACAGGACGTGTGTGCATTGAGTGCGTTGCGACGGCAAGTGTCTCATTTGCTGTTAATTAGCAGTTTTCTGCTGCAACATTTTCCAGTGAACTGCGTGAAGACACGCGTAACGTTTAACCCCCCACTCGTGCCCAAAAAGAGGGGGCAACTAAATGCAGTCAGCATTTCCATAAAATGTGCCAATCACGTGGCCAGATCGCTCAGCGAAAGAGGCCCACACAAGCCGACAACGACAACGATGGCGGCCAAATGACAAACGAATTGAATTGAAATGAACTGCTAGCTAGGCTAGGTTGCAGCTACAACAACAGCAACAACAACAAAATCAACAACAAACAGCTGAGCACTGAGAAATGCAAAAAGCGGCGCTGATTGGCATCTTATCAAGATGGGACACTGTCCAATTGAAAGAACATTTTTGCAAAATAATTTTCGCTGCTATGAATGCGCAGGCACATGTGTTAGCTACTATGTGTGTGTGTGTGTGTGTGTGTGTGTGTGTAGGCCATTAGCTAGCACACACTCACACACACACATACACAGACTGACAGTCACCCAGCTAGTGGGCTATTTTGGCGCATTGCTCATACGGCGCACTGCAAGCAGCCGCCGCTTTCAGTGTTTACAAGCTTACAAATCAGATTAGATATGTGGAGCATTCAATGTATGTAAATATGTGGATTGCGCTCTCTTTGATATATTAACATAGATATGTGTGTGAGTATCTACCCCAGTCCAACTTCGCCTTTGACCACACTCAATTACTACATTTCGCCGCGTCGATTACCATCGAAATTGGCAAATTCAGCACTTCAATTGCAGAATTAGTTGCAAAAGCCACAGTTTAATTAGTTTGCGCCACTCGCTGAGTAGACACAGGTTGCCCATCATTATTTTAAAGAGCCACTGACATGTAAATGTGCTAAAAGTTCAAGTGATTTTTCTCAAACTTTCCACATTCTACAAAACTCATTAAAAGCTGACTGCAGGCATTACGGGGGAAAATGGGAAAACAAGCACATTAAAGAAAGCAAAAGAACAAAAATGAAAATAAAGGCGCTGTTTCTGAATGCTTGACTAGAAAATATCCTGCAGCTATATAATTTAGTTTTTAATTTATATTCAAGATCTATTTATGTAAAACATTACATTTAAAATATGACACTATTCATGCCACAACTTATCTTCGGTAGTTATAGAAAAGCAATCTGTATCTAAATAACTTTGACTTTTGATAAATTCCATAAGTACATATATATATTGAGAAAATATGACTCACATTGACTGTATCAAGTAATCCTTATGGCTTTGATATCGTTTAGTTTTTTTTTAAGAATCAACACAAGTGAGAGTTTCATAATTCGAAAATATCCTTTCTAGCTAATTAAATATTGTCAGGGTATACAAAAAAGCTTTAACGCTTATGCGCTGTCCCTGTTGGTTTTGGCTAATGAATATTTAATAAGCCAGAAGTTGGTCAAAACAACCCTCGACAAAAAAATGGGGGCGAATGCGCTAAGGGCGCGAAAATGTTATTAAATCTAGTTTCCACATGGCTCGACAGCATCTACTATATCATTGGCTGCATTTCGGAAGGGGACAATGGGAGGCGGAGTGAGCTGAGCTCAGTGAGCTGTAGTCTATTACATAAATTACGCCAATTTCTGGTAGCCGTCGCCGTCGTCGTCGCCGTTTGCCTTCGCACGCGTTAGCCATAATAAAATCAAAGCTTATCGCATTTTCACAGCCAAACACCAGACGCTTATCTTGCAACAACAACAACCACTACGGGCATCTTTAAATAATCATCAACAATTCATCATCGGGGTTGCTGCTGTTGCCGCTGCAACCTGCCACCCTCTGTGGCAGCAGACAAAAGAGGGCACTTGGGGTGGGGAATACACTTCATTTTTGTCACTTTTAATCTGTGTGTGTTTCCCGTGAGCGCAGGCAACGTTTGCCAGCTTCCGTTGGAACTCGGAACGCTCGAGTGGCCCGAGTCGCTGTTAAATGTTGCGTTAAATCGCTTAAGCGTTTAACGAGGGTTAAGAGCTCACAAAAAAAAAATAAAAAAAAACAAAGAATCACAAATCGATGCGATGCTCAGGGTGGGCGCTTGAATACTGTTTTATATATGTGTGTCTCTCTATAGCCATATAGTTATTTGACTTTCTACTTACGTTGTGCAGCTTGTAGTACAATCCGCAGGCATTGCAAACGGGCTCGCCGCTGGCATTGCGTCGCCAAAGGGTTGTGGTTGTGGTCTTGCAATTGGCGCAGGATGTGCCCGCCCGCTTGGCCGCACTCTGCAGCGACTGTAATGTCTGTAAATACAAAGAAAAAACGGAAAGAAATTTGGTTAGTTAGTTGGCTCATGCGCTCATTGTTGGTTGGCTCGATTGTGAACTCATATGGCAAGGGTAAATAAAATTGATTATGCTAATGTCGCACGCCCACAAATATGTTGGCGCGCTAATTGAACGGTGCCAAAACTAACGCACCCAAAAACAATCATGTATATATGTGTATATATGTGTAAACAGGTATGTGCATAGGATACTGGTCCGTTCTGTTCAGTTCTGTTCTGTTCTGTTCTGTTCTGCTGTGCTCCTCGTCTGGCCTGACCAAGCAAACAAAGTTGCTCGACACACCAGGCAACAACATTTTTTAAATGGCATGCGAGAGGCAACTTGGGGCCTTTAACAGCAGCATCAATTCATTAAAATGACAATTTTTACAAAACTGCCCAAAAACAACAGCAGCAACAACAACAGCAACAACTGGGGAGCATGTCTGCGCCACGCTTAAATTTCCACGAATTGGCTACAAGAACCGTAGCCCCCAACTCGAGACCCAAACATTGTCTGCTGTGCCTCGCTTTCAAGCAAACATCCAGGGAGTCCAACGAGAATCCAGACCCAAAGTCTGTAGTCTAAAGTCTTTTTGGTATCTTGTCTGTGCCTCAGTCTCAGTCGCAGTTTTCAAGTCTCAGCCTCTAGCTCTGCAGTTTCAGCTTTTTGCTTATGTTCATGTTGCTCGAACAACAACAACAGCAACGAGAAGGAGAACACATTGCAATGCGGCCCTAAACTGGCGTTGATCATGTTTGACTTTGATTTTTAATTGTTGCCCCTGCCTTCACCACAGTTAGCTTGCTTGTGGCTCACCTGTTGTGGTTTCTTTTCTTTGGCTGCCTTGCTGGCTTGCTGCACGCTGCCATTAACATAAATCAGAGGTCATACCCCAAAAGACACTGTCCAACTGCAGTATCTGCAGATAGTCTGCATTTTTTTTTATTTTTTTTGGTTTTCTTTTCGTGGTGGTGGTGGTGGTGGTGGTGGTGGCACTGGTGTTGTGTTAACGAGCTTGTAACAATTTCACATACAGACAGCTCCGACTGCTAAATCGAAGTCGAAATGTGCGAGAATTCAAAATGAATTTCCAACGCCTACAAAATGCCCAACTCGCGGTAATTATGTGGCCGCAAACAGCAGTGACAAGCTGGTCAAAAAGCCTAAGCCGTTGCATACATACATACATACATGCATACAAACATACAAATGTATATAAATTAAGATGTAAACATGATGCAGCAACAAAACGCACTAAGCAGGCAGAAAAACAAACAACAGCAACAACAACTACAAAATGTAGCAATTCGCCTTTGCATTCCAAGTCTCAATTCCTTTTAACCAGGCCAGCTGGATGAAGTGCTAAATTGCAGAGAATTGAATTTTTGTGTCTTCTTGGTGTTGCTGCCTTTGCTGCTTTGTGGACACTTTAAACAGCACTGTTAGTTAACAGTGCTTCATGATGTGGCAAAATAAATCAATGTCGGACAGAGCTCACACAGCAATTGTACTGGGTGTGAGTGTAGGGGGTTGTGTGGGGGTTGCGTCGCATTGACAAACTGTCAAACATTGTCAGGGCGCAATTTAATTGAAATGCAAAAAGCGCAAGCGCCAACAGTCAGACAGCAACAACAACAACAACGACAACAATTCAAATACAAGATGGCGCTTGTGATAAATAATAGTATACAAAAGCAGAATACAATGCAATGAATTCCCACATACACACATACATATGTATATATATAAATATAATTATGCATGTGTTTGCCTTGTGAGTCAATAAATTTGAATTTCTTGCGCTTAGGCATGACAAAATGCGTTTATTTTTATATTTGTTGCCACCTTGCATTGATTTATTTGCGATGCAACGGGACACAGCTCAAAATGTCTGCATTCCACAAAATGGCGACTGTTTGAGTTTAGCATTTTGAAATTGTTCATAACAGTTTATGCAAATTGTAATTTTTTTTTCAAAAGAAGCATCGCATTTAAATATTTAATTAAAAATAAACAAAACACACACAACAACCAAAAAATGTGCCACGAAAATTGTGTAAAGCAAATGAAAAGCGTTGCCGACGAAAGTAAATACTTATGTATACAGAGAAGGGGGAGGGATGGAGTGGCAGTTCTGCTGCGAGGTGCTGGGTCAGACAGCATAGCTACAGTTCTATTTATTGCGCAGCTTTTGTGCGCCTTGGATGGCAATGCCCTTTTCCATCTAAGATATCGCACCAAAGGCAGCACTCAGTCCCATTCTTGCCACAGAGCGAGTTAGTCAGAGATAGAGGGAGAGAGAGAGAGAGTGATAGAGAGAGAGAGAGAGAGAGATGCTGCCCAGTAAATGTTACGTTTATCTCAGTGTAACATCTCTTACTTGAGGGCAGAGGCAACGTCTGTATAAGTATGTATTACTATCCGTATCAGTGTATATGTGCTATGTATATGCTGTTGTATCTGTAGCTGTATTTGTATTATATATGCATGTATATATATAAATATATATATATATATATATGTATATGTGTGTGTGCGTATTACCCCACTGCCCACACAGAGACAGACATTTTATCAGCTCGTTTTTTTTTATATATTTTTTGCTTTATCTGACAAAACATTCATTAAATTGTTCGCAACCAGCGCAAAAAGTCGTTTGCAGTTACTGCCTGCCAACCCCCAGCGTTGAATTTGCCCTTTGGGGGTTGTTTTGGAGCAGCCCCCACAACGTACACATACACACACACACACAAACACACACAAACACCGATACACAAAGAGAAGATGGCAAAAGATAGCGACCAGATCTCTGAGGCAGCAGCGCAACGAAATTTTCTATATCTGATGCTGGCTTTGACTTGGGTAACTGTCAGTGTGGTTGCGTGGTTCGGGTGGTGTTTTTTGGGTGGCTGCCAAACGAAACGAAATGAAATGAAAACGGCAAAGCTGTAACAAAATGTCCAGACCATAACAGTTACATTTAGACGAGTGTGCAGCCTTATATATATGTATATATTTATGTATATATATATAAACGCACTCAGGCGCCTACTTTTGTTGTTGTCTGTCGAGCTGTGCTGAAAATATATGCACATATGTATTCAACAAAAAGAGAAAAAAAAAAACTCGTAGAAATAAAACTTGTGCGACTGTGAAATTTAATTTAAAAATTCAAATTTCATTTGTGGCAGGACAAAATGGACTCGACTGACTCTTTTCTCTTTTATTTATTTTTTTTTTTGCTTTTCATGTCCTGGCTCATTTCCTTTGCAGGCGGATTCGATTTGCTGAGCCCCAGCCACATGCTGTTCGTCGCTGAGGCGTGGCAAACGCAGGCTGTTGCTCTGGCATTTAATTTCTCTATATATTTTTTTATTTGCTTGAAGGGTTGTCAAACACGGCTCGTTGATTGGCTTCGTTTGCGACGCAAGTTTGCCACACATTTGCTTAATTAATACATCAGCTTAGCTTATTTTACTGGCACGCACAAAGAAAGCAAAAACTATTGCTAAAATCACACCTGCCGCCAAAAACTACTAAAAAATCAATAAAATGTATTTACCGAACTGGTCAAGTAACAGAAACAACAAAAATAACAGCAACGACAAGCCATTAATGTCGCTCATTAATGCTGTTCAATGAATTTTACGATGCTCTTGGAAATAGTGTTGTGGCTACAACATGTCGCATGGAAATTTGTTGCCAGACAGCGCCCAAAAGGTTTCGGTCTTGTGCATTTTAAACAGCAACCAGCAACCAGCAGGCAATAACAATAACAGCAACAACAACACTGACAACTAACATGGTCAAGTGAAGGCAAACCAGTCGCAGAACTCAGGCTCTATTCTCGTTCCTGCTCCGATTTGTGAAGGCATGAAAATCGTCATTAATATTTGTCACTGGACATTGCAAACTGCATATATAAATTATAGAACCTGGCTAGAAGTAGCCTTGCTGCCCGTTGGCCAGCTGCTGTCACCAAAATGAATGTGCGCTTAGCACGCGCTTTTCCGACCCCTTGGACTTGGACTGGGCTGCGTGCCTGGACACATTTCCACATATATGTGTATTGTCTGGCCAAAATGAAAGGGTTAGAAATGCAACCCTTTTGGGTCAGGTTTTGTGCGCCCCTGTGCCAATTATGCCTTTGCATATTAAATAGGTTTTGTATGTATTTTCAACCCGTTCATATTTAACGTAAAGCTCGTAAGGCACCTCAAGGCTGGCCAAAGACTTGCGAGCCAGAGTAGCCTTAACAAGCAGGACGCGGCCTTAATCATCTGCGACCCGCGCATACAGACTCCACTAGCTCTCTCTCACTTGTTCACTGAGCATCTCTTTCTCTATCTCTGTCTATCTGGCTGTGTGAGAGCCTGTTTCATTATATTATTGGCACGCCCCGTTTTGCGGCTGCGGCTGCGCTTCATATCGTTAATTTTTAATTGATCTGTGTTGGAGCATAAAGTTGCAGTCGAGTTGGCTCAGGTTCGTCAGCTTGTGCCCCAAAGCAGGGCAGCAGGAGACATGAATCCCGTTTGGCTGCCCCCGTCACCCGGTTCAAGTACATTTTAATGGCATTAGGCTGCCCACTTGATGAAATGAGCGCGCTCTTAACAAGATCCTAGCGCCCCAAAAAGAAAAAAGGAGAACAAAATCAGAAAACATATTGCTCTCGCCTCTGGCTCAGGTCCACAAAATCAAACCCAGGCGACTTAATGCGCTCGATTGCGTATACGCCCCATTTGCAGAACGTGCATTGAACTTTTACTTGGCCTCAGTTGTTGATGTTGTTAATGTTGTTATTGTTGTGTTGCCGCTGCCTCTTGCTTTAGTTTTGATTCGTTTTGTTCTTGCTGTTGTTGTTGCTTTATCGATCGCTCTGACTTTGACTTTCATTTGGCGCGCATTTTGTTAACTTGATTTATACGCACAGCGTCTGCGCCTTGCATTTAATTTTTGGCGTCACTGCCTCCAGAATTGGGAGCCCTGCTTTCCGATATATATATTTTTTTTTAATACGCGTTATGCGCGAAATTCCCACGCCAAAGGGCTACCAATTCAATTCGATACAGTTTCGTTTCGAACGTCTATCGCACATATGGCGCGGCGCACACACAATGCGAGCTCAGCGAAAATGTGTTAATTAGAATTTCGGGCTAGTTGCGTTGTTGTTGTGTTATTCGAGCTTTTGATAAGCATAGCTTATCCATAAAATACTGTCGAGTCAGCTTTTGTCAATCACTTGACGCCAGTTCAATTTATTGATGGTTGTGGCCGAAAGTTCAGCTGGTTTGTCTCTGGCTTGTGGTTGTTGTTGCTGCTGCTGTTGCTGTGACTGTTGATGTGGCTGCACACTGGGTTGCCTAACATTTAAAAAGCCCACTTGGATGGTAACCAATCTAGACACTGATATTATATACACATTTTTGAGAGTAATGCTTTTGACTTTATTCATTTTTATTTATTTTAAAATACTTCCCAGATTTATTACAAATTGTTTCCTAGCAATAAACAATAAGTTAAATGGAGATAGAGAGTTTATTTGCTTTGAGAATTTATGGATTTTCCTAGTTAACAATATTTTTCTATCTACTTGCTGAATTAAAGAGTTAATTCTTATTAACATCTTGCGAATATTTTTTTTGTGCGAACTTATTTCATAACCGCGATCGTCTAAAGATTTCGATTTAGTTTTGTCTAATTAAGCAATACGACCAAGTTAGGTCATTTCAAATGAAAATTAATATATTTAATAGCCGTTAAGCGGCGACTAAGGCAAGTTTGTGTTGGTGTTGTTTCGCTTGTTGTCGGCGTTGAAATACGCCTTTGATAAATAATTAATTAAGCGTCTTTGGAGGCACTTAAATTATACATTTATAAATGATTGTGCCAAGTGTTGATGTGTTTATTGTTACAACGACTCTGGCAACAACACCAGCAGAGCCAGCTACAGGCTGCAAACGGCAATTGCAAGTTGTTGGTGTTGCCGTTAATGCTTGGCAATCTTTGCATGCAAATGATAGAAGGCAACGTAATAAGCATAAAAATAAACAATTTTGCATCGCTTAACAACAAAATATATATACGAGCTCACAGAAACAACCGCGACAACAACAAATGCAAACGTTTTGTTCAATTTATTGTGTGAAAATTCGCATAAATTAAAAATGAAACAAAAAGAAAAAAAAAATCAGCGACAGCGGCATAAATATTATGCAGAATGTAAGCAACGCTTGAGCACCGCTCCCCACCTCCTGCATACCCCTCTATCTCCTCCCATAGGGCTTGACTAACACATGCCGCTTATATTTATATTTATATAAGTCACGATTGCGTGGCTGTTGTTGTTGTTGTTGCTGCAGTTTTGCGATGCGCCTGCAGTTGACCTTAACAGCTGTGTTCCTAAGCACTTAACATGCATTTGCAATTAGGCATAGTCATAGCCTGAAGACCACGTCAAAATGTGACAAATCCGTTGAAGGTTGCTGCAATTGGGCTTGGCCTGGACTTGCCACAGAGCCTGCGGCACGTAGCGGCGCATACAACTACTTTTTTGGCCTTATAATTAAATGCAATTATTGAATCGCCAGCGGCCGAAAACAAAAAAAAAAAAAAACTAAAAAAACCGAACAACAATGAGCAACAACAACAACTGCAAACATATGTAAGCGAAGGCGACGGAGTCGTTGTTGTTGCAGGCTAAAATACATAAATTAAAAATTTGCATTGTTCTGTTTCAGCAACAGCAAAAGCAACAACAAAGAATTTTCTGTATGCTGCTCAAAGTTACGACTTGTTGACTGTTTTCATACAATTCGGAAATTTAATTAAAGGCGACCGAGCAGACAATGAGATGCGCAAACCACAGTCGTTCAGCGGGGCAGGTGCAGTTGGCCAAGTGGTCAATGTCCAGAGCGAAATACGTATGTATTCAAAACTTCAAGCTTGTAGTCTTGACGGAGCCTTAGTGAAATCAATACAATTGCCACCCAGCACGAGCAGCAATCGAATCGCAGACGATTTCAATGGCAGCGCCCCAAAACAATTGAATTGCATATCAAAGAGTGAGCGAGAGAGCCACAGGCGATGCGGCCCTTCAAAAAAAAAAGGACATTGATGTGCTGCATCCTGTTTTTGTGTGTGTGAGCGCGCAAACAGTCACTATACCATAAGTCAGCATCAGCGCACATAAATTTTAATTTGTTGCATATTTTGTCAACGAGAAATCAACAAACACTTTAAGCAGCAACAGCAACAGCAACAACAAACACTAGCAGAGTTGCCTCCAGCTGTGAATTTCTTGGGAATTCCCTGTGATTGCCCCGTTGCCACGTCAGTATTTGTTTTTTTTTTTCTCTCATCTTCTGTTGGATCCAATAATGGTTTATTTATGTTAATGTTATGCAATCAAAATGCATACGATTTAAATGCCAATAAAAAATCAACGCGAACAGCCAAGACGCAAACCTCACTACCAAACTGCAGTTAACGTTGCTTGTCGTTGTTGTTGTTTTTGCTTATTTGGTTTTTACGCATGTTTAATGGACTAATTTCGTATAAGACAGCAACAGTGAGCTGTGCTGCGCAGCTGCTTTCTCTTTCACACGCAGTGACAGCGTGTGAGTTCGTTGCTTAAGTCTTTCGTTTTGGGCTGAGCTCGTTGCTGCTGTTGTTGATGTAGTTGGCGCCAGGGCAACCTTCGGACGGACAGCGTTACATATATTTTCATAGTTTGTTGCTGTTGATGCGCGCGCCCGATAAAAAACGATAATGTGCCTCGACCAACCAGACGCAGATACAGACACAGACAAAGGAGTCAAAGAGTAGGAGGCGGGCAAAGCCAGGCAAAGGTAGAAGCAGAGCTATCTCCATAACCCACACTAAAAAAAAAAATCGGCCATGGCTGCTGCCTGATTATGTTTTTAGTGCGTTAAGTGATAATGATGATGCGCCTCGATTGTTATCAGCCAAAGCGTTCACTCAGCTCAGCTGCAATCAAGACGCCAGCTAGTCAGAAAAATTATAATTAAATACATACATATATGCATGTATTTAAGCGTCTGTATATGTTGGCTGTGCTGCGCTATGTTCTTGGAATTATTATGACATTTGAGAACTTTCACGCTGTTTTTTATGGCTTTTGGCGACAGAAACGTGCGCTGAGATTGATGCGCCAGCAAATTCCCAGGAATACAGTTTATAAATTTATTGATCAATTTGTGGCAATGTGTAGAAGCAGCACACAGCGGGGTTGCACAATTAGAAATATATGTATATATATATACATACATATGTATATATAGAGAGAGAGAGTACTTTTAGCTTACCAGTCTTCGCTTTGGCTTGATCAAGGGCCGATTCTGTCCATTCATTTTATAGTAGAGTCCGCACGCATTGCACAGATAATGTCCAGTTCCATCGCGTCGCCACAGTGGTGTTGAGGTCGCACCACAGTTAACGCATTCGCGGCCCTCTGCAAAAGCAAAATAAATTTCATAAAATTTAGTAAATAACTTTAATAAGGCTGTTTTGTTGTTGTATTTTTTGCGTTTTTTGTTTATATCAGCAAAAACTGATGCTTAATCCAAGTGCAGGCAACAGCAGCAATAACAATGGGGCAGCTTGTTAAACAATAACAGCAACAACAACACTAACAACGACAACAACAACGCTATGCGGCACACATTTTTCAGCTGTTTCTCAGTCATTTTTTTATTTTTTTGCTTTTATTTTTTCGACTGCTTTTTTCTTGGTTTTTGTTTTTGCCGTTTGTAGTTGTTGTTGTTGTTGTTGTTGGCATAAAACGCATGGAAGCGGAAATGATGGATTCGCTGGCACTGGGGTCTGCGCTCTTGGGTCTGGGGTCTGGGGCTGCAGCGCTGCCCTCCTTGCTGACTCTTCACATTTTAATTAAGCAGCGACGTCAACGTCGTCGTCGTCGTCGACGTCGTCGTCGGTTCTAGTGACTGCAATCGGCTCTAACTCCCTCTCCACGCAGCCTATTAGCAGCGAGCTGCTCTCCTAACTGTTTCGCTTTGCAGAGCCGCAAACGCAACTCATTTGAATAACTTTAGGCATAATTTGTAAGCGACTTGACTTGGGTTCGGTTTGGAAATGAAGTTGCAAATGTAACGCGTTATTAACGTTCGTATTACAGTTGCCTTTTGTCTTTGTTGTTGGTAATTTGGCCTTTATACATACGCTTATTTGCTCGTGTTGATATTTGTATATTCTTCGTCTTCGCATTTAATGACGCCACTAAATGGGCTTCATTATATCGTTTGTTTTTCTCTGGCTCTGCTTGTTTTGAAATTGAAATTCAGTCATAAAAGCTCAGACATCAAACTGTGGGCCGACCTCAGCTGAAAGATTTAACGCTACTTTCAGCCCGAAAAAGCCAATTTGGCTAGCATATTTCTGCGATGTAATTAATTAACGGTGAGTTTTACATGGTCACATGAGCATAACTTTTATTCCTTTTGTTTTCTGTTGTTATTTTTTCCATTTGTTTTTATTGAATATTAGCGGTCACACCCAGAGCAGTGGGTCAGGCAGCAGTCGGTGGTGCTCATTAAGTGCGTTGTCAACTCGTTGCCTGCCCAAATACCATTAGGACAACATTCTGATGACAGAAGTTTTGTTGGCGTGTATTTTTTTTATTTACTTTTTGGTTTTTAAGAGCTTTACGTGATTTGGTGCTGTTTATAGTGGCTTCGACACAGCAGGACAATCACACGTGTCCTGCTGCTGTTGTTGCTGCTGCTCTAGTGCGTTCTATTATCCTGCTGGCATGCCAAGCATTTTGTTTTCGAGCTTTCAAAGAAATTAAATTAAACGTTCTGCGTGTTTGGTGGCCCACAGCGGGCATCGCGCATTGTCCACATCAGCAACAACAAACGCAACCACCAGTCACAGTGACCCCACCCACGCACTCGCCAGGGGCGCGTTAAATAAACAGTTCATTTGTTTCCATTTAATCGCAACTTTACTTTGCTTTTTTGTATACACATAAATATATATGTATATCTTTTTATATCTTTTTATAGCGCGTGTACTTGATATTTTTTTCTGCTCGTTTTCGTTTTCTTTTCTTCTTTTTATTATTATTTTTTTTTTTTGCTGTGCGACTTTTTTAATTGCCGCACATTTGGCACTGGGCGTTATTTGGTTTTTTAGTTTTTGGTTTATTTTTGGGGGCTGCGTAACAAAGGCCCGAAGCCAAATTGCCGCCAATCAAAAAAGCAACACCCACTAAATAAAAAGTGCATAAATTATGCGAGTCACTGAAATTGTTTTCAGCTATTTGTTTTACTTGATTTTTTTCTTCCAATTTGTGATATATTTGATATATTTATTTGACTTGACTTTTTTGTTCACATTTTCGAGCTATATCAAGAGTTCTGCAAATAGTTTTCAGTAGTTGCTGTGACAACTCCTTTAAGTGGGATCCCAGAATTGCAGTGCATAATTTTAAATTGAAATTTCTTTTTGATTACATAATTTGGCTACTAATTTTCTTTTATATTTAAAGCCTTCTATGAATAGTAAGTTGATAATTTGCCGAGTTTTCGAAATGATTTTTAATACTTTTTTGCAAATATTTTTCAACTTTTATTATCAAGAAATTTTTCTGGATTATTTGCTTTGTTTATCTTTCAATTCACCTTGACTGACTTTTGTGCAGATGAGTTCACTCTTTTGTATTTGCGATGACTTTATTTGGCCAACTTCCAAATACTATTGGCAAATCTTTCCTGAATATACGAAAAATCAACTTCCACGGTAGCTGCTAGAGAGAGGAAAACTTTATGCATTTATTGGTTGTTATAAACTCTCGTAGATTTGCTGGGCTGCTTCTCTACATTCAACCCATATTGAGCCATAAAGTGTGGCTTTGTGGTATTGTGAGTGGTTGCTGCTGCTCCTGTTGCTGTGGTTGCTCTTTTTTGTTGCTTTTGTTCTAGTACAATTCCAATGAAGTTTGCTGTAGATGTTTGCTGCTCCATGCCACTCGCCAGTTAATAAATCAAATGTGTTAATGATGTTTTTACCCAGTGTGCCCACTTTTGACAACAAAAGGCAATACAAGAGCCAACAACAAGCAAACGACGACGTCGACGACGACGACGATGGCGACAACCACTGCCCCTGCCTGAAGTATTCGTATCCGTAATATGAATCCCACTGTATATGTTGTTAAAGGTTATATGGAATACTCGGCGCACGCGTACAGTGTCGCTTTCTCTCTCGCACCCACGTTTTGACTCTTTTGTTTTAGTAAATTTTTATTTGATTTCTGGGGCTGCTGTGATCTGTACGATCCTTTTGTTGCTCTTACTCTCTCCCCCTCTCTGTCTCTCTGTATTTCTGTATTTGTGGTCTTAAACGCCGTGTGTGTTTTTTATGGCCATTAAATGTTTGGGTTCTTTGTTGTTATTGTTGTTTTTTTTTTCAGCTTTGTTTTGATTTCAATTTGCTTGTCGCCAGGCTGCTGTCCGCGAGCTCTTCGTCTCTCTGTCGTCTGTCTTCATGGCTATGACAGTTTTTCACATTTTATTTATTTTCATTTTCATTTTCCCCACAACAACACGTAGCAGGTTAGCCAGTTCTCAGTTAACCTATGATTTAGTAGCATGTTATAACTGTTTCTCTTGTGGCCTGGTCCAGCCAGCCACATCCCAAAGTCAGAACCAAATACCATAGCCACATCCACATGAGCACAAAATCATCCACAGCATTGCGTTGTAATTTCTTGGAAATTTGTGCACACTTTGGTATTCCGTTTTCGTGTGCTCTTCTTTGGGTATTCTGTTGGGTTTTACGGCCACTGGTCCGTGTGACATTGTCTGGCATTGCTCTGAACCCGAGTGCCGTGGCCCAAGTCTCTGAACCTGTTTTTTAGGGCCTGATTTGGCATAAAGGTCTTCGGTACTACTATATGCCGAGTTTAAAGGTCTAACTAACTGTGGACGCTGCTTGATTTGACATTTGGCGTCAGTGGCCATAATTGTCTAGAATTTATGTGTTGTACCTTTTCCAAAAATTCCCTTTAATTTGTTAGTCACATGTGGGCAGGCCGATCACGAAGGGTCAACTGCAGTTTTAATTAGTAGCTGTTGCTGTTGTTGTTGTTGTTGTTGTCTTTGTTACAGCTGCTGGTTGTTTTGTTGTTTGTTGATATTAATAAACATTTATACTAGTCAAAGATTACTTAAAGATATACAGATACATAGACAGACAGTTATAGTGATAGAGAAAGAGAGAGAGAGAGAGAGAGAGAGAGAGAGAGAGGTAGAGGAAAAGATAGACGTTAACTGGTGAACAAGACAAAAGACACATGTGGATGTGTGAGTAAATAGTTGTTGTTGTTGAATTTGATATATTTATTTTGCTTTCGTGAAAATGAAAATGCTTAAGTAATGCAAGAGAACAAAATAAATACGAAAAAATAGCATTAAAAAAACAAATGCAAGGCAAAAGGAAAATTATACACTTAGTATGAATAATTTACACACGGAATCGCAAATTCAAGAGTCACCGGGGAGATCGTAGACTGGCACCAGGCTCCATGCCACGCATGCCTCAAATAAACAGCAAGCGCCTCATTTTGAGGGCACAGCTGTCAGGCCAAAGACTGGACAAAGGAACAATGGGCGCACAAGAAGAAGCTCATCCCTGCTGTTAAGCTGCGCCTGCAGACAACGGACAACGCCTGATTGAGTGAAGGCTTCGCCCGAGATCGCAAGACTGCCCAAGACATAGCTATAGGTCGTGGATCGTTCGTACCCATATCAATTACTTAAAGCTCATTCACAACATTTTTTATTTTCACCTGACAAAAGCCCAAATGGCATCCAATCAATTTGACCAGGCGCTGGCCCGAGCATAAATCCCAGCCAAAACTGCACACTGGACATGTGGCAGAGAAGTGGAACCGAGACTGTGATTGGGGAATGCGACTGGCTGGCTATATTGATTTGGACAGTGGGCCCCAACACATGTTCTTGCGCCCCGAAAAACTTATCGCAAGCGATGCGATAAACGATAAATAAATAAAAAAAAAAGAAGCCAAGACACAAAACAGACAGAGGACGTTGAATATTGTTTAACGAACGCACCCAGTAACAATGTGGCAGACAACTTTTTTTTTGGTTCGTTAAACAGCAACAGCAAGAATAAGAGAAACTGTCGCCTGGTTGAGAAGCAAATGAAATAATATGAAACGCAGGCAAAACATTTTGTCAGCTTGCAGCTTCCTACATCACAAATACACTGATGCAGGTTCAGATACAGATACAGATACAGAGATCTCGAATACTTAAGTTCACATGGCATCTTTTTGCTTCCTCATTTGTGGCTTGTGTATTGTCTTGAGAGTAACTGCAATGTTGCATTAACATTAGCAGTAACAGCGCATTAGCAGTCGCCTGTTAAGCGCAGACAGCTGTTTCTTATATTTTGATTGTGTTCTTATTCTCTGCTGCTGGTTTTGGGGGTTGCAACTGCAACTGCAACTGCCGATGCCGATGCCGACCCTCACCCCTCTTACGCATTACAGGGGCTATAAAGTTGTCGTTGCTATTGTTGTTGTTGTTGTTTTTGTGTTGGAGTTTGCTGGCAGCAACATGCGAAACCGGCTGAGACATCTACTGCGAAGCAGGTGCAGCGACAAACTTCCGCAGCGAATGCCAAGCATGTGTTTGTACGAATGTGTGTGCGTGTGTGTGTGTGTGTGTGTGTGTGCAGCAGGAGTAGCAACAGAAACATGAAGTAATTAACAACTACAACACAAAACGACAAGAGCAACAACAAACACGATGATGACGCAGTGGAGCCGAGCCAAAAGCGTTGACAATAACATTGAAGTTTTTGTTTTGTTTTTGTTTTGCTTTTTTTGTTTTTTCTTTTTGCAACTGCAATTCTGCGGCTATTGCTACTTCTTCTTATTGTTGTTGTTGTTGTTGTCATTGTACTGTGGTGATTTCATGGTGAACGCACGCGGCGTATACGCATTGAGAGAAAAAAAGACTCAAACGCCAGCCGGGGGCGTGTTTGTTACACAAATCTGAGTTTGCTCGACTGCATACATACATTAAGAGTCGACTCAAGCAGGAAACATGCCCAAGTGGCGGACACACTGATAGAAAAATAGAGGGAGAGGCAGAGGCAGAAATATAGAAGGAGAGAGCACACACACATGTCAAGTGCCGCTGTTGAAAATGTGCAGAGTGCCACATAGTGCAGTTAAGTGAAGATCTTCCCACGTGCGCGAGCGTGTGAAACAAAACGGAAATCAAAAGCCAAGAGTAACAAATGAGAAAATATTAACTTATGCCACAATAAAAGGAAACAAAAGAAAACTAAAACTAATACTAAAACTAAGTAACTAAAACTAAAGCAGTAAACGATAAGTGTTTGCGGACAATACATATCTAAATATAAATACAAATGTAAATATAAATTGAAACATAAGCAAATATCGTTTATCAATCGAACTATAGATCGATCATTAACAATTATTATTCACCCACACCAATATCGCGATTTGTGTTAACTTTTGTCTTGCTTACCAGCACTCGTCCTGGGCTTTGTGCGCACGGGTTTCACGTCGAGACCAACACCACCAACACCTCCACCGCCGCCGCCGCCGCCAGTACCACTGGAGCTGCTATGACCGCCGCTGCTCATAGCGCCCATGCCACTCATACCACCAACACCACCACCACCGCCGCCACCGTGCAAACCCGAGCCGGAACTCGCACCAGGACCGGCGGAGGCGGACGCACTATGATGATGGCCATGACTGTGATGATGATGGTGGTGCGCTGCCGCCGCCGCTGCGGCACCCATGCTATGCCGCACAGCCGCTGCTGCCACGGAGGAACTTTGGAACATATTGGCTGCAGCAACAGCCGCTTGATGCTGCGCCGCCGCATGGTGATACGAGGCATAGCTGCTGTCGTAGCTGTTAGCATTGTTCGCCGCATAGTGCGCCTGGGCGGTGCCATCGAATAGTCCATTCGATGTCGATGCGGATGCGGATGAGGAGGCATTGCTGTTGTTGCTATTCTGCTGTTGCTGCTGCTGCTGTTGTTGTTGCTGCTGCTGCTGCGGCGCTTGATTGGCGCTGCTACTGCTGCTATTTGAGCTATTTGTATTGTTGGTGTTGTTGTTGTTGTTAGTACTACCTTCGCGCTGCTTGGGCGCCGAGGATTGCGCGGGTCCAGCGTTGCCGGCATGCGCAACCGATGCGCCACCATTCTGTATGGAGGGCTTGATGTCCAGCGCACAACTGGCGTCCGTCAGTGAGGTAGAGCCCGTGGCCTGCTGGTGAATAAAAGCGTTCATCACGGCCTATAAAGTGAGAGCAATGATAATAGATTTAATTCTGAGAGCTGGCAGTTCCACTAATATAATTATTCTAGCTATCCTCTAGAGTTCAAATAATTATATACATAATGAAATAGTACTAGCCTTGAAAGTTATAGAGAAATGTAACAATAATATTCGCTTCTTACATTTTATTTCTATAAAGCAGTTCTACAAGTTCTGGGGAATATTTCTTGTTGTGTGTAAATGGGAAAAACTTACCTGGTACTCGGATGGACCGGTTTGTACTGAGTCGGGCGTGGAGTCCTTTGGCGGTGTTGGTGGGAATGGGAACGAGTGCTGGCCGCCTGCCGTCGTCTGATGGCTTTGGCCCACCTGGCCCAGTTTGTGCTCCACTTGCGGCTCCTGGGGGCAAGCGAACTGACCCATACCCCAGGCGCTGGCGGGTGCAAACGATTTGTGTTCACTGGTCAGCCAAGGACTGAGCGGCGTATGAAAGTGCGGACGGCACACTTGGGGCGTGGCATGTGAGGAGGGCATGCGGGATGCTGAAAATAAGAAAAGAAAAACGCACAAAAGCAAAGTTAAATATCGATAAGAATTTAATAAAACGCGCCAAAAAAATTAAGTTAAATGCGGCATTAAATCAATTATGGCCAAAATTTATAACGAAGATTAACAGTCTAAGCCGAGATGAGAATCGAACAGGGAGATGGATAGAAGAGGCAAGAGAATGAGGAAGACAGAGACCAGAAGCGATAAAAAATGCATAATAAATGACGTTGTTCTCTTTTGCGAGGCGGAAAAGCTGCGTTATAATTTATGAAACACCAGCAACAGTTGCTGCTGCCACTGCTGCTCAGGCAGTAAGGCACTGACCATTGGCCACAAAACGACGCTTGAGGCCTTAGCAGCAGACTTTGCATACGGCCAACACAAGCAACTGTTGCTGCTGTGGCTGCTGCTGCCGCATTGTCATAAATTGTTTAATTTGTATCATAAACAATCGCGTAAACTTTTGTCCCAAAGCAAAAAAGATCGATCAGCGGCTCGAATGCGCCGCGGCCTTAAACCATCCGCCCCCTCCACAACCCCTTCCTACATTGGCCTGGCTAAGAGTGTAGCCTAAATGTCTGGCAGTGTATAATTTAGCGGACACCAAGTGAGATTTATGTGCGCCAATGCTGCTGTTTCTATAGCTTGCAACGCATCGCTGCTGCAACCCCATGCTGCATGCCACGCCATATCCATATCCTGGCAGCGGGGTGTTGCAATTGTTTTGGGGGAGCGCGCACTTATTCTTATTATTATCATTAATATTGAGTCCCAGCTCTACAGCTTGGCATCGCTGTGTTAGCTTTGGGGCTTGTTTGTATGTGAAATTATTTTTGATTATGCAGCAGCTGAAGTTGAAGCTGAAGTCGGAGACGGAGTCGGAGTCGACGCCAATGTTGCCATGAAAGTCTGTCTAACAGTAGGTCACTCAGTTCAACGTACGCCGTGGATGGATTAGTTCGAAGCGCAAGTAACAATCAACCAATGATGGGGCGAATGAATTTATCAGAGGCAGGACGAACTGCAGATGCTCTTTCCCACACTTGTAGCTGTGTATAAATTGAGTTGAGTTTGGCTCAACTTATCAAATAATGAATTAATCAGAATGCATCAGAAAATAAGGGCAACGGTGATACGTTTTCGATGCATACAATGTTCTGTTTTGCAAGTTTTCCCAAGGGTATTCCAAAAGGGCACTCTGCGTTGGACTTCTTTGGCTTTTGCCTTTACCTTTTGCCACTGACTGTTGCCTGGTTGGCTGCCGCCTGCTTGCGATCGATCGCTGCCTGCGATAATATCCATTTGATTATCCTAATAACAGTGCTTTAGCATCGATATTATATGTACGTGTTTCTGATTATAGAAATTATACACAGCAGCAGTCGCTGTCGTAGTCGTAGCAGATGTTGTTGTTGTCTTTGTCTCAGTCGCTGAGAGTTGTTGCTTCATTGCAATGCCTCAATTGTTGCGGCTTGTTACAAGCAGGCAAAAGAGCAAACTTCACACTTTTGCGCCAGAGACAATTGCAGTTTCCCGATTGCAGCTACGTGCCACAAAACAAAACCAAGCAAATCAACAGTCAACAACATTCAATAACAAGAACTTGTGGTAGTATATAAAGTCATCGCGGGCACAGCCTATATAATTTTAGGCCAAATGAGCGAATTGGATATGCCAAATTATATATGTATGTATCGATGGAGGTCTTTGCCAAAAATCAGAGATCGCAGCGATGCGGGCTTTAATTGCGGTGGTGAAAACTTTCAACGTGTGCGATGGTGTTGGCGATAACAGAGCGCTGTTAAGGCTGCTGTTAAGCGGCAATGAGTCACTGTTAGTGACTGTTGTCGCTGCCGCTGGTGCTGCTGCTGTTGCTGCTGCTGCTGCTGATGTTGTTAAGGCTGTTGGCATCTTTTGTATAAAACAATTCGCCAATAAATCAAGCCGAGTACAACAATTAAAGTTGCAAAAACACACAAACACACACTCATACACACAAAGAGCGACATTTTTGTTGTTGTTGTCATTGTCGGTATGCAAAGCTCGTGCTGGTGAAAATCGGCGAAGTCGTCGTTGCCGTCGTGCCCTTGGCCGTCCCCCCAAAGCCAAAAGCCTGGCTGACACGTTCTACACAGCAACTACAGCAAAAACAACATTAACAGCAGCAACAGCAACAGCAGCCGCAGCAGCAATAAACAAAGCGCTACAATAAAATCTGCCTTTAATTTTTGTTGTAGCGCACAGCAAAAAAAAAAAACAACTAAACAAAAAAAAAAATACACATTTTGAAGTTTTTGGCCTGCGCTTGATTTCTTCAAACTGACAGATCAAAGCCCCAAAGCCGACTCTCTACAGGCTAGAGTATATATATATATGTATATATGTATGTGTGTGTGCTTGTAAGAGACACTCCATAAAGCAAGACTTGGACATGTGTGTGGCGTTTTAAAAGCGTTTGACAAGCGCTCAACTCGACTCAGCTCAACTCGAACTCAAGTCAACTTAAAGCCAAGTCAACTCAGCGCCTGAACGTCTAAGCCGTGTCTCCGGCATGAAGCTGAAAGCCCAAAGCGTACCGAAAGCGCCTTTTAATTGCAGTTTGAAGCTGACCAGCCAGCGAACGTCGCCAACGTGAATGACATAATTAATTGTATGCACAGCCAAACGGCGCACTTAACGCGACGTGTTTGACATTTGAAGATGACAATCCCACTGACTGAGAGCGACAGTTGTTGTTCCACCAATTGAATCTATGAGGAACAGCAGGTGACGGAGAGTGTAAAAGTTCCTCTATGCCAATGGCCCATTCAATTAACCAAAATGCAACAACAAAACAAAATCGGCAGCTGGCAGTAGATTGTATTGAATCTGGCCAGCTTCTTATCACTGGCATCGCATCTCATTTGAATGATCAACAACAAAAGGACGGGGCAGGCAAACTGAAAAACCTCAGTGACAACACTCCCAGGGAGGCGCGTCTATTCATTGCGGCGCGAACATCTTGATAACGATGCGAGGATGTGCTACGAAGAGAGCCAACCCATTTGATGAAATGTAACAGTTTTCGCAGCTTTGCGATGAAAAGGATTGTCAGCTCTTTGGTAAATTAAATTCACACTGTTGCGGATTAGGGGTGAGCGAGAGCGTTGCTTATCAGCGTCAGCAAATCAAATCGTCAAATGAGTAAAGCAGGCGAAATGAAACGTATGTCAGTCAAGCAGTCAGCTAGATCGGCTCAGTCAGTCACTCTGTCGATTAGTGAAATGCGTCGCCTTCGCTTCAGCTGCTTCCGCCTGGCACTGAGCCACAATCAATCATACGAAAGGCAGAAACCGAAACCCAACGTCTTAGCCAGCCAGGGAATCCTGCAATGACCCCTCGCTGATGGTGCTTCTGCTGCTGCTGTTGCTGCAGGCGACCGCTTAATTTATAACCTGAGCGACCCTCGGGTAAGACAGTCAGCCAGCCAGGACAAGAACAGAGACTTTTCACCTGCCTGGTTTGTAGGCGCGTGGCTGCCACTTCAGCTCCAAAATGCGGTCAAGTGTCTCTGTTGTTGAGGTGCGCTGCCGCTTTACACCTGCTCCAAATTTAAAATGCGGCAAGCGGCGGCAATAAACTATAACGGATTCCTGTTTTAGCCACCACCAAGCCAGCGACTAGAGACTCCGCAGGTAGGTCAGTTAGAGGCCGCGCAACTAAAATACACCTTGAGTTGTGTTCAGCTGGGAGCTGCTCTCTCATTATTATTGAGCTCGTGAGCAGCTCCTGAACTGTTTAGCATTTTGCGCTCTTGTTGTTTGTTTTAATTATTTTCTTTGCTTTTTTTCATATTTTCTAGTTTGGCTCATATTGCAGCTCAGCTTGCGTGCCAACTGCTTGTCTGCCTGGCTGACTGACTGGTTGCCTGGATGGTTTACTGACTGACAGGCTGGCGGCTGTTTTATTAAGCGTAAACTGCGCTGCCATTCCCATCTATATTATTAACACTTTATTTGCGGCTTGCTGACTGTCTCAACCTGTCCCTGCCCCCCAACTCACTCTCGCTCTCTCGTCTCATATTTCCGTCATCATCACTGGGCTGTGCTCCAGTTGCATGCCAGCTTATCATTAGTCATATTGTTGTCAATTATATTTATGATAATACGTTTAATAACTTAACCACAAGCTGCTGGGCTTCCGCCCCAAAGTTATGCCACTCAGATGTATATTGGCATTGTTGCAAGCTATGTTGCACAAGGAATTTTACAAGTTACAAATATTTCAAATATTTTTAAAACATTTTAATTTCTTATTAATTGCAAAATAGGAGCAAACATAGCACACACTTAAACAACATTATTTCTCTTCTGCTAATATATTTATCATTAAACAATTGTAGCTAGTCAGCGGCAGAGTTAAAGTGAATAAATTGTTGCTGCGCTTGTAAGAGATTAGTTTATTTTTGCAATAAATATGAATGCTTTCTCAATCTAATTATTAAATGCTTTAAGCTATTTTTTAAAAATTTTGAAATGTTTCAAAATACAGTTTTCATATTTTGAAGCGCATCCAACTGTCGCTTATTGAAATAAATTGATATCTGCAGAGAGACATTTCTAAAAACAAGTTATATTTAAATGTATTGCATATAAGCTCCCATTTATATTGGCACCAAGTTTGAAATAGTTATTCAAACAAATTTTGCAAGCATTTCTAAGCCAAATTGGGTTTTACATTTTTCCTTTGATGAGGTAATAAATGATGGCTGGGGCACAAAGTGGAGTTGTGGTTAACAAGCATATTTAGCTTGACGTGTGAATTACGTGGCCTGACTAACTTTTGAATACGTGCAGCAATGTTGCCACAAAACATGTTGACAAGACGACAAGCAGCAGCAGTGAGCGGCAAATGTTGCCGCACTAAATAAAAAATTGCAGCAAGGCGAGGCAGCAGCAGCAACAACAACAACAACCAGCACATGTAAAAAGTTGAGGGTTTGATATGCGCCATTTTCGTTGCCATTTGCTTGCGTTCGCTGCTCTCGTTGCTTTTGTTGCCGGGCCACACCATTTTCTCTCCAGTATGCTTATTGTTTAGTTGTTGTTGTTATTGCTGTTGTGGGTGCTGCTGCTGCTGTTGTTACGGTTAAAAAAAATGTTAATAATGCGGCTACATTTGCAGCAGTTGGCAGCGTGCACGCGTTCTCATTTTGTTGTAGCTGCAGCTGGGCCGAGGCCAGCTTTCCATGCTGGATGTTGATGTTGATCCTTTGGCTTTTGGCCAGCACGCAAGCATAATAAATTTATGCAAATGCTAGTCCGCTAGTAGCCCGAAGTCTATCCGAGTGATTGGGTCGCTACTGTCACTCAACCGTTGCTCAAGTCACGCTGACAGTTGGCTCTGTGGCCATTCAAAGGCATGGCTAATGAGCAACATACCACCACCAGAAACCAACACATAACCACTGAGTCAGGATCTGTTGCCAGTGGTGCTGGCGAGCCTAAAATGCCTTTGGCGCACTTATGACAGTTCGAAGCGTCAGCAAAATCATTAAAATTGACAAGTTTTTATATGACACAACCAAATTTGGTAAGCGAAAAGCCTATAGCGGCCACAAACGCAACGTTTGAAGTGTTGTTTGCTGTGCTTGAACAACTTGTTGTTGTTATTGTTGTTGCTGTTGTGGACCACCAAGCAGGCGCTGCTTCACATGTCATAAATAAGAACGCGTTGACATTTATCACAACAAAGGGCTTCAGGCTAAAACAAAGCTGCCCCCAAAACACACACACACATATCACAAAAACAACAACAAAAAAGAGCCAAAGAAAAACGTTGCATAAATTCATAAGCCTGAACTTGAGAAATTCAATTGATGCGACGACGGCGGCAACTGCTGTTATTGCTGTTGCTGTTGCTGTTGCTCTGTCCAGTTTTCGCATATTAATAAAATATTTTATTAAACACACGCGCCGCCGAGAGAGCTTGAAGGATGCTGCTATGACCAAGGAGCAGGAGCTGTTGCAATATTATGCTAAACAGTGTGTCCCAAAAAAGGCTGCAAACGAAAATCGTGCCTGGTGGGTCCACAGTCCGCAGCAACAAATTTTTGGCGGCGTCTCTTGCGACACACTCGTATGACATATTTTTGCCAAGAACAGCCAGCAACAACGCATTATTATTTCCCTTATTTTGTGTTGTTTTTTATTTTGTGTGTGTATTTCTGTTGTTTTTATTGCTGCATTGTTTGCGCCAAAAAGCAAAGAAAAAGAGTCAAGCATTTATGCTAAGCAGGCGGGCTGAAAGATATGCAAACTGGTTTTCGGTTTCAAATACAACATTTCAGTTAGATCGCAAGTTTCTCAACAAATTTCGCTGCTCATCGAATGCTAATGAGCCAAATGAGGGGGAGCGTCATTTGTTAGTTTTTTTTAGTTAAATAGGCATTACACCTGATCAGTTTGACCAGGTGGTCCGGTATCATTAAGCGTGCTTGCTCACCTTAGTTCTTGGTAAGATTGTTCTACTTTGATAATTGACTGAGACGCTTCTTGGAAGCCATTAACCATTAACTATTAACTATTAAGCATTAGACATTAAACATTAGCGATTAGCTGCCAAGGCGTACAATGACTTTGACTGTCTGATTAATATGCCATTGGGGCCGCTACCCCGCCTTCCCTACCCAAAGATCAGTTAAGGCCATGTCGCAGCTCGAACTGCCAAAGTCATTTGTAAACTTGACACTGCCAAATGCAGCCACCGAGCACACACAAAAGCCAAATGGCAAACGACAAGCGGCAAGCGGCAAGCGCAAACGGCCGCACAAATGTATTTGCAACAGTTTATCACAAAATGTTGCTGCTGCTGCTGTTGCTTGCTGCTTGTTGCTGTCGTTTCTGCAGTTGCAATTGCATTGACAGCGGGGGCGACAGCAACAGTAACCGCAGCAGCAGCAGCAGCAGCAGCAGCAACCAACAATGCGCTAATATTCAATATTGTAATTGCAGCCACAAATCGTGCTCAACTGCGGCAGCCGCCAGAGGAGCAGACGGGCTGGCAACATGTTGCTGGTTATGCTGCTGTCTGTTGGCACTGTATGTTGCAGGCTGCGCATAAAATTAATGAATGCTGCCACAGTGCGCTTTTGTATGTTCAGTGTCGGCATATTGACCGCTTGCTGTGTTAGACAAATCACAACAACAAAAAAAACAGTAACAGTAACAGCATTGCTTGTTGCTGGCGTGTGTTGCAGCAACATGCGTAAGCCTTGTTCGCCTCTTGTTGTCATTATAAATCGCCGCAGAGCAGCATTTTGATTTTACAAATTAATAATGAAAGTAGCAGACAAGAATAGCAGTGAACGAGGTACAGTAGCAGCATTATTGATGATGCACATCAGGCAAGGAGCACACACACTCCTTTACTTATTAATATATATATATATATATACATATGTGCACTGTGTGTGTGTGTTTTGCAGTTCCAGGAATCTGCAGCTGACAAATGACAAGCAAGCGGGCAAAAGGATGCCAGCTAGCTCAAAGACTTCCGGCCTTGTTCGTCAGAAGCGGCGGCAAAAGCTCACAAAGAACCTCGCGTCCGCCATCTTGGCGAGAGGCGAGATTGATGCCAGCAACAGGCAACAGGCAACTAGCAAACCAGCAACTAGCAACTAGCAACTCGCAACTAGCAACCAACAACAGGCGACATTGATTGTGATTGAAGGACAGCTGTTCACACTAGCCAAGAACGAAGAGGCCAGCGGGCACAACGAAATGTCAAATTAGAATGCGAAACGTGTTGGCAATGGGAATACTGAGAGTTGGGCGCTCTAAGTTCTTGTTGTAGTTGTTGTTGTTGCTGCAGCTGGACAATGGAGTTTCTAGCTGGACTTGGCGGCACCTTTGGCTCTGCGGCATGCAAAGTAGCCAGTTAGTCAGCTAGTCGGGTTAGCCAGTGAGGCGACAACGGCAACTGCTGCTGCAGTGCAAATTAATTGAAGCATCGCAGCAATGTCAACGACAGCAGCAACATCACGTGTTGCATGTTGCATTTGGCGTAGGCAGTCCAAGTTGAAGTCAGAGTCGGAGTCGGAGTCGGAGTCGAAGTCGTATTCGAAGTAAGAGTCGGCTTTGGGGGCCAGTGGCAAGGCACATTCTTATAATTATGTCATTTAATTAAGCAAAGACAGTTTGCCGTTGCCACGACTAATTAAAACATCGCGCCAGCAGCAGCAGTAGCAGCTGTGGCAGTAACATGTGCAACGCGGGCGGTTGCAAAAAAACAGAAAAACAAAATAAGAATCGCCATATGAATGACCGGCCACTGTCGAATGCAATAAACAATATGCAACATCAGCTACAATAGCAACAACAGGCACTACAACAAACAGTTTGCCGCTGCATCATACGATGTAAAGAATGCTTCCAAGAATTTGGGTCATAATTAATGTGGCATGATTTCAAGACATTTTAATCAAAGCGAATTGAGAGGGCAACTACAGTAACAGCAAAAACAGCACAGCAGCAACAGCACAGCAGCAGCAGCAATTGATGAGGCAAGCTCAAGGTTTGTAATACCTTTGAAAAGTGTCACAGACATATACACACTCAAACACATCTTACACACGCAAAGCGAGTGTATTTAAAGTCACATCAATCATACGCAGCGGTGGCCCAGCTGTTCAATTGCAATACCATAACTCATTTTTATAGGCCGCCGCCACACTCCCAGTCGGCCTGGCTGGTCGAGGTTCGCTGAAAACTTGCGCACCGGGATTAAGATTTGCGGTTGAGATTCCGGCCCATGCCCAGGCTCAAGTCGAAGTCAGTAAATTACAACAACTATTACACACACTCACAGAGGCGCACAACATTTCTTGTGGCCGTGCCCGACTGTCTGCTGATATTGTTGTTGTTGTTGCCAGAGTTGCTATTGCCAGTGTTGCTGTTGCTGTTACTGCCTGCAGCCTGTGGCCTGTCTATGTCTATGGCTTTTGTGCTTTTGTGTTGGCCGTGTTGTAATTTCTTGGAAATTTCTGTTTTATGCGCGCACAACCAGGGCCCGAGCGCGAAATTTATGAGACTGGAGCGCACCAAGTGCAACACCTGGTAGCCAGGAAGCGCAATCGCTTGCCTTCATTTGCCTCGAAGGCTCAGCGAGCTGCGCAAATTGCATCGGCATTGCATTGCGCCTAAATGGACTTTGATATCCCTGCTGAATGGGCCCGCATCCATTTGATATCCCTTTTGTGACTTTGCCACTGTGCGTGACATTTGCGTTAAGTGCGTCAAGAGTTGTGTGGGAATTTATTTTATAAGTCCCAGACACCGATCTGTACACATACACAAACACACATACATACACACACATGCACACTGACTGGCAAACTGGCAAACTTTTCATTTGTCCGATTTTGTCAACGCGATAAGCGAACAAAGTTGCAACAACAAATGAAAATGCACGAAGCACAAAATATTGCCAAAAAGGCGGACTGTTTTCCTCATCTATCCCACTCTCTCTAATCACTTATGGTATACAATAGTGCGAGTGCAATAGCTATATGAACAACTAAAGCCGTTAATCCAATGTGTTTGCTTTTATATTGCTTAAGGCCACTCATGATTAAATTGTATTTGATCTGTTTGCCAATTAAAAGTGCATTTGTTCCTTAATAATTGCAAAGCAGCAAAAATTCGTTTCATATTTTTTGTAATTAAATTTAATTTTCTTTTTTTTTTAGCATAATTAATATCGAAAGAAAACTTTTAATTAGTTTGAATACAGATTAATAAAAAATACAAATTGCTAAAATTTTTGTTTTTAGATTGTTAGTTTTTAATATGCGCGAATTTGCATCGATTTAAGATATTTTATTGACATTTATGATCAATGTTTGCAGATTTAGACAAAACATAAGATATTCGACTTTTTAAGCTTATTAATTATATAATTTGATGAAAAAATGTTTACATTTTAATTTTAATGGTAATTTGAGATACATAATTCAAGCACAATTAAGAGTACATGCAATTCAAACCATCCTTTTTCGTCAAGTATACAACATAGTGGGAAATAAATAAGATGGGAAAAAAACTTGCAAAGCTTGCCAAAAAGTTCTGATGTTGCCATATTGTAAGCTATGTGTATAGAAGTACAAATACATATATATTTTTCATCGAAAGGCAACACAGAAATAAGAAATGAGCAACAACAACAATAAAACACACAAAAACGAAGAAAAACAAGCAGAAAACAACAAAGTTATTGCCAAATTTTCGGCATGTTTGCTTTTGAAATTTAAATTTCACATGTCTGTTGCTTTTTTTTGTGTTGTTGTCGTTTTTATGACTTGTAGCATCATAAAAATCGGTGTGTGTGTGGTGTATTGAGTGTGTGCGTTGTGTGTAAGTGAGCGCGTCAAAAGGCATTAAAATGCATTCGCACATACGCGCAGCAGGCGTCGAAATGTTTGTGTGTGTGTATGGAAATGAGTTAGCCGCCCCCTCGCTCCCACATTAGTATTTTACATGCTGGTATTTAGGCTGTGCCCAAATGTAAGCCGAGCTGAGCTTATAGTCAGTCATAATGACAACTAAATTGAGTTACTCTTAAATTCAGTTTTTGACAACTTGCAAGCAACGGACTCTCATCCGAAATGTGACACATGCAGACTAATGAATTTTAAAATCAACGCTCGCCACAGGTGCCCCACGAGGAGCCGCAGCAGCAGAAGCTCCAGCTGCTTCAAGAGCTGCTATAGTCGCATCAGTTGAGCAGCCGACAAACTGTCTGTCAAAATGGCAAACAAAGAGCGCGATTTGAATGCGCGTTCTGAGTGCATGAATGAATTACAGCAGCCAGCAACCAGCAACCAGCAGCCGGTTCAGTGTGGAGTCGTCGCAGAGACACATGGAGAGATTCGAGTGGCATGAAATCAAATCAAGCATCAATAAAGTCGGCATATGAATAACATGAATTAAACATAAATGCAAACGGGGCAATGGGGCTAAGGAGTCGGCTTCAAAAATGCTGATTGATCACTTGCAGCACTTCCACCACCCGCTTGGGTTGCACTCCTCGCATTCCGCAGCACAAATTTTAAATTAAAATTTTCGCACACTTGAAGAGCAGGAAATAAATTCAACGGCAGCCGCATTGATGCATGTCACGTCCGACGTCCGACCGTCCATCCGTCCGTCCCAGTTGCTCGTCGCGTATTACGTGGAACTGTCAGAATGCAGGCAAAAGCTGCGCTCAGCCCGGCCAAAAACCAAAGCCATAACAATAACAATAACAATGGCAAATGCAATGCAATGCTAAGTGCCAAGTGAAAATGGATTTTCGGGGAGTCAACTGTCAAAACTGACAGCAGCAGAAACAACAACAACAATAACAGCAGCAGCCGCCGCAACGGTGGCACCCACTTTTTCAAATTGAAAATTAACTTAGCGGAACCCAACAAAATTTCGGCTGCCTTTTTGCCCCACAAAAAGTGTTCACATTTTCGGAGCAATTTTTGGAGGCGTGTGAAAATAGAAATTGATGTCGTCTGCTGCCTGTTGTTGTTCTTGTTGTGATGTTGTTGTTGGTGCTGCCACAACACTAATGAGCACAGATAATATGCTTATTTTGTTATTTTTTTCTTGAGGCAGCAAATTGCGCGCAATTAGAAAGCATACAAATGCAGCTGGGAATATATACATAAGTGAGCCAAAAACTGGCGCCCTTTGGTTAAGTTAACCCGCAATTGTCAAAGCTGTAATAGAGCTGTTTACTGTTACCCGACTAACTGTATTAGATGAGGAGAGAGCAAAAATATGTGGAAATCGAGAAAATTTTGTTGAAATAAACCAAATCAAGAGATAGCTGAGATTGTTTGTCTATTGTTAAGGGATGCAACACAAAGAAACAGCCCTCAGATCGCCCCTCCCTTTCAGACACAAATGCCAGCCAACAGGAAACATGCGCTCAGCGACATGAAAAAGGCGCGAAACAATCGATTTGTGGGCTGAGCTACGGCACACCAAACCATCCAACGCCACCGCACCCCAAACCCCACTCACATGACTAGCCACCCTGTTACTCGCTTTACCCCGACACCGACGCATTCATTAAAAACGCATTAGAAATGACATTAGGACAAATATAGTGCTCGGTGCGCCACTAAAATTACTTAAACAATAAATAAAACATAAACCTCAATTCCGTATGGTTCACAGGTAGGAGTCAGAAAGAGGGTGGAGGTGGTTATTGTAACTGTTACTTTTACTTACTGTGCTGATGATAGCTGGGATAGTAGCGTCGATGGTGTCCATTGCTTTCTAGCGCATAGAATGCGCTCATATCGCTGGTATCCAGTCCCAGGCCGGCGCCAGCGCCACCTGCTCCACCACCCAGGGCGGCACCGACGCTGCTGCCCGCCGATGAGGCGCCGCTGGACAGGCTGTGATGGCTGTGGGCCAGGCTACTGCCGGCGCTGCCCAATCCGTTTGTCTGTGGTGAACCGCCGCCGCCACCGCCGCCGCCTAAGCGCGGACTGTCGTACCAGCTGCGAGCGGCAGCCTCCGCTGTTGAGGTCATATCCATTTCGAGTATAATTTTGAATGTTTTTGCTTAAGATGTGGGCGCGTTAAATTCTACAGAGAATCGATGTCTCTGTTCTCCTCTCTTCTCTTCTCTTCTCTTTACTTCTCTACTCCCCTCTTTTCTTCTAACTTTCTTTCCTTCTTGCTGTGTGCTTTGAACAGTTGCGATTTGTATGCACTCGCCGCTTTTCAACACATGCTTACGCACGCGTTTTGCAACACTGGGCTAGCTGTAAATGATTATTTGAATTTAGTAAAAAAAACTTTTGAAACTTCTTTACAATTGTCTCAAGCTCAGCGCGCAAGTGATTCAATTTTAACGGTAGCTCTGGCCTGCCTTATCGGTGTCACACCTTTTCTTATCAGCCTCAACCGAATAAAAAAACCGAAAATAAAAGAAGAAAAATAAGACTTTATATTTGTTTTCTAATTTCTTATTATAGCTGGCGTACAGTTGGCACTCAGTTATGACCAATTGATTTACAATTGCGCGGCAGCCACAGCAATATATATATGTGTATGTACATGTATATGAGTGTGCATGGTACAGGTACAATAGTTTTTGATTAGACTTGAGACCAAGGCTAAGCATGTATGTGTGACTGAATTGTGTGGGAATCAAGAATGCATTGCCTTCGCTTTTGATTGATGACAAAGAACAACGAGGCGGTCACATTTTGCAGGACGCCTCCCAGGGGATCTAATAAACATGTCGCATCAGAAAGGACAACAAGCAATTCTCTGTGCATTGTTTCCCACTGTTTGGCAGTGTTTACACATCAAACTCAACTAATAAACCAAAACAATGTCAAATCTTGCCAATTGTGTGCTGAACTCTGTGTGTATCCAAAAGGCTAGTATGCTGATCTCAGGCAAAGCAAACTAAAAAGGTGTATCAATACTGATCAATATTTTTAAATTGATTTCTATACAGATAGTGGGCGCTTGAAAGTTTTTTGCTTTATCTAAACATGATATTTGATTTTAAAACACCTTACATTCTTTTTTTGAGATTAGCGTTGCCTATTTCAATGTATGAGCAATAGTAATTTATAAGAATTAGAACTTTCGAGATATCAATGTTTCGGCAGTTCAATTTTGACAATTGATATGCTCAAGATAAGGTTTTACTGTATATATTATTACTTATTAGGTCAGTCGTATACCCTACAAAGTTATTGAAAAATATTGCTCAAGGAGTTATCTATGTTTGCCAGATAAACAATAGAATGTTGCGCCTGCAAAATTTGACCTGCATACCTAGCTAAAGACCGCCTGCCTGCGTGCCTGCCCATCTGCAATTGTCAATTGTGTTTAGTGCTGCTCGTGGCGCTTGCAACAACTGAATCCTGAGAGCTGCAACTTGTTGTGTGGGCGTTTGACACCGACGGCAATTGTTCTCGTGAAGTGGGAAAGGTGTGTTGTTCCAACTACACCTGGCTACCAATTAGCGATAAACATGCGGTTTATATCCTACGCTCGACTAGGCCCAATTAGACGTTGGGAGTGTCAGAGTGGCATCATTGAGTCCACAAAACATTGTGCATTTATCAATATGTGGCTATCAGTTACTGGCTCTGTTTAGACAGGTAGCTGAGCAACGAAAAATAATTTTGAAAAATTCTTATCAGGCTATGTGCTATGTGTATTCTATGGTATCTTCTGGTTGTATCTTTCCATGTAAGTATGTTTAGTTCTTGCCAGATTTTTATCAATAATTTTTTTCATGCGTCGTTGACTACCTTTTTGTTTGTTTTTGTTTTTATGTCTATTTGTTGATGTTTGCTTTGGTTTCAACCCAAAATTATTAATAATAAAAAAGTCAGCTTTTTGTTGTTGTCTCAAGACCTGTCCAGGTTGTTGTCAATATTATGGTTGTTGCCATTGCTATTGCTGTTGCTGTTGTTGTTGGGCCTCAGATGCCTATCACACAATTGACAATTGCGGTACAAATAACCTGCCAAATGATAAGGCAACATAACTTTCGTCGATGAATACTGTGGACTATTTTTCAGTCTTTGATTTCGATTGTTTAAGGTTTGGTTGGTGCCCCGAAAACTCAATCAATTTACCAGAGGCAGCGATATCTGCACACGAGGCAACAATACATACACATATATAAGTGACATTGCTGTTTGTTATTGTTATTGTTGATTCTGTCGATTTTTCTTCTTGTTGTTGGGGAAAACACTTTTCATTAAAAATTCAAGATAGCAATAAAATGATAAGCAAACTGTCAAATATTTTGATAATGACACAGACTTTTAACCATGAGTCAGTTATTATGTGTAATTAAACATATATAATTATAGTATATACGGATTTATTATGTTGAGGCTGATAGAAGCGTGCTGTTGACGTCGTTAAAATCACATCCATTGCAAGTTTTCGTTTCACTTTTTTATTTATCTAGATTCGTAATAATTTGCAAGTTATTTCTTACATTTTGCACACATTTGTTTAGTCAAACATTTGTTTTGTTTGTGTTTTCTTGTGGTTTATTTTATTTTTCTGTGCACTGATTAAAACTTTTGTTTTGTTTAGCTCGTTTCAGGGGCTTTTGCGCGCTTTTACCGACGCGATATCTAGAGCTTGGCTTGTTAACGTTGCCGTTGCTTTGTTTATTGGCGATGATGCAGATTTACTGTTGCTGTTGTTGTTGTTGCTATAGTTGCTGTTATTGCTGTGGACAAAACGCACGCAAACGCGACGTCAACACGTATACGTAATACGTAGTAAGAGATCACGAGAAGCGAAACGAGCGAACAACGGACGAACGAGGCACGAGCAAACACTTCAACGGCCGCAGACCAACTGAACCACGAGCGCAAAACAGGAAAGCCAGCGGCAGACACGCGCTGCGTCAGTGTGTGTGTGCGTTTGCGTGTGCGTGCGCTTGTGTGTGTGAAACTCGTCTGACGAGGGCTGGGCTTTGGTATTTGGCACATACAAGATGGTCGTAGCTGCATACGGACAGGCCATGCATTAGAGCGTGATGGCAAGTGTGCGTACATTAATATGCCTGTCACTGTTTGGCTTGCATGCATGGGGCGTGTTTTTTGTTTGTTATGCAGCGCGGCAGGTAAACCGGTTTTCGTTTCGTTTCGCTTGACTGTTGTTGTTGTTGCTGCTTTTGTTGTTGCAGTTGCATGTTTGTTTGTTTGTAGTAGGGCTTGTCGTTGTCGCTGTTGCTGCCGCTGCTGCTGCTGCTGCTGCTCGTCATGCTCGAGTGCATCGTTCAATAATCTCTCTGTGGCACGCCTCTCTGCGCTCTGCACTTGGCACGGTGCTTCAACGTCGACTCGCTCATGCGCCAGGTGAGGCTTTGGCTTTCGCTTTGGCTTTGCCTATGGCTTTGGCTCTGTATCTGGCTTTGCTTTGCTTTGCTTTGCTTGTCTGTCGCTCTCTCTCTCTCGAGGCGGCTGCCTCTGCTGCCACTGTGCCTCTGTTGCCTCTGCCTCTGCCTCTGCCTGTGCCTCTGTGTTTTTGGCCACTGCTTTCTGCTTTTGCCTTTGCCTTTTACCATTGCCATTGCCCGGCTGTCAAACAGTGACAACAATCATCGATCGTTCCGTTTGTGATTATGTAGTTTATTTATGGGCTTTAACATGTGTGCAGATTTGTCTGCCGATTTTGAGTTATGTATGTGAGTCGCACACTCTGTCTGTGTGTGGGTGTGTGTTGGTCTTGTGTGTATGCGTGTGTGTGTGCTAGTGTTGGGCGCACATAAAACTAAATTTGCATAAATTAGCAGCTGCAAATTAAGCGAAATACAAAATATGCCCATGTTTATTCATAGATCTATTCACCCAATAATACATACATAGACTGTATGTATGCAAAATATCAAATATGTACCAGCATTAGGCATAATATATAACACGTTTGGCCTCCAGCTCTCAGCGTCTGTTTATTTTTCTCAGGAAGCAGCCGTCGCAGCATCTTTAGCTGGGACGCAAACTATCTAGATACAAATTATTAATATCGAGCTCATATTTTTGTGGTTGAACAACTTGGCAAGTTGGCTGCCCGTCTTCAACTTCAACTTCAAGCTGGAGTTGGGGGTTTGTGTTGCCCCTGTACAGCTGCTGCGCATAAACAGAAGGCACACACACACACACACACACATGTATGTGTGTAGCATGCACATAGGAAGCGATGCTACGTGAGCAGCCTTCTGGGGTTCCCGCATTGATTTTTGCTTTAAAAAGTCTTATTTTTTTTGTGAGTTCCCGAAACTTTTGGCAAAAAGGGTTAAATACTCCGATTGTTGTTGTTCTTTACTGTTGTTGCTTGCACCTGAAATTGGAGGCAAAAGTAGCGCAGAGACTTTTGCAAGTGCCTTAGGGATGCTGCTGCAAAGTGGTGCGGCTGTTTGTGAGCTCTTTGCCGCAGCTGGACCAAGTTTCCCAGGGCTGCCCCGCCAACATATTTTGAAACAACGCATTCTCATTTCATAAGTTCATGCAACTGCGATAGAAATCTGAAGAGTTGGCTTTAGTTTATGGCCTTAAACAGCTAAATTTGTGTGGCTGGCTGCCCCAAAAGCAGCAGTCAAAAGGTTGTAATATGCTAACAGATAGCGCCGCCGATAGTAACCGATACATTTTTGGAGACAAGACAAACACACACAGAGAAACATAAATATATGTGTCTTTTGGGAAAACTTGAATTCAGATCGACATGAACAAGATATATGTAGAACAACAAGCACAACATGTCAAAAATAATATAAGCATGGGAACAGCTAAAAATTTAGTTGGTTGAGGTATTAAATATTATCTACGAGGGAAACGGATAAATATTCTTCCTCTACTTTAAAGTTGGTTTCTAAGACCACAACTAGTGTTAGTGCCAGCTGTGGCTAATCAGACTATTGTTGGTAAGTGGCTAAGATTAGATTCCCAAATCAAGATGAGAAAACATTCCTCTGCTCAGTTTAATGAAAATAATGTTTTTAGACACCATAAATTATCTGAGGCAAGCAAATTTAGTGTCTAAAACATATTCGCAAAAGATGTGAGTATATGAAATAACTCTAATAATCTCCGAAATCTATTAAGAATTATAACAATATAATAAAACAAAAAACCCAATACATGAATATGCAATACGTATGTAATTTCAATATTTCGATATAAAGTTTAAAAAAATGGGCGTTCCAAAAGACACTAGTACAAAAATCTTACTTTTAGCTCGTTTAAAGTTAATTTCATTAAATTGTCTCTTCATTGTTAGAAAACGTGTATGTAGTTAACTGAATTTTGTATAGTTTATCAGTCGTTTATCTCAATAGTAACAGGATTTATGCCGAATCTCAGCTTCAGCAATTATTCAACTTAACGGTTTTTCAGCGAGTGTTTTGTGAACTTTTCTCCGACTTTCTTTTGAATTGGTAGCTCACTCTACGCAGAAATCATTAACCATATAAATAACTCGACCTGTAGCACCCACACACACACATACGTAAATAGTGGAAAAGTACTTCTAATGCATATTTTTCCAGCACGTGCGCAGCTTTTCCGGCTCCGGCTCCGGCTTCGTTTGCGTCGTTGTCCACGTCCAACTCGACGTAGTCGCCAGAGCGGAGCAAAGCAGAGACAAGGCTAGCCCCCAATAGAGTAAGCCATGTGCAGCGCAGCGTGTGGAGTTAGCCCCCTTTAGTATACCATTTTTACGCCACCCCTGCTCCTGCCTTCCTCCCGCTCGATACATAAATCCAGCAGCGACTTGAAGCTGACGCACGTTGCGTGTAATTTTGATTTTAATCGCATAAAAATGTTTTGTTTATATGTATAATTTAGATTTAACAATTTATGTTAACCTTTTGTTAGCATTTTTAATTTGCCAAGCGGCGCTGCTATTGTTGTTGTTGCTAATAATCAGCAACAATTAAATGCGCCATAAAATTGGTTTCAGTACGCGCTCGCTGTGAAATGTATCTATGAGTTTGTGTTTGTACTTAAATACGAATATGCATATTATAAATGTACGCTAGTCATTTATGGTTTATATGCGACATATAGACAGTTATAATTATTGTTGTAATTGTTATAATCATTGCCTAGCGATAAAAATCAGCCACATTTTTACAGCATTTAAACAAAGCATAAATTCTGATTTAGCCCCAAAACTGTCGTTGCTTCTGCTTCTGTCTGTTTGTCTGTTTATGTGTGTGGCTGTCTGTGGTGTGTGTGGGTATGTGCTGGCATGCATATGCTATTCAAACATTATCACAAAAACAGTGCGCCAGATTATAAATAAAATTAACAAATAAAATGCTATTTAAATTGCCACTTGTAATTGCAAATCTCTCTTTATGCCATGCAGTCTGCGACTACACCCCCAACCCCACATCCCCCAATCCAATGATAGAGCTCCACATATTATTGAGGCCATAAATATGAACGCCGCGTTCTATAGCCAGAACGATACGATCCAAATTGGACTGGACCTATGTTCTATGAATGGATTTTCTACATTAATGATATTTCTAAAGAGCTTACATAAGATCCGCTGGAATGCGGTTGATAACATGGTTTACTATAGTTCGACAATTATCAGACCTAGAATAGACAGCCAGTTCTAGTTATAGGCAATAATTATAGGAATAATCTTAAATTGATTTGTGTCAGCAAAAAGTGAAAGTATCTTTACTAAACAGTTTATCATTCACAGATTCTTTTACACACAAAATCAGAACCAACATAAAGTTAAGAAAATTAAGATTAGATTAAATAAATTTACAATATTTTTACTGAAACTTAACCATAATTGGTTGCTTTAAATAAAAGGATATTTCAAAGATAAAATTAACGATTTGATTATTGATAAATATTATAGGAAATTACAATTAATTTCCTTTACCAGATTGCTAAGGAGTTGCTTACTGCAATTTTTTTAGCAACAACATAGAAAAATTTATAAATTATTAGCTATATAATTTATGAAATAAATATTTCATTTGGCTGCAATCGAATCATCAAGGAAACCATCAATAGTCACTGGTGTATCACCCTTGGCAATAATCAGCAAATAGTTTTCTCAACTTGGCTGTTGATTTTGTGCATATCTATATATATATATATATAATTTAATAACTATAACAACTACAACAACAATTGCAGTATGCACAGGCAGTTCATATGTCATGTGCCAGTTTTTGCAACTGCATTGCAGCTCGCCTCTGCTGTTGCCCTTCTAGTCCAGTTGGCTACGTTCTAATTTCAAAATAAACTGGCTGGCAGCCATTGCAGCAATAACAACAACGACAGCAACAACAACCATAACAGCAACGTGAACCTGCAACAAGAACCAATTCAAATTGACTGGGCCCCAAACCGCAATGGGTGTAAATTTCATGCGATGGCCGCCGACTAAAATAGGTTCATGGGGGAGAAGGGGTGTAGAGAGGAGCGGGGCAGAGCCTGGCGGCACATCCTGTGCAGCTCGTAAGCACCTCATGCGCCAGGCTATAAATGTAAATTGCCTAAATGTGCAAAAGCTCGAGCATAGAGCATACGTTGTCCGCACTCTGGACTGGGGAGGTGGCAATCGGAGTTAGGGAAGGGCAGGAGTGGGGCAGCGGTTGGTAGAGGAGTGTGCTGCTCGTAAATGAAATCAGTTGGTGCGCGAATCCTGCATGGGTCAATTATGCAAATGTCCAAGCCTCGCTCTCGACCTCGTCCTCGACGAATGCACTCGCTTGTATGTGCATGCTTGTGCATGTCCTGGCCAGGACGCGTACCCCACCTCATCGTTGTCCTCGCACTCCATGTCCATGTGCGGCATGGCGAAAGTGATTTGTTGTTTGGCAGCGCAAATCTGTTTTCATATTAAGTATTTTAGCGCAAATTAAGTTGAAAATGGCAGTCGAAACAAGCGATCCAGACATTTTAATGGGCTAGGCCTTTGGGCCAGTAACTCTTGCCACATAGTCATCCTTGTGTCGAAAAAAAAACTTTCACTACTCGCCCGCAGTGCTTTCCATTTCGCAGCAGCAGCAGTTGAAGCTGCCGCATTAGCAGTCGAACAAATGCCCGGGCACGTATGCAAAGCATGACGAACAGGACAGCAAAACAGACAGGGGCTACAGAGAGGCGACAGTCAGACGGACGGATGGACGCTGTGCAGCAGCAACAGCATTCATACAAAGCATGTCTACGTCAAGCGCACTTGGATTAGGTTTTTGTGAGAGTAAGCATCAGGAGCGGACTAACCTTTATGAGTTGGTGAATCGGTCTGAGCATGCCGATATCCATAGAAAATGAAAGAGTGGTTATAAAATTAAGAAAATTGGCTTCGATTGGAAAAGTTTTCCTTTTTATAATCTAACTTAATTTGTCCCTTGGTTATTTTATGCTTTCTCCTCGGAATTCTCACTTAAACTACACTTACAATTCGCATGTGTAATAAAGACCACTCCAAAGTCTTATAAATAATTGTCTATTCTCTTATCTTATTATCTATAGAGAGTATAAATTTATATAAATTTTGTTTGCACAAGAAAATCATGTATGTATTCTAGACTCTATATTTGTATTTTAGTGTTAGCTAATGGGATATTTCAAATAAAATAATTGGTTTTTAGCATTTATTTCAATAAAATAGATTTATTTAAATTTTTGATATCGAGTTTGATTTATAGACATGCATGCCTTAAAGTAATGTATAGTAACGGACTTGTCCTACAACCAAAACAAATCCTTTACTATTGGATTGTGAAGGGGTGTCACGCAGCTCCACTCCGTACCTGGTTTTTGGGTGTTGGTGTTGAAGTCTAGGGTCTAGAACAACGTCCATTGTTTGCGCACAGTCTGCGCGAAGTTTGCCAATTCATGAGGCGTTGCCGTTAGTCTGTGCCGTTAGTTCTGCTCCTGCACAAATACGCTTGGCAAATAGCGCGACAAACACACACACACACACACAAACATGCATGCATGCATGTGAGCTTTCCGCTTTTCCTGGCATGAAACGAACTACGTGGGGCAGGCACACATATGTATGTGTGTACAGCAGACAGACTGGCTGGTGGGGCCGTCGGACAGGACAGGACAGGACAGCTGGACTGGGGCTGTGATTGTGGCTGTGGCTACTTCCGCTCCTGCTCCTGCTGAAAGCTTGGCTAAGCACCTGAGCAAACTTATTGTTAGACTGCGCATTGTTTGCCGTCGCCGGTGGCTCGAAATGAAACCAAAACTGAATACGTCAAGGTTAACATGAGTGCGACTGGCTACTGGCTACTGCTTCTGTCTTCGGGCCGAATAAGTAACGACGTGTCTGGAAGGATAATTTTACGATTTCCTCCCGGCCGAAGGCAAAAGTGAACAAAGCGAGCAACAGCAACTGGCCCATGGATTGCATTGCACTACCGCTACCCATTAAGCAATTCAGCCATGCTATGAGCCCAGTGACAATCAGTTCAACACCTCCTTCACAACAACAACAACAACAACAACAACAGCAGATGAGACACAATCTTCAAAAAATGTAGCGACAAGCGAGCCGAAAGCAGATAAAAAACATTCATACACATTATGCGAATCTTTTGCAAATTACTTAAACAACAAAAATCTCAACTGATGGTCGAGTTGTTGTTGTTCTTATTGTTGTTGTTGCTTTAAAAGCCGCCAGAGATGAGACGCGAGCGATAAGCGACTACGATAGACGATAAGCGATAAGCGCTTACGCATTTCTGAGTGCGAAAGAAGCGTTTCGGATGCGGATCCCAAAAGTGAGGGGTAGAGGGTACGGGGGTAGGGCGCAGGAACAGACAGAGAGGCCATATGTGCTAGAGCATGCCTGAACGAAAGCAACAACAAATGCTCTTGAAATTTATTTTTTTTTTTATTTTTGAGAGAGTTTTGCGATTGTGCTGATCAGATAGGCGATCGTGTGCGACGGGGCGTGCGGCAATGCGAACGGGAAAGGGAATGGCAAGCAGAAAGGGAATGGTAACGAGAAACAGGGCACTGGAAAACAGGGTCTCAGTAATTTGATGTCATATTGTGTCACATACACACACACACACATATGCACACGCAAATCTGTGAGAGTGAGTGCTAGATATAAGGCAGATATGCGCAGATCCTAGAGCCATCTGAGCAGCGATTTACCTGCTCAACTCGAGCGGCGAACTACACAGAAGGATATATGTATATGCATTACTACCGTTTTAACGCTGTCTTTGACTCGCTGTTGTTATTGTTGTTGTTGTTATTACTGTTGTCGTAGGCGACCGATCTGCTACTAGAATGATAAACTCATATTTTCATCATCGGTTGCAATAATGTTTACGTTTGCGTTTTTACTTGCAAGGAATCCAATATCGCTGTGGTTAGCTTATTCCTTCCCAGGCCATAGACAACAGGCTACAGACTACACCGTTCCGATATCTGTGGATACGATTTGACAGGGGCCAAGCACGCGTTCGTTTTTTCATTGCTTTTGATGGCGGCGCTACTTTAATGGTCACTCAGCTTGTTGTTTTCGACTGGCTACTCCTCTACTACACTCACAAAAATAAATGCTTCTTAGTCTTTAGAAAGTGCATATCTAAAATATAACGTAATCCTAGCTTTCATTGGATATACAATTTCCTATTATACGATTTTTCTTATATTTATATATATTTTTTTTATATATTTATATTTATATATACGATTTTTATTTGATTATAGAGAAAATTTGCTTGTATAAAACTTAAAGGCAAAAATTTGCATATATATTTCTTTAAATTTTAACCACCTGATTCCATAACATTTATTTTGTAAGCATTATTTTCCGCTTTTATGGCTTCCTATTTAAACACAAAAATGTAGCGTTTTTAACTTAATAAATTTTAAATGTGGGTGATTTGTTTTTTTGAGTGTAATATCACAACTACTTTTGGACTGTAACGTTTGGGCCGTTTACGAGGTCTGCAGTTGTATATCTCTGGCTTTTTTTATGATAGTCGTTGCGCTGCGCATACAAATGATTTGATTTTGATGGTGATTTTGTTGATGCGTGTGCTCCGCTTTGGGGCATGATTTGAGTTACTTCATTTGTCACTTGGCCATTTAATGCGTTTTCCTGAGAATTCGCTTCGGCCGCAGCAGCCCCGGTCGGCTATTGACTTTGATTTTTATGACGTTTTGCCGCTCCTGACGAGCTGGCCATCATCGCCTAATTTCACCGAGCTGCTCAGTCGCTCAGCCGCTCACTCGCCTGCTCAGCACTTTCTTTAACCGTTTTACTGATTTGGCTGCTGATTGTTGGCTGAGTTTTGTGTGTATACCTGTTAATGAGTTCATTTTAAGTAGTCCATTGCCTATTGCTTATTGGCGACATTCTAATTTTGTTCGATTTGTATCACCGAGTGCGATGTTTAAGTGCCTTTTAGCTGAGATTAGTTTTAATGACTAGTTTTTCGGTTACTATTAACTATGAATTGAGGTTTATGTTTAGTGTCTCGATATAGCAATAGCGTAATAAATTGCTTTTACTTGGCCCCAAACTAGAATGCACCACTTGACGCTGCCATTTAAATTAAATTGCGATTTTAATGAGGGCCGCAGCAAACATTTGTTAGCCGCAACGGTGATAAATGTAGGCCATTGGCCGTTGGCACCTAATAAGCCAGTTTTTGACAGTTGACAGTTGTCAGTTGGCAACTTGTTTCAATGAAGCAATTAACGCGCTGCGCACCAGCAAAAAAGCTGTGAAAATTGCCTGCAAAATGAATTGATTCAAACATTTTGCGGAAGGACATCTAAAAGTAAACATAACACAATTTATATGGGTGTGTGTAAGTGTGTGTGTGTATGCGTCAGTGTGTGCGCCTAAAAGGCTGCAGCTGTCGACGTTTTGGCCCGCATAAAGCAGACGCAACGCTTATCACAGATGCAAATAGCAAAAAGTGCTACAAACACAGCGTGCGAATATGTATATATGTATATAAATGTGTGTGTGTGTATGTGTGTGCTGCTTTAGGCAGCTAATGGAGACAAAAGACGACACACACACACACACACAAACACACAAGCACACAGCAGCCCAATGCAAATATTTTTGACGTTCACTGAACTTTGCATAGAAAATTATGCAAGCCGCCGTCTCCTTTCCTCCCTCTCCTTCTCTCTAGCCTTCTCTCTCTCTCTCTCTCTCCGTCACTCAGTCTTTCACTCTTACTCTCTCAGCGTAGTGTGTGTGTGTGACAGCTGTGTGACCAAAAATTATAGCAGAAAACTGCAGCAAACAATAAAAGCGAAACGAGCAACGAGAAAGGCAAGGCAAAGTTTTCTGGCTGCTGTTTGCTAAATGTACCATTTTTAATTTCTTGCAGTTCGACAACAACGAACATCTGCAACGCCGTTCAGCATTCAGCATTGATGTACGGGTCGCATTGCGCATGCTCGTGGCCAATGAGAGCGCGTCAGCCAAACGCCGCCCAAATCAAAAATGGCGAGTTTAAAACAGAGAGCACATGCCTTTACAGCTATAGCGATCTCGCTCCAACTCACGCCTTGCCATACAAGCCAAGCAATTCGGTGCAGCAAGCAGTGCGCGTCAAGCAGTGCTCGCAGTGGCGACAAATGTATATAGCTGTTTATTATTTGCCGGTCAACTCGGGCAAGCTCATCATCGAAATCCAACAATCTGTGCTTTTGTTGGTATTGCTTCTACTTCTGCTGCTGCTGCGCTGTTGTTTTTGCTGCTGCTGCAATCCTTTTGGTGTTTGATTTCAATTTCAATTGTGGCGCATCTTTTGACGTCGCCATTTTGTTTGTTATCAACAACGAAAGCTGTCGCTTTTGTTTTCCATGATAATTGCATTTGTATGGGGATTGAAGTTGGCATCAAGCCCCCCTCCCACCAACCTCCACACACACACACACTCACTCCCACCCAACTTTCGCTCTTCCCTTGACATTTATCAATTTTTCACGATATGTTATTGTTATAGTCGTTTTTTTATTTAGCTCTGGATTCCTTTCGAGCTTTGCTCGACAAAGCGTGCAGCGCAAGCAGATTAACTTTTCACCTGTGCACGCCAGGTGAAAGGGGAAGGTGAGCAAACAAAAAAGACAAAAATAACATTGCTGCGGGCTCAGCAATCAGTCAGCGTTGTCACTGAAAACTTTTCGAAGTGTGTTGGCTCATTCGGTTTCTGTTGCTGGTCGTTTTGATTGGATTGCTGTTTGCCGTTTTTAAGTGGAGGCTCTGGCTTTTATTATTGCTCATTCGCAGCCAGTTTAAAAACAATGGCAACATTTTAATGAAAATTGCCGCTTGACTTCATTTCAACAGTGGCGCATTGATAAAAGCACAGTAACAAACAGCGGGTAGCATTTGACAATAATAATTGTGCTTAAATTTGCAACAATTGTTCATACCACAAAATGCCAATGAAAGTGGCTGGGCAGTGATTTTAGTCGCCAGATTAGAGCAATCCACCCACGAACGCACACACAAACACAAACATACATATATACCAGGCATCGATACCAGCAACCACCACTTTCAACCCCAAAACAAAAATCAGGCAACTCAAACTACCGCTTAATGCCGACAAATCCAGCAGCAGCAGCAGCCTCAATCCACAATCCACAATCCTCTTTTCATATCGTCAATCGCATCGTTCTATTAAATTACCAAAAGCTGTCGCTCGTTCAAATGGCAAAAACACAAAAAAAAAGACAACAGCGACGTGTGCAACACCAAGTTGCAGGCTACAATTTGGGGGGTGGTAATAGTGGTTGTGGCGGTTGATTGCCAACTGGGATTTTGCCCGGTCACAATTGAGATAAGATTGCTAGCGCTCAGATACAAGATATGCCATGTATCGCACGTTTGTCTCAGATGTATAAGGGGCAGGGGCTGGGGCAGGGGATGGAAGTGGGTTTCAGCCAGCCTTAAGGCATACACAAATGCATCAAAACCAAATTACATCAAATTCAAAGTGCCATCCTCAACCTCGCTGGGCGTTGTCGCCAGCTAAATAATTATAGAAGCCACAGGAGGCAGATCGAAGATAGGACATGCATAGAATACACTTTCCACAATTGTAAAATATATATACACACACACACACAGACAGAGACAGAGACACTGATTGGGCGTGCTTAATAGAAATTTGCATGCGCAATTATTTGAACAAACCGCAGCAATTATACGCGAGCGACACTATGCACAACAGCAAAAGCAGCAACAGCAGCAGCAACAACAACAGCATCAGCAGACAAGCTAATTAGCAAAGAAAGGTCCTGGGAGTGTGACTTTTGTTACCCGCTACTCTTTACCAGCCGCAGCGAATCGATTTTCATATTTTATTGCCCGTGCAGCGTTGTTGCTGCTGCCGTTGCTGTGGTCGCTGCTCATGCCAACAGCAATTTGTGCATCGTTAAGGGTTAGTGCATCGCCAACACCATCGCTCCACAATGTTTTGATTTGTTGTGACAGTTTCGGGCCTGGGAGCGTGGCCACCAAATGTTGTTATGCAAAAATTAAGCGCATAATTTTATTGCAATTTTTATGATCGAGGCGGCAGCTTGGTGCTGGGAAACTGGGAAACTTGGCCAAGCTGATGGTTATTTAATTGGCCCAGTCAAAATCTCTACATTTTTACTGTGAGAAAGTTGCGCTTGGCCGTTTCAGCTTCTAATTAAAATTATGGCAATTTCAGCATAATGGGAATCGTTCTACAGTTTTGAAATATTCTTCTGAGCGGTCCTGCCCTCAATTATGATAATTTCACTTGAAATCCTTTCGACAGCAATTCGAGAATCTCTACTCCTACAAAATACAAAAACTGGACAAAAGGGAAAAATCGTCTACACCTGACAAATCCAAAAAGAGAAGTTGTATAAAAGGTCGATGAAATGCGTTTTATCTTTGGCAACACAACAACAAACTCTGATTTTAAGCACTTAAACAACAACAGCAAACAACCACAGTTTTTTCCTATTCTCAACAATGCGAGGAAAATTATGAAAATTGCGTTGAAAAAACTGTCACATCATCGTCCGATTTGTTGTACTCATTTAGGTCCTGTCATTTGTGTTGCATTTGCTTTGAAGCTGCGCATCCTTTTGTCTGACTGCATAAAAAAAACTGGATGAGATGAATTGAGTTACACAAAAAGACTGAACGAAAATGATTCCATTTAGAGATGACATCCCGAAATCGCTGATAGTATTATTTTGGAGTTCAGAGTTGTTAATTATTCGCAAATGATGAAGTTTAGCAATTTTTTTTGGCAATATTTATTTATACATGTTCACGATTAAAACATTATTGCTGCATATTTCAAATTAGGTTTTCTTATATTTGTATTTTCTTTTTGGACTTAAGGACTTTAATCTAATGACAATTATTGTTTCTGAAAGTCTCTTAAGTTGTGTCTGCAGCAGAATTTCAAATATTTGTTATTTATATTTTCGATTTCAAACACGTGAGCCCAAATCAATTGCTCCTCTCTAATGCTATCGTCTACAAGTGGCAGCCACAGATTCTCCTCTTTCTTTGTATTATTGTCGTTTGTTTATTGTTGTGACATGCACTCGACATAGTTTTTCATCGGGCCATTGCCATTGTGCCAAGAAAAACAACAAAAAAAAAGACAAAGCAAAAGAAATGAAAAGTAAGTAGGGGAAAATTATTGAAATGTCGCTGTGCTGGCAGTCAACACTTTTGCGTTGCCTGTGGCAGGTTGCACTTGAGTGACGCTTCAAACGATTTCTACAATCAGCCAAAGCAGCTCTTTCTCTATTGTGCCGGAATATGCCCTGGCAATGTACTCCCTCCCTGCCTCTGCCCCTGCCCTCGCCACTCCCTCTTTGGCACATAGATACATCTCTGAAAGCCATAAATTCTTCAAACCGAGCAGAGAGCTCCTAAACCACCACCACCAGCCTCCGTTCAGTTATCCGCTTGGCAATACAACAAAAACAATAAAAACGTGACAACAACAGTCGACTTCCCCCTTGTGCAACAACAACAGCAACAACAATAACAACCACAATGCTGCCCCATTCACAAGCTAACCTGCCCACAAGTCACGGGCCCAAAGTTTGATGTTGTTGTTGTTGTTCCTTTTGCCTGCTTTTAGCTGGCCAAAAACAGCGAGCACACTGTACGCGCCATTTTCCGTGCGATTGCCAATGTTAAACGCAGCAGCAACCACAGCAACCCCTCAGCAGCACCGCCTCCAGCCCCAAGCCGACCTTTGACTGGTGTGGGTGTCCTTGCTTCGTTGTAGCTCCCTCTGGACCAGAAAAAGAAATGTTTCGCATAAAATGTTATCGCAAAGATTTACGACCCGACTTTTGCGCATCACACGCCCGCTTGCCCTCCCCCGCGCAACCCAACCACACTCTAACCTCCCCACTCGCCCACTCACCCCAGCTCAGTGTTGCAGCCCTCTCTCGTCGCATCCAGCAACTTGTTTTATGATAATATACGAGCTTTCTCCGCTGAAATATAAATGTTGTGTGTATGAGCTGTCTTTTTCTTTGTGTGTGTGTTTTTGTGTGTGTGTGTGTCTCCTGTGCGCCATTTTTGTTGCTGGCTGCCCTGTCATCCTTTCAGGAGGCATCACATGGCTACGCTATCTATTTATCTGCGCATTTGTACATATTTATTTTAATGTTGAGCAGCAAAAGCAAAAGCAGCAGCAGCAGCAACAACAGTTGTTGCTACAATTACGTTGGTATCCACCTAAGAAGTAAATCTACAATAAAAATGGCTGCTGTATCCATAAGATACATGCCACTGATTTTGGCAGCGCTTATCTCAATGCTGTAGCTGTGCCTAGCTCACTTGATATGTTTAGCCTCGTCCTGTACAGATTCTACTCCAGCTCATGCTCCAGCTCCTTGCTTCGAGTATGTTTGTTGTGTGTGCGCCAAGAATCGTAAAATGAAGATTTTTCATGTGGATTGCTCAGGCGCATCCTTGTCGCTGTCATTGTTATTGTTGCTGTTGCTGACTTCTTGGCTAATGCCAAAAGCTGCTGCTGTTGCTGCTGCTGCTGCTTCTTCATTTTCTTCTTCCATTTTTGCTGCTGCTACTGTCGTTTCCCCAACGGAAGTAATTTATGACTTTTCGTTTTGCAAATGTTTAAATCTAAGCATAAATTTCCAAACTGAATGCCCTGTCTCTCTCCCGCTCACGTTGTATCTCTATATCATGTGTGTGTGTGTGTGTGTGTGTGTGCTAGAAACATATGAGCGGCGCGTATATTTATTTCGTTTTACGCTGCTTTTATTTGCACTGATAAATTGTGCAATATATGATAGCCATAAAAGTCTACTGGAATTGGCTTAAAGCGTACCAAAAACAAAAAAAACTTAAAGAGACAATTTCAAGTCGAGTGCTTGAATGACAAAACAATTTTGACTCGTGCCCACACACTACACACACACACACACACACACACATAGTGACAGTCTGTTACACACTTAATCAAATTATCAGATATGTCAACTTTATCCGCGTCAAAACAAACACGCAGCTAAGCCGACTACAAAAGCAGTCAGAAACAACAACTTCAGTGAATCAGACAAATTAATATTATTAAAAGCAAATATTGAAAAACTATGTGACAAACCCACACACATAGAGAAAGAGAAAAGGAGTGAAACAGAGACGAACAGGCCTTGGAAATTAATGAATTTCCAGCGATTATCCTTGCGACATCATCAGCGACAATATCAATAAAAACAAAACACAAATTCAATTACTTATGCCAAATAAGTCGAAATGCTTAAGTCAACAAAACTACACAGGCTAGCCACAGCCTAAGAGGCACACATAAATACGTCCGTACATAAGCACATACATATGTACATATATGTATGTAGGAACAATCGATAAGGTCGATTTGTGGCTACCATTAACTGGCGGACTGCTGGAAGGCTATCGGGCAGCCAGATAAGCAGACAGAGGCAGTCAGACAAACTGATCAAATATGCTTAATTATAATTTGATTTGATTTATGATGCTCGTCGATTTCATGTGACATTTGTAATTATTCTTGTCGCGCCCGAAACTACCTCAGCCACGATCATCGAAATCACAACACCAACAGCAACAGCAACAGCAACAGCGGCAGCAACAGCAGGAACAACATCATCATCATCGCCAACAACAATCGTCGTTGGAACCATGATCAACGATGTCGTCGATGTCAACGACGAGGAGCAAGCGACAATCCTGAGCTGCATACGAAAATAGAATTGCAGTGAGTGTGTTAGTGAACACATACATACCTAAATACACACATACATTTGTAGGTATTGTACAAATACATATACATTCGTATTTCTTAAGAGGGAGTTGCGTACTCGTTTGTATCGTTAATGTGTTTAAGTGTGTTTTATTTGTTATGGGTAGATATATGGGCATAATTTAAAAAGTATTGTGAGAGCTTCATACATAACGAATTAATTATATTTTAATTAATCGATTAATTGGATAAGGCAACGATTTAGTTCATTTGTTCAATTTGCAAGATTCTTTTTTGTTTTTTTTGATTAAATATTATGGCCTTTAATTAGTTTAGAAATGGTCTAAACTCTATTCAGTTATTGGAATTAAAATGAATTTAATTATACCAGTATTTAAATATATATATACATTTACATAAATAAAATGTATTGCTTAAAAAATATGTAAATGCACTTTTTAATTTGTTTGATTTATTTCCAACTAGTTGAAAAAAATAGTAATACAAAAATGTTCTTAACTTCTTGCTTTTCAAAAATTTTTTTAATTTAACTCTTAATAAACATTAAAAATTTAAGAATATATTAACATACAGAAACTGATATCTACTATAGGGCATTTACAATTCGACAAAAACTGAATACGAAACCATTTTAGTATATAATCGTAATTTTCATGGCGTTGCTAGTTGACTGCTCATTATTATTATTATGGCAGAGATCATATAGTAACTATGAGGCTTGTCGAGTCAGCCAGCTAGTGAAGAGTCTATGGGGAATAAATCAACACGTTGTGTGGCTTCGTCAACGATCCATCTTTCATACCTACATATACATATATACATAAATATATTACTTGCTGCTGCGGATCTTGTGGCGTGGCCTGCTGCCGTCGATCATTGCCTGTTGATCGGAAATTCTCGCCTACGAGCGAGTGACAACGTTCACAAACACAAACAATACAACAAAAAAACAAAGTAAACATGAAAAAATATACTTTTATATATGTAGATGTATGTTTGCTTGTATCTGTAGGTAGGCTGGTCTGCGTTGCTTTTGATCAATGGATCTCAACAACGCCCCAGCCCCCAGTTGCCAAGGTTTGTTCACTGACAATACTCTCCGTGATAGACGGTTGTTTCGCTGCCTTATGCCTTATGAGTTAATTTATTAGATTATAATTTACACTATAAATTTTAAAAGTTACATAACTACAATTGTTTGCGCAAATACAGTTCTTAAATGATTTAATTTTTTAATGAATAAGTTACTTGTTAAGTTAATTTAAGTTGACAATTTCCTTACTTTATTTTACATAATAATTAAGCTTATTTCATTTCTGAAATCTATTCTACTTGAAGCTAACTTAATTGTGGGATATAGCTGCACTCAAAAGTGTATTTCTATTTCGTAGAAAACCAATTTTTCAACTTGTTCTGTCCGTGCTTGTATGTGTGCTGATTATCGCAGCTCGATCACAAGTTCGATCAGTTAAGGGCCGCGCACTTTTGCGCTGGATAATAAGCCGAATAGGCGTATGACAATAAGCCATGTAATTAAGTGGATGGCATATCAAAGCAGAGCAACTGGAGCTGGCTTCACTCCGGAGTGAGATTACCGGGAAATGCGTGGGCTGAAAGTAAACTAGTACGGGACACAGAACCTCGACATCATGTGGAATGTGCACGTAATTGTGGTTGACAAATTGCAGTCAAAATATGATAGATTGCGCAAAAGCAATGACTCTTGAGAGCGAGAGAGCTGACAACGACTTCTATTGTCTCGCTCTCTAACTGTCTGTCTGGGTCCGTCTGTTTGTAGGTTTGACTCCGGCGGCTGTTTGTGGTCTTTTAATTAGCATGTCATGTGTGTCAGTCGGGCACTTCAGTTTGGCCCCAGATTCAGTTGTTCTGCTCCTGCCTGCGCCTTGATGTGCCACGCCCTATTTTGTGCTGCGGGGTTGGGCGCGAAATGCATTTCGTTTCATGACTTGCACTAAATTCAATTTACTTTTTAAATATTTTTCTGTTGCTTTCATGTATGTGTGTATTTGCTGCCTGCCACTCAACTCAAAGCCGCTCCTGCAATGATCGGCGATTTTTTCAGCCTCACCAGTTTACGCAGAATTGAGCTAATATCGATGACTCGACCATTGAGTGGCCTCTCTTATTTCTGGCTGACAGACTTGGCCGCATTTATTAGCCCAGTACATTTGGGAAGGCCACTTCAAACTGAAGTTGTGTGTTTTAGGCTTTACGCTTGCGTTTTTAATAAGCTGTTTTCGTCTGAACGAACCTTCAGTTTCCTGGGCCACTTTTCAATTAGCCAAGTTTTGTGTGTTGTGCCATGGAATGCCCCGGGGCTCCGACAGCGGGTTGCGAGCTCTACACTTTAATTAATCGCCATGTCTAACAAAATATGACAAGCGCCATAAATTAAAGTAAGGCTTCGCTCTGCCAGGCAGCATCCAACTACCAACATCCAGCTTCCCGCGTCCGGGGCAGGTGTGCGCCACAAAATTTGCGTGTGCGGACAGCTAAACTGCTACTGTGGCTGCTTTTAGCTGCCGCATTTAAATGAGAGATGTTTAACTAGGCGACACAGACGCCAAAAACACTTTGCGTTGCATGCAACCATCGCCAGAGAATGGCTAAAAGGCAGTGGGTAGGCGATGCCTCGTGGGCCGTAAATAAGGAGTTAGGTGACAGGAACCGTTGCAATTACATGTAAAGTTTTATGGGTAAGGTGCAATTAGAAGAATAATATTATAGGATTACGTCATTATTGAATTCTGACATCATTTGAAACGGATGAATAGCTATTTTGGCACTTTAAAGTATTAAAGAAATTTAGTTAATTTGCAGTTGTTATGGTAGTTCTGTTGATAAAGCAATCCTGATTGATTTCCCAAATAAATAAACTGAACATTCGTATTCAAGTTTTACGACCATTAAGGGGCCCTCAAATATTCTCCGAACTCTTAAAATTGCCTGTGCAATTCGAAATGTTAACTTACTACGCTTTCTTCGATATTTGGCCTGAGGCAATATAAATAAACCCAAAATCTCCTCATTTGAATTGTAATTGACTCTATTACATGTGCATTTGCAGTTTTGGTTTGCTTTTTGACTCAACCAAGATTCTAGTATTTCAACCGCAATTAATCCCCTTCCCGATCTTAACTACCTCAGGCTGCTTCTTTAATTCATACTATTATATAATATAGCAATAAATTCCGTTACATCCGTATATAACTTAAAAAACAAAAGGGTTTTCCCCATACTTCGGCTGAGAAATGAGGGGGTGTCGAGTCGCCACACAAGCCACAACCACGCACATAACTCAAGGAGTTTGTGACATTTTTATGGCATAGTTTACGAGGATATTTTATACGTAGATTTTTGGACGCTTTTGGGCATTGCGCTTTCTGCCGCTGTACGGACCAATACAATTAAAACAAAAAGGGGCACATTAATCCTTTTTACACAATATCCTGTATGCTGTGTGGCCGTGCGGCCGTGTGGCAATGTGGGCGGCTTCATGGAGCAGCAAGGGCATGGAACGGCAACTGGAGCCTGGTCGGCCATTTTCTTTTGCCTGCTGCCATTTTTATGCTCATTTTTTGCGACTCTTATTTTTTTGCGCCGCTTTTAACTGTTGTTGTTTTTGCTGTTTTTCTTTTTTTTGTTGCTTGGCATTAAAAATGTTTTATGTTGTGTGCGATTTTGCGCAACCTACTTTGCACATGCTTCAATGTTGGCCAAAAGGGACAGAGATAGAGGAAAGGGAGAGACAGAGCAAATGTTAGCCATCGTTTTGTTTTGTTATATGTAGTATATAAATACCACTTTGTTTAGGTTTACAGGGCATACCGAGTGCCTTGGATTAGTTTAATACAAATTTTATACCTTAAGGGGGTTTTGAAAAATTATTGCAGAGATAGAAAATCATTTTGTCCATTATTTATTTATAGCCTGACAATAAAGATTAAGTACTAAATACTCGTAACTTTTATGATTTGCTTGTGCCTCGAAACCAAAACTCGATATTCTTTAAGTTTAGAGCTTTTTGGTGACATTTAAATTCTGGTCTAAAGCATTTTGTTGTTAAGTAAAGAGAGTATCCTTTAGTTTATCATTTGAAGTAAATGCATTTTTGTGGGTCTATAAATAAATATAATTGTCTATCTACATTGCTGGGATATGAGCTCGTTTGTTTATGTAGAAAGGCTTAATTTGTACAGAGCACCGCAAACACACAACGCATTCTTTGTGAGGGTGTGTGTGTGTGTGTGTGTGTGTATAAGGGAGCGTGTAGGTGTGTTGTGCATGTGACTTTTGTCTTGGCTTTAACTGTTTTTATGGCGCATTGCGACTTTTTATGGCCTTGTCTTATGTTCGCTTTGCCTATTCTAATGTGTAGCAGAGCCTCCACAAGCAACGCCACGCCCCCCCCGGTACCCACAAAGTCAAAGAGAAGGATAATAATAAAACTGCGCTTATCGCTGATGCTGATGTGAACGGCGCTCGCTGTGCGTTATAATAAAACAAATGGCAGGCCATTTAATTGCTGGCCATAAATGGGTGCCCTTTATCCTTTGAAGGATGAATGGAATGGATGCTACCAAAAGCAGTTAGCTGCTGCGGAGAATATGAGCTGGAACAGGAGCAGGACCTGGAGCTGGAGCTGAAGCTGGAGTTGGAGGAGCATGCGTGAGGTTCTCTCCTGTGTTTTGGCCAACTCGCCTTTTTATTATTATTAGTATTTAAATTTATTTGTTGCTTTATAGCGTGCACAGCAATGCGATAAATCTGAGGCAGCCGCGTTTGTCGTTCTCATTTTTAATGGCCGGCCATAAAAGGTAAGCCCAAAAATTATATAATATAATTTGAGCACTTTTTTATATGCCATGCACACACATAATCAAAGAAACTTAAAATTCCATTTAACATTTGCGATATGACATAATTGAGTGGACGCTTATCGAGTTTTGGCCAAAATGATGTCAAAATAAAAAAAAGAAGCATCTCAAATCGCAGCATATGCAAAGACCATTCTGTGGCAAGGACAACCCGTCGCTTCTGTTGTACCAACTGCAATACAATTAATGCAATTGCACACAATTGTTATTCTTGCGTCATAGTATAAGAACAGCAAGTTGTTCGAAAGTTTTGTGAACATTTGGCACATTTGTTTTTATGACTCAATTACGCAACTAATTCGTGGGGAGTCAAACGACTCAATTTGCGGTCGAACCCCTCCCCAAACGGACACTCGACGTACTGTATCTATTAGATACACAGCAACCCTCTGCAAATGCCTCATTAATTACGTCTGTTGCAACAACAATTACAACTGCATTTGCTATGATTTTGCTGTTGTTGTTGTATTTTTGGTATGCATTTATTTTGATTTCAATTTCAGTTTGCCTGCTTATTAATTCAGTAGCCACACCTACTTGCTCCGTGTGCCCCTTAACGTAATAAATGAACATACGAACTGGCGCTCTCCTCTGTATCTGTTAGATGCTTATCCGTGGCATTCCTGCCGCCCAAAGTGTCATTGTTGTCGATCATTTTTATGTGGCTGCTGCGACGAGCTCCATTTGATTGACATGCCAGACCCGAGTATCGCAGTTCATTTTTACCAACGGCGATCATCTTTCTTCAGCACCTTTTCCCCCTCTATCCATGTTTCACCTTGTTTGGTTCTCGTTTTTATGGGCAAACACAACTTTTGTGTCGCCTTTTATGATCGGTCTGTGAGTGATTTTTACGAGCCAGCATCCACAAAGATATTAACATAAAATGCACATTAATCATTTTATATGCCGCATAATGAAGTGTGGGCTTAGTTGGTGGCCAGTTAGTTCTCCATTTTGGCCCAACTCCAAGCCAAAACTCGGCTCAAAGCCAAATTGCCAAAAAAAAGTAACAGAAAAAAGAGACGAAATAAAGTAGAAAACTTGGCACATTGCAGCATAGATTCGTTTTATATATATTTGTATGTTTTGGGCCCAGTCTGGTATTGGTTTTAGTTCTGGTTTTGGTGTTTCTGGCTGACTAGCACTTAATCCTGGCGCACAACTATGCCGTTTTCATTGTTTCACGCACAATGGACACAAAGGACATGTTTGCACTGATTATCAGATTAGGCCATTGTACGTACAAATTGATATTGTCATGTTTCAAGTGCCCAAGCCACGGACTTCGGCGGCGGCGTTGCACACACACACACAAACACACAAAACTCATTGAATGCTGTCGCCAGTGCCGATTAAGAGATTTTTTTTCGCACTCGCAACCAGGCAAGCAGCCAAGCAACCAAACTGGGCACTGGGCAAAACAATGGATTGCCAGCAGGCAGAGATTTGCAATATTTAGGCGCAGCACAGTTTTTGATGAAACAATCGCCCAGACAATGAGCGTTTGAGTGGTTTTTGCACTGCGGCTACGGCCTGGTCTAGTTTTTGGTTGGCTCGATCATTAGCATAAAGCCACAACGGCGGCAGACACTCGACCTTCCTCTCCCTCTCTCTCCCTCTCTCTCTATCTCTCTCTCTCTCTTTCTCTTGCTCATTCAGCCGTCTGTGCGGGGCGTTAGCCGAGCGTGAGCAGAAGGATTAGCAAAAACATCAACTCGAATTCGAACTCGGACTTGAGGAATGTGCATATCATTCTCGATCAGCGGCGTCACTGTGTGGATCGGGAGTGGAAGAGATCTTTCTGCAGATCTTGTACTCTGATAGCGATTTGGAGATTGCCGATCAGACAAGTGCTTATCGTGTGCAGGAGGCGTTGTGTGCGCCTCCGATCTGATATATGTCGTTCTTGATTGTTTGGCCTGCACATTATGCTGTAAATCGGACAAATCATATCAGATTTCATTGGAAATCGTTCAGTTCATAATCGCATGGATTTGCCTATCAATGCAAATGAATCAGGTTCAGGGCATCAGTGTTCTCAAGCACAGCTAGACAAATTGTCGACCTCAAATCTAATGCAGATGTAAAACAAAATTGAGCCTTGCAATGATCCTTATCAGGTTGATAAGCGGAAGATCGGACATATGAACCAAATAAAAAAGAAGAAACAGTTTTGTATTCCACACTCAGCGCTGATGATCTCTAAGTTCACAGTCCAATGTGTTGACCGTGTTTTATCAAATATGTAGATCAAACTATGTATCATATTTATTTCTTGATAAGTCAGCTAGATGCTCTTTTAAGTGATCTCTTGACACCTAATTCACATCAAAGAAATCAGCAAAAATATTGAAATAAGTAAAAAAAATCTCAATAAGATTCGTTGGCATAACTAATTGTTAAGCATAGAACTTTAACTCTTAAGTTTAAAGTACTCTTAAGTTTAAAGTACAATCAAAACGTTTTTGTAACGTCAAACAAACTAATAATTGAAAGGAGAATTCGATATGAATATAAATATAAATATATTTTTTTTGCCAAAAATTTATAATTAATACTCTTATAAGCTAATTTAAAATTTTAGGTAAATGTACAGTCATGATTGTTGCATGGTATCAGTATTATATTAAAATAATCAAGAATAGTCTTGGTAGATAACTCAAGTTGGTCAATTCGTTATCAAAACAATTTAGTAGAAAATAAATAAAAATTCAGTTGAGTTCATCATATCAATCCATCATAAAATTTGGAAACTCTGATGTGTACTGCTTATATACCCTATTTTAGAGCTTATCCCTTTGAAATCCTGGCGCCAGTCAAACAAATTCTGCCTGTACGATCTATCCTAACGCTCTGCATGATCACAGCGTGATATCTATGGACATAATGGTTGTATGCACTTGCAATACACTTGCCAAATGCCTTTCACAGCCTTCTGAGCCAGTCCTAGCGCCGGGTCATAACTCTTAGCGGCACGCTATTTGTATTTCATAAATTTCCAACAAGCGGTAATAAAAATATTGGCCTGCCTTCGGCAAGTGCGAGCGCACAAAAGAATTGCACCATAAAATATGTACACAATGCTGGCACACACTCATATATATATAATATATAAATATATATATATATATATATTATTATATATTTATATATAACCCACACAGCAGTAGCATGGGGAACAAAGAGAGCGCGGCTAAAACCATACAGCCTTTTGTCTCTAAGAACTCAAAACTAGTGCAACACTTTTGGCTTATAGACAAAGACAGCAACCTGCAACCTGCAACGTGCAAACTGCGCTTGCAACTGGGCCTGAGACTGAGTCTGAGACCTGAGCCAAGAGAGACCTGGCCAAGGAGACAGGGGCTGGCCATTGTCTTCGCAGAAGTCGTTAGTGTGACAGGTTGGATTTGTTTTGTGTATGGTGCATAAGTCTGTCATCATCATCAGCATAAGACTTGTCTGGCGCCAGCATTAGGGACAATATTTTCGACTAAATATTTCGTCACAGGCAGCAGAGGCAGGGGCAGGTCGAGCCTAGAAATTCCTGGTTACCATCTCCGATCACTGAGGTTCAAGGTCTGCTGGCATGCAGACGTCGCTGCGGGCGTTTATTTTGGTAGATTTCTACTGACCCCTTAAGGTTGTTGTTGTTGGCGTTGCCGTTGCATTCATGATTTATGCACAAACTAAAGTTACAGGTGCATTGGGTCAGGTAGTATCGATAGCGCTATCGATGCCAACAGATTTCATTCAACTGAATCTTGACTTTGAAATGCATAAAAAGTTATGACAATTCATGATAAGAAAAAAACCACTAATATAATTCAAGATTTTCATTTCAAATAAAGTTTCAGAAATAACTATGTATACCTTTGGCCCCTCTTTAGATATTTGGGGATAATCTAAAAATATCATCAGTCGTTTGAATGTGTGCACCTAATTGTACAGTCGACAGTTTGAATGGATAGATCAATGCCTCAAAGCTGGGGTCTGATAAGTATGTAATTAAAATCAGTTGCCAACACGTATTAAAAAGTAAAATATGCAAGCGGCACATGTGCGAATACCATCGATATGGTGTCCTGGGTGTGCTGGTGCTCGTATCCTGCCAATAATGCGATGGCATGTGCTATACGCTGCGAAGTTGCAACATATTGGGCCACTTGAGGCGGCATGGCCCCGGTGCTATGCTGCCAGGAGGTGTTCGACAGGCACGCGCGTTGCAGCACTTGAACTCCAAGCACCAAGTGCTGCTGTAAGTCCTGCAGCACAGACGTTGCCACAGTGGGGTGGGCTGTTTGCCGGGCTCGAAAAGTTTGTGGCAGCCGCTTTTTTCTCTGGCAAAGAAGTCGCACGCTCTCTATTGGAATTTGCACAATGAAAACACTTCAGTTTCTTTATGTTTTTTGGTTTTTTTTTCTGCTTTTTTTCTGCTGAGACGTGTGGAGTAGCTGTGGAGGGTTGGCGGGGTGGTCTGAACTTTTTGGTTCAAGAACAATGGTTCAAGAGCTGCTTGCAAAACAATAAGCGTTTTAAGTTTTAATTACACCAGGCACAAAAGGCTGCAATAATAAAGTAAGGGGCACGACGAAGCGACACGTGGTGGTCCGTGAATATATGTACAAGTATTAAGGGTTTGGCTGATCTGGAGTGGGCTAAGCAATAGGAAATTGTATATATCTTCAAGACTTAAGGTAAAATTGACTACGTTAATGACAGTCGACGGTCATATTTAAGTTATATATGCGTGTGTATGTTTATGTGCAGACAGCTCTTGTGCTTGGCACGGCGCTTATCAACTGGCACAAATCTTTAGCCACCTTTCGAGCAGTTTCAATGGGCCAAGAATAAATGGTGGGGCCGTATGACGTGCCATCTGAAACTATCTATCAAATACAGGCAGCCATAGCTTGTCAGTGATTAGATTTCCAGCTCTCCAAAGAACTTCAGCCAGCAATGCAACCACAATAAAAAACAACAGCAAAAGCAACAAATTTTTAAGAAATTTCTCAATTTTGACTGATTAGACTTTGTTTTCAATTTGTTTGTCGACGCGCGCGGAAGGTGGCAACAGAGGAGCTACCTCTTCGTAAAGTTTTTAATCAAAATTGTACAGGAAATCAAAAATCATTTGAAAAATAAAAATCACAGTTTCTTATCAAGATGTTTTTTAACGCCTTACCCCAATTGCTATCCCCGCCATCGAGTATTTCCATGCCCTGCGCTTATTGGGCTAATTGGGTATATTGTGTCTATTGGTATACAAAATAATTAATATTAGACGAACATAATGAATATTGTAATTAAGTTATATATAACATATTAATCAATGTCTTTAGATTCACATAGTCTAACACGCTTCTCTTACTAGCTGTGTTAAGTAAATCATTTTAATAGCCTTAAATGTATATAGAAATACATAAAAATTTTCTTAATTAATTATTTCATATCATGTGGAAAATTAAAATTATTCCTAAAGATAGCTAATAAAGTTAATTGCAGGGCATCGTAAGGTTCAGCATCTGGTTGTAGTTATGAGTTGTTTCTGTTTTAGGAGTTTTTCAACTGTTTTTTCGACTGTCTAAACAATCGGCTTGTGAAGCCCCAGCGGGCCCTTCTTGCCGTGTAATTTGAACGCAACGCAGTAGCTATGAAATCAATTACGCGATAAAGATTTGACAGCACAAACGCAGCAATGTGCCAGTCGATAATTAATTTTAACGCTTTATCGCATTGAGGTGCGCCCCGTCTGATAGTCGCTGATAGCTGATAGTCGATAGCTGCTGGTGGCAGCAACCGTAACACACCAGCAACAACAATAACAACAACAGCAACAACAACACCAAGAGCAACATCACTCTGTCCGATTTGATTGAAGTCTGTGTGAAGACGTTCTTTGTTTTTAATCTATGACACAATTGAAAAATTATGAGTATTCCGCATGCCTATGAATTTATTAAGTTTTATTTATTTTCGTTTAGATTTTGATTTTTTTTTGTTAGCGTTTTTATTTCTCTTGCTTTATGTTTATGGCAGCGCTCTTGGGCCGCAGATGTTTCCCATGATATGCAAACGAACTCAATTATTTATTTTATCACAAATGATTTTGCTTATCAAATCTAGAAATCGCCTCGTCTTCTCGTCTTCAACAAACCACAAGCATCCCATCTTTCGGGTTGTACCTTTTTGTCAGCTACCAACTCCAACTCCAACTTCAAAACTCAAAACAAAACTCAAACTCGAGCTCAGTTGAGCTCTCTCTCATCCCATAGCATCTCATCTCATCTCTTGTGTGTTTTATGTTGTACCCTCTTGAGTTTTTCTTACAATTGCTTGGGTCCAAAACCCGTGGCCGTCCTGTTCGTGGCCGCCATTATTCAAGGAGCCAGCAGCTCCGAGTCTTTCATTCGCAAAGCGGTCGTCGCATCTTTTGGCGCTATCTTTGCGTTGAAATCTCCACAGTTCATGTCAAATTTCTTGTGTTTTTATATATCATCGCCATGGCAGCCTTTCCTTGCTTTCCTTGTAAGTATGTAAATATCGCTGGAGTCTCGGGACTAGCGAGTTGCAAGTCGCGAGTTGCAGCTGCGTTTTTTTGCACTTCCCCCGCAACTGTGACTGATTGTCGTGCGTTTATCTTTTGATGTGGCATAGCTTCTGTGGCGAGATATATCTGAGCCGGCGTTTGGTTAATTAAGTTTCAAGCAGGTTCCGCCTGGTCGTCGCCAAACTCAATTTTTAGCACCTATTGACATGCAAAGGAGCCTGGCCACACAGGCTGCAATTGGCTTAGCCAAATCAATCAATTCAACACGCAATTTGAGCCACAGTCAAAGTCAAAGAAGTAGGCAACGCCACAACGTCGATCCGATAATTTCTCTATTTTGACTTGGCAGCGAGAGGTCCCGCACTGACAATAAATAATAACTCAATACAAATCCCAATTACAGTCGAGTGCCACCCGCCTTGTTTGGCTAACACGCAGCCGAAGCCGAACCCTCTGAGCGAGTATGTGTGTGGATATCCTTGCCAGCTACCAGACAACCTTCTGATTGTCCTTTTCTTTTTTGTTGCCCCCTTGCCATGTGTGTGTTCGTTTTATTTGATTCGATCAGCGGGGTTTCGCCTACGTGGGCCAAAACGACGACGCCGTCTAGCGCCGGGGATTTTTTCCGTTTTGGGTTTATCCTGCCCTCGCCCCGCCACATAAATCGTTTGTTTTGGCCCGAGGACAGCCCCTGGCTTGGGTTTGTGTGCGGGTCTCTGCGTTTTCTCTTTTATTTAAATTTTCATTTAATTTGTTATTTGTTTACATGAAATACACCGACGTGCGACGACAACGGAGGCGACATATGACAACATTCTCAGCCGGCCACAATTGCCATTGTCTGCCTCTCAACGCGCCAATTTAGGAGCGGGGGGCAAGCACTTCTATAGAGCTGAATGTGCGCATGTGTTTGTATGTGTGTTGACCACAAATGAAAAATACACACACACACACACCTGGCCACTGTTTGGCAACTGTGTCTAATTGCGCCCCTTAAGCAAAGACTATTCCATGGAGAGAATCCTCTGCCTGATGAAACCAAAAAGCAAAATGCTCAATTGCCGTTTCTTAGAATTTTGCAGCTATTATATGAAAGGGCTCAACTACATGGCAACAAATAAACAAAATGGCCACAAATTCAATCTAAAGCAAACACGGTTCTAAAAGAAAAAAACATATTTAAAACAATCTCGAGTTTATTAAGAAATATAGATTGTAAAATATTAGTTTGGTAAAAATTTGCATTCAAATCACAAGCGGTCCCTTATCCAATAATTTAATAGACTAACCCTAAACACATACTCAATGTTCATCAAATTAAAAACTCAAGATATTTAAGCTATTTAAATTTTAAATCTTTTAGAATTAGTTTGATGAGCACATTAATCGATTTCACAGACTTGCCAATCTCCCAAAGTTTCCATTTCATACTTCGATTTGAAACACAACTCTTATCAGCCACTTATTCAAATGATTTACATTAGTTTTAATACGTTCCACGAAGTATTAAACACATTTATAGCTATTTAATCAACTTGTTAAGTTTCAGAGCGCTTAACATGCAAACGGTTGATCGGCTTTTTCTGTTGTAAACAAATAACCAGAAATAAATACCTTGTTTTAAATGAACTGATGTGAATTAGTGGTTGAGCAGGCTTTAAAATGCGGCAAATCTGAACAGCATCTCGGACAAATTAATTGGACAACAATAAATCAACGGCTGACGACGAAATTCAAATGAAAAATCAATAAGCTAAAATATCTATTGGCCAAGACCCAACTCGGACTCAAATGCCGACTCCGTCTCCGATTCCGATTCCAAGACCGACTGTGTTTACAGGCCAAAGTTGTAGCCGGGTACGAGCTGCGTGTTTAACAACAAACAATTAAGATGGCGACCAGTTGATAAGCTAGCAGCCAAGTCATCAGCACACACCAACAACAAGAGTCACAGAAGTTGTGGCCAATGGGTTTGATGAAAGAAATGGCTATAATGAAATAATTATGGTTGCGCCTTAGGGCTGACCATTTATATGATGGCCAACAAGACACACGCTCCGTTACAGCGTTCGAGACCTAAAACGCATGTTAATCAAACATTGATTGCAACAAGCTCATAACAACAGCAACGCCAGGCACTTTATCATTGCAATACATTTAGTTGGTTTTTGCCAGGACGTGTTGCACACACACACACACACACACACACACACACACACTGAATACTTGGTAAATGTGTGCAATACTTTGCTTATCGCCGCATTGACATCTGCCTGTTTGCCAGTTGATGGCTTTGATTTCTGCTTTTGGCCATGCGTGATATTTATTTGTTATTTGACACAAATCGCCGATTGCCGTCCTGGCGATCCCAAGCCGGACCCGGCTCTGTGCCACCTTTTGGCATGTGTCGTGTCGTTGCTGCCAGACAATTGAGTGACCAACATGAAAAATGAAACGCAGCCCAGCAGCAGACAACAAGCCAAGACAAAAACCCAATCTGGCAAGCATTTTTAATTCGGCTGCCATTGTAAGGCAAGCAGAGTAAAAAAAATAATAATAAAAAAAATGAGCTACCAAATTGTAAACATTTTTGCGCGCCTGCATCAAGATAAACCAACCGCAACACAATGCGCACTCCTGCAAGGACTATTTGGCCAGCGAGAAATTAGACACGTGATGGGACCTACTGGGACTAACTGCAACTGCGAGATGGCCACAACAAAAACCCAACTGATATTCGATGAGAAAAAAACGACTCCACTTTTTGTCTGACTACCCGCAAAATGCAGCTAAAGACTTCCGAGATTAGGGCCGGGCCGGGTCGATTCAATCAGCCCATCTACTCGTCATTTGAATAGGTGCGAACAGCGATTCAAATGTTGTGATAAGCAGCAAGCAACAGTCAGAGAAACAGGAAGCCGTTTCAGAATCGGGGCTGCTGCCAAATTATGACTAGGCATAGGGGACCACAGCCTTCAGACGGTCTGTCGCTCAGTCTTTCAGTCTTTCAGCTGCCACAATTCTGGGGGCACTTCGGTGGCATCCAATTAAATTCAATTTTCGAACAAGCTCGAGCGATGCTACTGCGATAAATTAAGCAAACATTTTGTCGTTTTTCTGTGTCCGCTGCGAACAACAAGTGGCAATCAGACAATAATGCGACCGACCTCAACATACCCCCCGAAAAATCGAACGTTTAACTATACCTTGGAGGTTCAACAATTATATATACACATAGAATATTCGATATTTGAACAAATTAATTTGATTCGACAGGTACTTGATGATATCCGAAATCAAAAGTATCATTGATGACTAAATGGGCACAAGCACTAATTAATGATTATGGCAAATGAGTAACATTTTTAAATTTATTTTCAGTAGTTAAATTCAAAAGAGTCAATAACATTTTGATCGTCATAAGAGCATTAGTCTCTAACGTTTCGAACTTAGCCCTTCTTGTCAAGGTCCTAGTTTAGTTTTGAAATGCATACACCTCTTCCAACTGAAGCAAGTGCAGGGTGTACAAATCAACACACAAACAAGACACACAGAACAAGCACTGCAAGGCGAGAGACGAACACAACACGCTGATTATCAAAATTTGATAAAGCATTAGATACCAAAACACAAACACAGTCATACAGTCATAGTACCATATCGAGAGGACCTCTATGCCATGCTTCGGTTCACTTGCTCGACTAGAAATGGGGGAACCAAACGTAATTTCTAACGTGCGCTACAAGTTTATTTGTGCGTAACAAATATTTATTGGAAAGGTAACACTTGCGACGTATATGGTGTGGGGAAGGGAGTTACGGTGCAGGGCGATAGGTAAAACAAGGTCCAACTGTTGCCCAATTGACCAATTAAGTGTTAGGAGCTTGATGATGTGTGTCGCCACATCTGTTTTCACTGACACTCTTTCAGCCACAACTACATCTACGTACATCTACATCGATTTTCAACAATGTCATTATTTGTGGTTTGTTAACATTGAGTTGGGGTAAAAAAAAGCAGGTCACCATTTTAAACGGTACAGTGAAAACCACTGAGATGGAACAATTGCGATACAATAGCTTGCCAGAGAATTTAAAATTATTATACCCTTGTAAAGGGTGTTATAACTGTGTCGGTAAGTATATAAATATATCCTTGATCCGTAGCACTGGCCATGCAGCTTCGGTTTTGGGATAGATATAGGCTCAAATTAATAATCGAAATTTTTATTGAGGTATATAAGGTCAATTTTCTCAATGTCAAGTTCTGTGAATTCAAGTGCCCAGCCAAATTTTGGATTTTTCTATTATGTTCAGTATAATACTATAATATTAAAAATTCAATATATAAATAAATATTGTAAAATAGTTTAAACTAGAAATTTTCTGCAATATTTGGTCCATTAGTTACCAGTATTCACTGTCACAATGATAATTACTTGCAGTTCTATGCCGAATTGTCATATTACTTGTACCCCTCCCTTTCTCTAGCCCTGTCTTTCCTCTTCCCCTCTTACCAATTTTCGGACATTTTGGAGGCGCCAGTGACGATGACTTGCATTTTGTTTGCCATTTTGCTCTAACAACTTTGTAATTTTTTGTTTACACGCTTAAATTGTGGCGTAATTGCTTTGGGAAGTGGGAACTGCTATGTGTCTGTTTTCGAGTCTGGCTTTGAATGTAGTCTATTGTGTGTGTGTCTGTTTGTGTATGTGTATGTGTGTGTGTGTGTGTGTGTGTGTGTGTGTGTATGTGTGTGTCAATTGTTGAGGCGCTGCGAAAGCGCACACATGTCACAAATAGAGTCACCACGACTTTTGAACTTGGCCAACAAAAGCCAAGCAAGGGGCCTGTAAACGCTCGTACGCACTTGGCACTGTCAAAAACAGCAGAAGACAGAGATAAAACAGATGCTAACTTTTCGATAAGCAGTCGTAATTCGTGTAATTATATTCTCAATTACTTAACAAAGCGAGTGTCCAGTTGCTCAAACAGATCGAGATGATGTCGTCTCGATTAGAAGAGTCCCAAAGCGTTTTTCACATTTTCTTTTTCCAAAATATGAAAAATCAAAAGCAGCCCAACAAATATAGCAATGAATGAGATAAACTTCTAAACTCTGTTCACTCGTGCAAGCAAACAAACAAACACAGAGCCAAGGGAATGGGTTTTTGGAATGGGATTGGTAGTGGCACTGGGCCAGGCACTGATAATCATACATACATACACACATACATATGCAAATGGCAGTCATCCTGCGGCCTGTCCAGGCAACTTAAGTGGTTTCTGCTCGACAGCAGCAGCAGAGGCAGCAGCAGCAGCAGCAGCGATGTGATGCCTACAACGATATGATATGATTATGTTAAACGCTCGTTTTGTTTACTCTCTCACTCACATGCACAGATTCTGAATCGGACTGAAAGGCAGTGAGGAGTGAGATGGGGAGAGGGTAGAGGGTAGAGTGGGAAAGGGCAACACGCTGCCTGCTGTCATTGGTCATTGGCGTAACGCGCGGGCAGCTGCTTGTTCTTGCTGATGTTCTTGTTCTTGTTGTTGTTGTTGTTGTTGCTGCTGCTGCTGCTGCTGCTGCTGCGTCGTCATGCTCTCTTAACTGATTGCCAGTCTATGGGCTAAAAGGAGCAGCAGACAAGGCTCGCTTTGGCTGCATTCAGTTCAGTTTCAAGTTGACGATTTCATAATTCAATTTACAAGATAAGGCGAACAAACCAACCAGCCAACAACAGCAACAACAACTACAACTACAACTACAACAATCGGCAAGCGTTTTGGGGCGTGTTGTGAGGAGTAAACGCCAAACAATACAAAATTCAACAACCACATCAAACAACAACAAAAAAACAGCCTTTTAATTAATTATGCATCAGCGATTGCGTTCAAATAAAATAAATATCAGTCAAATCTATTTTCCGATTTTTTCACATGTTATTTTGTGGCATTCCATTTCGATTTTTTGCAGTCGGCAGCAGATGCAGCTGTCGCCTGTTACACATACGACCCGATGGCACAAATAAAATATTATTCCACATCTTTAAGGTAATCTTTAGCCAAATAAATATGTGACAATTTGCACGGTGTTTTTACTGATTGGCTGCTTTTCCACACATATGATTTTGAAAGGCATCGAATATGTGTTTCAATCATTTTTATTCACAGATAAGTAACTAAATTAAATAAATAATTAAACTAATAATCAAAGCTATAATCAATCATTTACTGTTTCCAATATCCTAAATTATAAGGAACTGGGAATGATCTCAAATAAAGCCACACACCTTTTTCTCAGTTTGCCTATCAAACATGCTTTCAGCAATTTCCACATAAGAAAAAAAGAGAAAAAGAGCTCGTTGTCTGTCTGTGCAAATACGCGAGATCCTTTAATTCCCTGCATAATTTCAAATCAGACAAGCGTTAAAAACATTTCATTATAACGCTACACAATCGGAATATTTAATGATTTAATCGGGCAACGAAATCAGCCACAACAAAAACAGAAAACAGACAACAATAACAACAACAACAACAACAACAGCAGGCAACACCTAAGCAGGAGCTGAAGCTGAAGTTAACGTTAAAAAAAAGAAGTTGAGGATGAAGAACAGAACTGAAGCTGCAGCCAACTGCAGACAACGTTACTCGATTAACTGCCTCAAATTCACAGATTTTAAATTTAAAACGTAGCCACAGAGCGCAGTGCAGCATGAAACATGTAAGAGCCTCCTTCCCTTGCCCCGATGCCGTACTGTGGAAACGTTCAGATATAATGGCGCGAGTTTCATGTTTACAAAAAAGATTATGCAGCACACAGCAAACGTGCTGGAGCTGGGGCTGTAGCTGGAGCTGTGCTGGAGCTGTAGCTGGAGCTGTAGCTGGAGCTTTAGCTGGAGCTGTAGTCGGAGTTCTAATTAAACAATTCGTAGAATTTCGCGTTAATTGCGAGAAAACGACTTGAACGTGCAACGTGGATGCGAATGCGCTTTTTGGGTTTTGGGTATACATTGAATTTGGCTGCAGCTGCTGCTGCTGCAAGCACCTGAAAGGCGACACGTTTGAAATGCCTTGGGAGCAGTGAGAAAGCTCTGAACTTTGATTAGCAGCCATTATGCAATAATTATTATGTGCAACACTAGCAACTATTGCTGACCCGCATTGGTGCAAAAACTAACCAGCTAGTTGGCGTCTTTTTTATTAACATACACACCAAAAACTAAACCAAAAATAAATAAAAAGTTAAAGCCAACACACGTGACATGCCAAGGGGGCAGGCATAGTGAGAACTGGAGGATCGCAAACAGAGAAAACTCAATTCAAATTATCGCCATACAAGATCGACAGATGTTCAACCAAAAAAAAAAAACTAAAATAAAATAAATACAAAAACAACGAAGACGACAACGACCACATCTTTAGAGTAGAATGAAGAACAAACGATTGAGGACGATGAGGCAGAGGTCAACAAGGTGCAGCGACCGATGTCCAGATCGATCCGTATATAGATACATATATATATATATATATATATATATATATATATAGAAAGCCAAAGCTAAAGTCAAACCAGTCGCACGTTTCGCTGAGCAAATAACGCCCCATTTGTTGCCAAAATACTAAACTAAAGCCCTTAATCTAAACCACTTTGGGCAATGAATGGGTTGAAGCAACATCAACATCAACATCAACAGCAACAGCAAAAATACCAACAACAACAACATCAGCAGGCCGCAGCAGCAGCAGCCGCAGCAGATCGGTCAGAGCGATCGACATTCGACAACTCCACGCATATTTCGCATAACGCAGGCACACCTTCCACCAAAAAGGGATAACCACAGCAACCACAAAAAGAAAAGATAGAATATGAGTATGAGGCAAAGGCACTCATGAATACATATGTATTCACTACACATATGTTGTGGTGTGTTTGAGCATTGTTGTATTACCCAAAACCCGCACGCAGTCAACGTCAACGCAACGCTACCGTCGATCATCATCCTCGTCATTGTGGCTCGTCAGAAGCACAGCTCGTCATCGTCCAATCCACATTCACATCCAGCAGGCAAAGGGACAGATCGACGCACAGACAGGCAGACAGACAGACAGACACTCGCGGGGCAATGGAGCTTATCAGCGCCGATTAATCTGCATCGCTGCTGCTGATAACGCCAGGCGACCCGGGTCGAAGCTTGTAGCGCAGTGTTGAACGCATTTGTTCCTCAGCAGCAGCCACAGCTCTGAAGTCGCCTCATTGTTAGCCGTGCGCAGTGGCAGGCAACACTCATGTTTAAATTATGATGGCTTCTAAGTTGCGCCCCGACTCCGACTCCGATTCCGAGTCAGCGGTGGCACATACATATACATATGTGGGCATATGGGCAAGTCAATCAAGTCGTGATATAATTCCTAATCTTGCTGACCCATTGAAGATCGCATATGCGCCGATTTATGGGTAAATTATTCAAGTTAATATTATCAACATTTGTGAAGCTTCACCAAGTGTAGAGTTCTGCGTGTTTATACTCATTGTTTATAATCATTGTTTACACTTATTGCTTATACTCATTGTTGCTGCACATAGAACAATTGTTGTATAAGTATATTTGTTTAATTGTAGAACAAACCAATACTTATAGAAGCAATAATTGGCATACACATTTCTGATGTGGTCAGTGGTTTCTATTTTTATGGTACTCTTATTTTTAGCCATATCAGCACAATAACCTTTCACTTGCATTAAGTATTTTATCTATTATTTTATTTTTATTAGTGTCGAATATCTTTCAGAGAATATTTAATGACAATGTTGTCCAGTTGTTTTAATCAAGAAAACACAAAAGCTGAGAAAACGCAACATTGTTGCTGACGAGAGATTTGAGCTTCCCAGAGGGAACATAATAATAATACACACGCTCGTTGTGCGGCTAATCAGGGCAAGCATATAAGCAAATACACCAAACCCGTCCCTTTCCCCAACTCCCTGGAACAGAGGGTGGCGATAAGCCCGCAGCAGCCGTCGACGCAGTGAAAGCGATCGTGATTTTTAGTGCATTTAGTGCGGTTTCAAGCGTCGGTTGTAAATCATATTAAATTGAAATTGAAATAATATATAATATCGGCTATATAGTCATGTACGGGAAATGTCTGTTTCAGCTACAACTGTTGCTACTCGGAATACAGTGGTTGCTGGCGTCGCCCGTGTATGACAACAATGAGCGTCTCAATCTAAGCGCCAGTTGCCCAAGTGCGTCGTGCAGCTTGTGGGAGTTGCAAAGTAATTATCAGCGTCCACTTCGCTACTCGGCTGGCCAGGTGAGTCAGCTGCAGGAGCTGCTGCTGGGCAACTGTCAGATGCGTGCCCTTCCCTTGGAGCTACTGCGTCTGGCGCCCAATCTCCGCATTCTCTTGATTCAGAATTGCAGCGTCTATCATGTGAATAAGGAAGACTTTCAGGCAACCCCGCAGCTGACACAATTGATTCTGCCACGCAATCACATCTCGCGATTAAGGGGGCAACAGTTTGTGGAGCTGCAAAAGCTGGAGGTGCTCCAACTGGATCACAATGCAATTCTAGTGGTGCAAGCTGAGGCATTTAAGGGTCTGTCCAAGCTCAAATTGTTGGGGCTGCAGGGTAATGGAATCATTCAACTAATGACGGGCGCTTTTGAGCCACTCCCAAATCTCTTGAATCTCGATCTGAGCGATAATGAGATTAGTAAGATCAATCCGGAGACATTTTCTAAGAATATCAAACTTCAGACACTGTTGCTTAGTGGCAATCAACTCAAACAATTTGAGCCCAGTTCCTTGGCACCAGGGAGCAATCTACGCCTGCTCGACCTGAGCAATTGCAGACAGTTGGAGCAGCTGCATCTGCATGGTGTTCAGAGGTTGATACTGGAGAGGAGCGCCGTCAGCCGTTTAATCATCGATGGCGGCGTTATCAATCTGCAGGCGGGCAGAAATGCGATGACGCAGTTGCACATTGGCGATAAGAGCGCTGTCATCGAACTTGACCTGCACGAGAATCAGCTGAGCGGGAATGCGACGGCAGAGCTGCTCGACGGTATGTGGAATCTGCAGCGCTTGGATCTGTCCAAAAACAATATTGATTCACTGGCCGGTGTGGGTGGCAACTCGAGCACGCTCAGCCTGCTGCTGCCCAGTCTCACCCACTTAAATCTTGCGCACAATCAGCTGCTCAGTCTGCCGCCGGAATCGACGTTGCTGCCTGGTCATCTTCTACAACTGGACATCTCCTACAATCACCTGCTCTCCGTGAGTGCAGAAAACTTTGCAGCCCTTCCTAGCTTACAAAGTCTGCATATTGAGAGCAATAGACTGCATGGGTTCGATTATGAGCTCTTCCACCGACAGCATCCACGTCTCCAGGAGCTGGGCATCTGCGACAGTGAGTTGAGCTACACCCTCATGCACAATATGCTCATCTATATGAGTGATCGTGGCGTTCACTTGCCCGTGAGCTGCCTGCGCAGACCGGTCCACATGGTGGACCCCGAATCCATGTCGGATGAGCCCGTGAATGCGGCACAGACTTGTACTCCAGCGGGTGTCGGTGGTATTCATCCGTATTGGACGTCACGTGATATGTTGGCGATGCTAACGCTGCTGGTGGTGTTCTGCATATTGATTATCCAGCTCTACAGCATCCTGAAGGAGGAAGGCTGGCTGAGACGTATGCAGCAGTGGCTCACGGGCAGACAACCAGATGTTGTGACTGGCACCAGAGCGAGGCGCCTCAATGAGGAGGACTCCGAAGTATGAATTGACATACACTTATTATTTCATCTTTTATTTTGTTTTTGTTTTTGTTTATTATTTTTTATCCATTTTTTCCCCACTTAACAGAGCTCAAGTGCATGATTGTGATTCACTCAGAGAAATTGGCTAACTAGAACATTACCATAAATTGGAAAATTATAAACTAGTCAGAAAATGACAAGCAAAAAAAAATAAAAATGTATTAAAAAGAAATGTATTGTGATTTAAATATAAACTACATCTATTCGGCCAATAAAGAAATTTCTTTTATTTCTTAAATTTTAAATATTTTACAAAATAAAATTTTCACTCTCTATTTTCTCTGTTTTTCTTGTGTGTTTAAAAATATTACTTTAGAAAATTAAATTATTCGCGAATTCACAGCCCAAAGTTATAGAGTTCTAACAACTATAGCAAAAATATTTAAATTTTGTATTTTAAACATTTGGTTGAAATTTATAGAAACACAATTTTTTTGATTTAAATGAAAAAATGTAGAATTATTATGCCATGAATAAAAAAAAAAAATACAAAAGCAGAAAAATAATCAGCTTTGAAGTCAAAACCGAAAGTAAAACTTACTCATTATGTATTTACATTATCAAGTCCAATATATCCACTCCATTATGATTTGTATAGTCTTTGACGCTGTTTCGTAATGTATGTATATAAACTTTATTGCAGCCACATGTTGCTGACAGTTGGCAATTGCAATATGTTGCTATGGATTTAAAGCTGCAAAAGAGTTAAACGACAATTGTTGACAATTTAGCGCTAGTTTTAGTTGTCTGCTGACATTGTGGTTGTTGTTGTTGATGTTGTCGTTGTGGTTGCTGCATATTGGCATCTAGTTGTAGGTTTGCATATGAAATGTTGCCCCGGCAGTCGAACAGACAAGATGCATTTACAAGATTCGTACAAAATACGAATTTAAGTTCAAAATAATTGCACGGCATGCACACAGGAGGACCAGTCGTGTGAGCAACATGTGACTGGGACTGGTGATACTGTCTTCTGGTGCTGGTGGTTGCATGGCAGCCACTGCAGCGTGGTTGCCTCTGCCTGACCAATAACGACAACATCCAACAGGAACAACCTGAACAACGACTTTTCCGCCTCTGTTCGTTCCATGGAGTTGCCTGCACTTGCGCGACGTTTGACACCCACCGCCCCGCCGCCCTTGTCTTGGCCCTGCCCCCTCCCTATTGGCCAGATTTGACTACGACATGTTTTGGGTGGAAATTGTGAACATGTTTAGGTCGGGTTTGGGTACGAGTTCGGTTTGCCAGCTCCTCGCACTCGCACTCAAGATTTTGATATGGCATCGCAATTTCTGAGAAATTGTATTTTGATTTATTTATAATGTTGCAGCGACATGCACACATAGCACAGGGCACACTGGGTCGGGGCAGGGTGTGCTATGGGGCAGAGCCATGCAAGCGTTGCGGCCTTGCATTTGTTGTTGTTGTAGTTGTTGCTTTGGCTGCATTTACTGCATATTCAATTTGGATTTATTGTTTTTGTTTATGCTGTAAAATCATTTCGATTAAATTAGAAATATGCAAATTATTTGCAGCTCATTAATTATGCAATGCCTACAACTGTTCACCCACACACACACACACACACACACACATACACACTTGATTGGTCAGTGTGATAAGTGTGCATATTTAAGAGAGAGAGAGAGACAGGGATATAGTTGCGGCGCGTTTTACTAGCGTTTTTGAACGCAACGCGCACAAAACGCGCGGCAATTAAATAACTTCTTTTGTGGGCGTATAAAAAGTAAAGCGCGCGCGGCTTTTTTGTATGAAAAATACTTCAGCGATTTGTAAGCACAAGAAATAAAATCGAAAGGCAGCGATTGCAAATTATTTTGTTTTGTTTGTATTTTTCATTTTTGCAATTGTGCCACAAGCAACGTGCAACAGCAGAGCAACAGCAAACGTTGCAAAGATATTCAACTGGGCACCGCAACAATTTACCAATCGTTCACGCGTCTAGCAGCGTCCAGTTCACAGAGCATTTATTGCGTGCCAGTAGAGAAGACACACACCCCCTCCACACCGCCACCACACCTCTTCCTCCCCCACCCCACCACAATCCACCGTAGCCATAGCCAGGCATCGACTCACCCCTTTTCGCCGTTTTCGGGGTGGGCGTTGCCACGGAGGCTGTGCAAAGTGTAAATTTATGATTATGCGATTTTTATCGAATGTGAATGTGAAAAAGAGTGCAACGCTTTTTGCACTTTATAAAAAGAAGGCAGCCAACAAACCGCCGCGACCGACAATCACACAATTCAGAGCCAAATCGTGAACCGCCGCCGCCGTTGGCCTGAACGCATTATTAAAACTCGCACGCCGTCTGTCATGTTTTGTATTTAGTCAATTTTTACTTGGATTTTTTATTGAATGGTTTTTCTTTATTTTTGTATTTCGTGTTTTCATTTTTTTCATTTTTTATTTTCATTTAGCACTTTATGCTCGTTTCATAAATCATGAAGTGTTTTTTTTTTTTGCTTTTTATTTCTTGTCGGAGTTTATCAAATTTTCGCACACTTGGCTTTGGCTTGGGCTGGAAAATGGGATTTTCCAAGCGTTTTACGAGACACGCCCCAAAGACAAAGTGCAACAGCAGCCGCGGGCACTTCCCAGCCTCTTACCCAAACACGACAATGACACGTCTCGACCTAACACTGATGGCGGTTGCTCAGTCAGTTAGTCAGTCAGTCAGTCAGTCAGTCAGTCAATCAGACGGTTAGTCAGTTAGTCAACTCACACGTGGCTGAGGCTCCATTAATGCGATTATTTTGTGCACTTTTTGGCAGTCGCAGCGGCGCAAATTTATAGAATTATTTCCAAATCAGTGAGCGGCATAAGTCTTGAGTTTTTGGCAGTGGCAGTGGCAGTCGCAATGGGGCAACCGAGCATTAAAGACACTTTAATGGTCTAGGCAGCCCAGTGGAAAGACAATGTTAACCACACAAGTTACTCTTCCCCCGCCCTGGCGCAAGTATCAATAATTTTTCATTTCATTCTCGCTCATATTTCACACCATGCTTAGGCGCAAATTTGTAGCACTAATCCTAGCGAGCGTCTCGCAGGCAGTGCGTCAAAGCGTCGATGTCTCATTAGCGGCCCAACCCCCAAACAGGATTTGCAGGCGCTGCGCACAGCACGTTAATCGCATTATTTACAGCAAACAGGATCAGCGGCCTGACTTTTGCGACTCTGGCTGCACTCAAAAGTCAAGGCGACAAACACTCCCACGGGGATATCAGTGACATATGTAAAATGTAAGCTCACCCAAGGACGAGCGTCCTAAATATGAACGGGAATGGGGGGCATGGGCCGAGCTGCTGTCAAAGCGGCAGCGCGTGCCGGCGTGCGGTTCGTGTAATGAATATCCGCTTAACTCCCGCTGTTGTCCAGGATGCTGCAAAGCGGGGTTGCAAGTGCGCCACCAGCCACCAGCCACCCTCTACTCTGCAACCGGGCTAAGCAGCCTAACGGGTGTATCCGTTGCGCCGGGCGTGCTATGGGAAAGCGATTGGAGTGACTGCAACAATATGCTAGCGAGCAGTTTTCCTCACTTTGATTGACTTGCCAGCAAAAAGGACAACTCAAAAAATAAATGTGAGAAAAAAACCCATTAAAAATATATAAAAAGGCAAATATCAATGATGCAGAGGACAAGTGCTTGACTGGGAGATGCCCTGTATAATTGGGATTTTAATGTTATTTTTATGACTATTATTATTAAAACAACTCATAAATGGGCTCAACCAGGATTGAGTTAGAAATTGCATATGCAATTTGTATATTAATGTTCTTAATTTATTTTGTATATTTCAATAATATTATTAATTATTAATCATCTTATATAATTCTTAAGTGGCATTTTTTACTTTGTGTGTTGATATTAGCTTTAGAGCAATCTCATATCCTATACTGAAATTCAAACTCGGAGTTTCCTCTCTGAGTTGGTTAGACAAGGATAGATCTGAAATTGAAGTCTGTCTGCTTGTCCTTTATCCCTTGTCCCACGATTAAGATTTTAATTTAATGTAAATCTACTTCGTAATGCCTTACTTTGACTGCTACACACATTAAAATAAACAGTTGGTGCCTTTAATAGCCATAGAGTAGATAAACGGCAATGGTTACGGACTGTATCTGCTGCGCGGGATTCTCCGGCTATTGGAAAACACACGTTCATTTGTCCACTTGAGAACTTTTCACGCGTTTTTCCACAGAAATGCCATAAAATTCAAAGTGAACGAGTGAAAATCCCCATGCAAAAGGTAATTAACACAAACATTAAACGCGGACACACAATGCAAGAGCGCCAGATAGAGAGAGAGAAAGAGAAAGAGAGAGGGAGACAAAGAGAGAGAGAGAGATATGCCACTAATTAGTATTTTTCCCAGTTAATGCGTTTCGATGGCTTCCCAGTCACTTAAGCGATATAGGTATTTAAAGCCTTTCTCGTTGATTTTTATTTGATTTCTTTCTTATTTTTTTACTTTTGGGTTTTTTACAAATATTCCCAAAAGTGGCAACCATTAAGTGGACGACAGGACATGACTATGACTACTTTTATGGACTACCAACGGAGAGTGCTCCAATAATAATATCTTTATTGTTGCCAGCTAATGAACACAGCATGGGGAACGGGCAGCGGGCAGGGTGAGTAGTGAATGGTGAAGAAGGAATCACAGCAAGAGCTACGCTGTCGGCACAGATTAACATATTAAACGAAATCGATAGCGATAAGGATGAGAATGGCAAAAACAGCCAGTTAAAGGATATTGCGGCACAGACGCACGTGATGCGCTAATTTTTCGCCTTGACACTTGCCCGCAGCTCAGCACAACCATTGGGGGTGGTAACAATCATGAGGACGAGGACGAAGACGATGGGGATGAGGAAGAGGACGGCGTGTGGTCTGCCGGATATGTCAGAAGTGTCGTCATTGTGGCACGTGACTCGCTTTACTAAAAACAAAAAAAATAACCAACTGGAAAACAAAGCCAACGCGGGCGGTCCTTGCCAAGGACTTTGAGGGCAATTGCAACAGAGGCTGCGCTGCAACTGTAACCCGAGACAATGCGACGCCACCAGAAGTGCCTAAGCCGAACAATGTGCTCTAATTTGTTAACATTCAGTGGGTTACATCGCGAGAGAATATCACATATCACACAAGTGGCGTCCTGAACTGAACCTAAGCGCCAGAGGACTCAGTACGCGATCTAAGTTCAAGTATCGAAATAACTGCAGCAGTTATAAAATCTTCAAGTTTTTGAAAGTGAGCCAACTAAATTCAATAATAATTTTGATGCTGTTCGATTAAAGAAGAACTTAAATCACAGATATCTTAGGTGAGTACGACTCCAGAAATATTGCTGCAATAATATTCTTAAGGCCAGGAAGAAATCTGGTTTCGGTTAGAAGAAATAAAATTGGTACAGATAAGTTTTTATTATAATATAAGAAAAATTTGAAAAACAAAAAGGAACCGCTTTGAAAGACTATGAATTTATGATATAGTAGTACGATCTGAACAATTTTTGGTCAATATGTGAGAAGCATAAGTACGTTTGGATCAGATTTCTAGCTAAAGAAATACTTTTTTATACAATAATTAATCTTTGTACTATAAGCCAAATATAATATCAGTGCAAGTCGGTTTAAAACTAAAGAACAAAGCTTAAAGTAGTATCCATAATTAATAAAGTTAATATGTAATTTGATTTAATCACATGTAAAAAATATATGAAAATTATTAGTTGTAAATATTTGGAATTTAATGCAAAGGGTGATTAACGATTAATGGCAGCTGCAAGGGGCGTTGTTTCTTTTGGTGAGCAGCCAATCCCCTGCCAAATGCAAAATAGGCGCAAAAATCACAACAACAATTGTGGTCAGGCCCGCTCTCATAATGGGCAACAAGCTGGTTGTTGCCCATGTTGTTCCTGTTGTTGCTGTTGTTGTCGTTGCAACAACTGGCGAGGCCAATGCAAAAGGATTGCATCTGATTGGATCTCACTTCGCCGAGGTTGAAGCTGAAGCTGAAGCACTTGCAGCAACCAGCTTGTGGAATGGAATGGAGCCCGAATTGATGCAGATGCAACGTGATGCTTGTTGGTAATAAAATTGGTGCTTAAACGAATCCACTCACAGCCATTTAGCAATATCAGACATGGCTGTAAAATTAACAGAGCAACACACAACGACGACCCGGCCGAAACGATGGACCCAACGAGGGAACGGCATCAAGTATAGCCAAGTTGTTGTTGTTGCTGTTGTTGCTGTTGTTGTTGTTGCTGTTGCCATGTGCAATTATTTCTTTGTTGTTGCTGTTTGCAATTGCCTTTTGGCCGCAACGCGCGTTAATGATGCAGGGAGGAGTTGGGGCAAGCTGGGGTTGAGCGAAAAAAATGGCAGACTGGTTACGCGAGCCCAAAACAGACTCAGACCCAAAGCACACCAAACCGAAACCCAGACCAAAGCCAAATCCAAAACCAAACACCAAGCCAAGCTCGGAGTCAACCTGGCCAGCCATTGCGTCTGCAGCATCGGGCACTTAGCAACACCCACCTTAAGATCACGACAACGACGATGACGACAACAACAAGATGAACAACAACAATTAAGAGTGATCTAGTCGGGAGTGAACAACTAGCCACATACCCTATTTCCAGTTGCAAACTGAAACCAAAGTTATGTACATATGAAAGGCGTGGCAAAAATATTAAACTAAAAATATATTTTAAGATTTAGTCTGATTATGCTCAAATGAATCATTTTAGTTTTCTCTACAGCTGTCTAGATCTCAATGTGTAATTATAATTTAACATTTAATTTTGTCAGTCACTTACAGAGTATCATTTAATTTAGTTTGTCGGATATAGATAAGAAAAAATAAAGAAAAAACTAAATGGAATAAAAATGTAGTGATTTTCGTTAAACGGTTGAAAAAAACGTTTATAAATTCGATTTAGATAAACTCGCTAATATTAATAGAGATCAACATAGATCCAAGCAAAGTATAAATGAACTTAACTGGGCCGTCTCATTAATAATTAAGTCAGTGTAATGCGTACACCTTATAACACCCTTCGAACCATTTGTAGTGGCTACAGGGTATATAAGACGCTTTAGTGCCCTCGCCTGCCAACTGCTAACTGCACACAAATTTATGACAAAATCTCCATTGAGCTTTTGATGAACCAAACGGCGAGTTTTTATTAAGATTTTTGAAAAATGCAGACAAGCGCTTTGCTCTCTCTTTGCTTATTACTGGCTGGTCATGTGGATTGCGGATTGAGGATTGCGGATTACGGATTGCTGGTTGTGGGTTTGTTGCTGGACGGAGCTGTGCGCTGTGCACGATCGCATTAATTTATTAATTTAATGGCAAAAACGTTATGCGGCCCGAGGGGGGCCTCAGAACAAGTGGGCGGATGATGGCCAACGGGGAGGTGAGGACCAAAAGGAGGAGTACGCTAAGGAGGAGGAGGGAAGCCAAGCCAAGGCATGCCCCTCCAACCCCGCGGGGCAGCAGCAGCAACAACAGCAACAGCATGGCCTACACACGGGGCGTTTCTAACAATTTTATGCCAGATGAGCGCCTAAATGATCGCGATCAGTTACCTGCCAGCTCCATCCATCTCCAAGCGAAGTTGGAGCCAGGCAGCGAGAACGAGGCAGGACAAGCTGCAACAAACGTGCGTCCACTTAAACCGCAGACAATCTTCATTATGGCCACTGCAGGGCACATTGCTGCAGCTGCAGCAGCAACGATTTTAGATACAACAGCGCTGATGCTAACGCAGTTGTTGTTGCAGTTGTTCCTGTTGCTGTTGTTGTTGTTGTTGCTATTGTTACTGCCAGGTGAGGTGTTTATTAAGGTGTAATGCAATTTTTCATATTTTTTTGTTTTTCTTATTTTTTGGTTCCTTTTTTTGTATTCTTTTACGTAGCGCGTGGGCGGAGCAACTGGAAAATTGCAATAATATGTTTGTGTATCTTTTCTTTGGTCAACAAAATGGATGCACAATGCAGGCCATGAAAGGAGCAGCAGCAGCACCAATGGCCAAATGGCCAAATGGCAAACGGCAACGGCGCAAAAACTGTGGCAACATGTTTGAGGTTTTCGCTTTTCCGACATAAATAATGGTCATAAATTGAGCATGGCCGGAGCTAAAAATTCAGTATTTATAGCCAAATGATAAAAATAAGATTTATTAACATTTTGCTGCCCCGTGCACACACACACACACACACACACATACACACGCAGCTCTTTGCGATTTTCACACACCACCCAAAAAAAAAAAAAATAGAAGAGAAAAGCACCGGCTGCCGGGCCGTAGCTGAGGCCGCGCAGGAACATCCGTTTTTTCGTTTTGCCGTGTGGCTGATCCTGCTTAAAGTTTGACCGCAAATACATATATATATATATATATATCTAATTATATATTTGTATCTATATGTATATCTATGTATGTATATATATGTATTGTATATAACTAATTATGTTTGCAATTCACTTAAATAAATCCTAAGCTGAAACTAATTAGCTTTGTTCTTGTTTACTTCTAGGCCACATTGTTAATTTGCCAAGGAAAGTTTTTGTTCGCCGTTTTGCTTCCAACTCCTTTTCTGTTTTACACACTTGACAATATTATTAATCGACTAATCAACTATAATAATGAATTGTCTTTGGAATTTTGTTACATTTAAATTTGACTTTTTAATGATCATATTTTAGCAATTTATAATTTGGTAGATTTTGTATGTAATTTACAAACTTGACAATATCGATAACATAAACATTTTACAACTGGGGCTTCATTGATTTACCGATTTTGAATGTAGAATGTAATCGAATATTATAATGAATTGGACTTTGGAATAATAATATTACAAATATGACTGATGGATCGTATGATTGTATGTTCGCATAATAATGTCGATTTTATACAAAGTGTGTATGTACAAAGTTGACGATATTATTAACATGGACATATTACAACAATATTACAATATTATTGACTGTGGAATATAATCGACGATTATAACGGTTTGGACATTGGAATAATGTAACATTTAAAAATGGCATTTTATTGATCACATTTTATCAGTTTATTGTTTATTTCTTTAATAATGTAATTATAACATAATCTGTGTATTTTGCAATTTTCTAATTTGTGGTCAATTGTAGTCAAGAGTAAAATCTGTTGGGCAGCTGGCAACCGGTGGACGCGCCTTTTAGGGCGTTTCACAATTAGTGCAACGCATCGCCTGCGGCACGGATCGATTGCTTGCTGTGGCGAACAAGATTTCAATAAGAAAATCACAAAATCAAGCAAATGTAGCAGCCAAAAGGCAGCAACAACAGCAACAAATGCGACGCACACGCAGCCTGATTTTAATCAAATTCACAGCATTGTTTGCCTGTCAAGCAGCAAAGGGCGATTATCACAAGGCGCACAGGACGAAGACTTAAGCGAGGACGAGGACGCCAAAGGAAGGCAAGCAAAAACCTGCACAACATTCAAGTTGGAGTTTGAGATCGAGTTGTTGTTCTTGTTGTTGTTGTTGTTTGGCGCAAATTCCAAGCGCAATTCATACGGCACCACGGGCAAAACAACAACAAACAACAACAGCAAGCCATAAAGCTGCTCCATATTGTGGCATCGCCTTCGCGCGTGACCAGTGTTGCCCCCAAGCATTGAGCGTTGAGCGTTGAGCGATGCCCACCCACTTGAGGCAACATTGTTTTATGCCACATATTCGCCGTTGACCGAAATAGCCAACATAATGCGCCTTCATCATGTTAAATATAATGAAACGAAACTCATGAATATTATTAAAACAAAACTCGTTGTTGTATTAACAATAAATGAGCTTGCTTGCATGCTGATGCCCAGCCGCAGATAATATTTCGTAAAATTAACTTTCATAGGCTCAGCAGCATTTCAAATATTTAACGGCGCTGTGGCAACAGTGACGTCATGCTCAGTTGTAGTGCTGCCAGATCCAAAAAACAAAAAAGAAAAGAAAAAGTAGTCTAGCGGCCACATTAACAAACTATCGTGAGCACTTCAAACATCGATTAGATATTCGATATATTTGCAATCACTCGATAACACTGGCAGTAGCTAATATATTCGGAAACGATTCGATACAACTCCAAGTGTTTTGTTGTGGATGCGTTGCACAGTGATTAGTTTTTAGTTTATTAAAAGGTAAATAAATATATAACAAATATGCGCGCTAGCACAACAAAAAACGACGCATAAATTGTGTGTATGTGCTTGCGCTGTATACGTGCAGAACGGAAAATTGTCAATTGCGTGAACAGCGATTAGCAACAATTGAGGGACACTTTTCTCTCGTTTACCGTTTAATTTGTGCGTCATCATTGTCTGCCCCAACTGAAAATAGTCAATATGTCAATATGTGCAACAATATTGTTGACGAACTAAACAATCTGCCGGTGCACTGTACATCTTTCGCATTCGCTTGCTTGATTAGAAAGTCGGCTACCTTGTTGTGGGCGTGGGCGGCAAGGTGAGGGGCGCGAACCAAGCAACAGCAGCTACAAAATTTCTCATCGTACGTATGTCAAGGCAAACCCCGCGCTAAAAAAAAAGCACCATAATATAATCTCTGCTCACGCAGACAAACAATAAGCAGCCCCTACCACCCCCTGGCCTAAAGATGTGTGCAAGAGAGAGCTCTTCCTTTCTCGCTCTCTCTCTTTCTTTGTTTCGCGCGCTGTTTCGATGCTTGTTCAGCTCAGCTCTCAGTGACGAAATAAAGTCGACGCGTCCGCACTAGTTATTTTTTTTTGTTCAATTGAAAGGTCACGGGCGGATTTGCGTGCAGCCGGCGGGTGTTTTTTTTATATTATTTGCAATTGATCTGCTCTACTGTGAAACACAGTCGGCGTTTTATTCATGCGCACACATATATATATGTATATATAAAGTTGACATTGGAATTATCTAAACACTTGCAATAATCAGAGCAATTAAGAACGTTTTTTCCGAGTCAGAGCTTCTTAAAATCCTTTGAAAATTGATATGGATAGGTCATCTTATCTTCGGCAACTTGAAATTATCAATTTGTAAGAACTTGTGGAAATAATGGAGAAACATTCACAATAAATAATCGCTTTGGTTTCTTTGATTTGTTATTGGCAGGCGCCAATATGGATTTCGCCAGCGTGCTAAATAAGAGCGAGCCACATCAGCGCACGATAGTACACCTGGACATGGACTACTACTATGCCCAGGTGGAGGAGTTGCGAGATCCCACGTTGCGCACCCGTCCGCTGGCCGTGCAGCAGAAGAACTTTGTGGTCACCTGTAACTATGTGGCGCGAGCGCGGGGCGTTACCAAGCTGATGCCTGTGCCGGAAGCGCAAATCCTCTGCCCCGATCTTGTGTTGGTGCTTGGTGAGGATTTGGCACCGTATCGCCTGATGTCACAGAAGATCTTCGATCTACTGCTGAACTACACACCCGACGTGGAGAAGCTAGGCTTCGATGAGAACTACATGGATGTGACGGCGCTGGTGGATTTGCGGCAGGCGCATGCCGCTGACGCTCAGCGAAAGCCAGCGATTGGACACATTTATCCGGCGGACGGCACTCCGCTGACTGCCTGCAGCTGTGGATGTGCCCAGCGCCTCGCCATTGGCACTCGCATAGCGCAGGAGATTCGCGACGAGCTGCATCTGCGGCTGGGCATCACCTGTTGTGCGGGCATTGCGTACAATAAGCTGTTGGCCAAACTCGTCGGTAGTCGCAACAAGCCCAATCAGCAGACGGTGTTGGTGTCCACCTATGCGGAGCAATTCATGCGGGAGCTGGGCGGCTTGCATAGCATTACGGGCATTGGACAGAAGACGCAAACGCTTCTGCTGGAGGCGGGCGTTGTCAGCGTGGAGCAATTGCAGCAGTGTGACATGGAATTCATGCGCAAGAAGTTCGGCTTCGAGACGGCCACCAAGCTGCGCGATTTGGCGCTGGGACGGGATGCCAGTTCGGTGCGAGTGACAGGCAAACCAAAGACCATCAGCGTCGAGGATTCCTGCAAGACCATTTCGGTGCACACGGATGTGACGGACAAGTTTCGCATGCTGCTCAAGCGACTCATGGAGCAGGTGAGCTGGAAGCTACACATTATACCCATTTACATTCCATCGTATTTCATGTTTTACTTTTGCGAATTCTCCGATTTAAAATCGTTTCCTTTAATTTGTTAGCAAAAAAATTATTTCACAATTTGTATTTTTAAGAAACTATAAAACTACAAAATAATTCCTTTTTTAAGAAAGAAACCTATTTAAAATATTGTCCAATCGTCTCCAATTACAAGCACATAACTTGATCACCTTGCTTCATTCAACAGGTGGCTGAGGACGGACGCATACCCATTGCCATTAAGGTGGTACTCCGCAAATTCGATATGCAGAAGAAGAGTAGTCACCGCGAGACGAAGCAGGCCAACATACTGCCCTCCCTGTTCCGGACATCGGTGTGCGCCGGCGAGACAGGCGTCTGTAAGGTGCAGCTGGCGGATGGTGCCCTGGACAAGCTGCTCAAGATCATAATGCGTCTGTTTGAGCGCATTGTGGATCTGAGCAAACCGTTCAACATCACACTGATTGGCTTGGCTTTCTCCAAGTTTCAGGAACGCAAAGTCGGCTCCTCATCGATTGCGAACTTTCTCATTAAGAAGGCTGATCTGGAGGTCCAATCGATCACATCACTCACAAATACGAGTCTCACCAGTCCCACGTCGGAGAGCGGCACGACGCCAACGAGCGGCGACGAAGCCGCTTTTCGCTCCTCCCCAACCACATTCAAGCCAAGTGATCAATTTTATAGACGACGTGCGACGACTGCGTCACCGGTGCCAATGCTGCTGGACAATGGCTCCGAATCGGCGGCCACCAATTCTGACTTTAGTGATTTCTCCGAAACGGAAGTGGAGCCGTCGCCGAAGAAGAGTCGCATTGGTCGTGTCCTGGTCTCCAAGCGCAGTCGCCTGGCTGTCGACGTGGCGGACACGGCCGCCGATGTGGCCTCGCCCAGCAAGCTGCGTGTATGCGATCTCCGACTCAATTCACGCGACAGCGAAAAGGATTTCCCCATGAGTCCCATTGCCGCCTGCCCAACACCGTCCACATCTGGAGCAGCAGCTGCAGCTGCATCAGCCGCATCAGCGCCACGCTTTCGCAACGTTCAGCCGCCCAACACGCTGCTCAATCGCATCGATGGCAGCCTTCGTTTTATACCCACGCGAACGGCCAGTCGCATGAGCTCCAATGCCAGTTCGACGGCCTCATCACCACTGCCGTCGCCCATGGATGATACGGCCAGTGCGCCGACCACGCCCACCATAGTGCCAGCGCTACAGGTGGCCGCCCCAGCGCCCAGTGTAATGAATGCGGCGAGCACAGAGGCTGCCACCGGTGATTCGCTCTCGCGCATTGCCTGCCCCGCCGGTGTGGATGCGCAGGTTTTCAAGGAGCTTCCCGTCGAGTTGCAGAACGAATTGATTGCCTCGTGGCGCAGCTCGCTGGTGGTGGCAGCTGCCAATGCAGTGGAACAGGCAACCACAACCAGCAGCGGTGGTGGCAGTAGTAATACATCCACCAGCACCACCAGCAACGGTGGCACACAAAAGAATACCCTGTACCGTTATTTCCTGAGGAACAAGTGATGTCGCAGATGTTATTGCAAGAAGTGCAGCGTTCAACGTTGCCGAGCCTAATTTAAGTTTAAAATCGATACATTTTTACACACAGAAAGATACATATATATATATATACATATATTTTTGTAGGTTTATGGTATATTAGCCTGTAAGCAAACAAGTTGAGGAAATCGCTGTTGTATTATTATTCACTACATATATTAATTAATTCATATACACTTCATTAAATACTCACATACGTTTGGCAACTAGAACTACATACAATTGTTTAGTGCCCCGTGCCCTACTTAAGCATACGCGAACCGTACAAATGATCTGGACTTGATCTTTGCATCAGCTCTCTTCTCTATCTCACATTTTACATATACTCCATTCGTTTAAAAAGAATAAGTATATTATATAATGAATTTTCATGTTTTCCCGAACTGAAATTGGGGTTTTGACACATGCTAAAAATAAAAATTTAGGTATCATCATGACTTGATACAAGTTAAATTGAAATACATACAAATTGAAGTTTTGTAGTTCACCTCTTGAAATGATGGCAACAACGAAATTGGCTGTACAAAACAGTATAAAAATTGTTTGGGGAGACCTATTATCATACATTTTAACTATATAACTATAAAATAAAGATTAAAGTCTTTGATGCAGGAAATCGCGTTTTCTTTTTGGAGTGTTTAGCGCAAACGGCAGAAAAAAACAAAATCCTATTTATTGGCTCAGCCAGCCGCAACTGATGAAGAATTTGCGCAGTGAGATTTCCATGGGACTGCCCAGAGATGGAGCACCGCTGAGGCAGACCGTCTTTAAGGATAAATATGTTGTGGGCGATATATTATGCTTCTTGCACACATCCATCTCATTGTGACTGAGCAAATTGCTGCCCAGCGGCTCTGGCAAACGCTTCAGTTCGTCCAGCTGGGTACGCAGTATAAAGCTCATACTATGATGTTGTTTCTCCGTCTGCTCCTCTAATGGCAAACTAAGGCTGCCGGCGGCGGCGGCCTCGCTTATTTGCAGCTCCGGCTTGACGACGCCTGGCAGCAGCTGCAGAAGTTGTTGGTTGCCCTTCGCTGCTGCTGCTGCTGCTGTCGACTGTGGCAGGTTCGCCTGGTTCGCTGACGTCATCGTAGCCGTGGAAGTCGCTGCCGTCGCTGTCATTGCCGAGTCCACAGTCATCCCCACTCCCATGCCCACGCCCATCCCCATTCCCATTCCCATCCCCATCACCATTCCCATCGACGTCGCCGTTGCCGTCGCCATCCCCGACGTCATCGTCGTCGGCAGCATCGTTGTCGTAGCTGCCGACGATGTCCGATAGCTATCCAAGTAGTTTCTGCTGGGCAATAATGCGCCGGAGGAGATCGGGTCGCCGATGTGGTGCATGCTTCTTGGTGCGATTGAACTTGAACTTGCCTCGGCGCCGCTTAACGGTTCGCTATAAAATTATCAATGTCAATTAAATTTAATCAAATCCACTCCAAAGTAACCAAAAAAATCACACTTACGCCTTTCTGGGGTTCGCCTGAGGGGAGTGCAAGGAAGAGCTTAGCTGCCGAAGACTTCCACTGTAGGGCTGTGTGTTGTCCTGTGGTTAAACATTGTCTTATACAACCATTCAAACGCTGCGAGTTGGGCGCGTTGATAATACAAAGGAGCTGAATATCGTGAAAGTAGACAAGAGACAAGTTGAAGTTGTTTTTCATTTCATTGCGCTGCGATTCTTTGATTCATCTTCTTCTAGATTACATAGCTGAACATAGAACCGGAAAACCAATCAAGGGCAATGATCAACCTTCAAACCGTTGACCCTTTCGAAGAGTTTTCCAGCTCTAGCAGACACGATATTCAACTCGCCATGCATTCACAAATCGGGTAAAAAAAAAAAAACTAAATAACATGGCACACTTACGGTCTTGCCATGGCCATAGGGTCCCGTGGGACGATGTGTGGCCATTGCGGCGTGCTGCTCAAAGTGTCGGCAGTCATCGATCTTGGTGATGCCATTGTAGCGATAGCGATACAGCTCCGACTGCCTAATGCGCAACTCCTTCTCGCGCTCCAGCGAGCCCAGCAGCCGTTCATACTCGTTGCTCGAGTAGAACTGGGCAAAGACGCGAAAGCGATCACGGAACTCCTTCTGCTCTTTGCTCAAACCCGGATGCAAGGCGTAGTTGCGATTGCGAAAGAAATTCGATACCAATTGATAATCGCGCACCATCCGTTTCCGCCTCGCACGCTCACGCAACCGGCGCATATAAATATCAACGTGAGCCAGCTTCAGCATGACATCGACTTCTACATCATCGGAACTAAATGTTATAGTCGAGATCAACTGTTCGGCTGTGGGATCGTATTCACGCTCAAAACTATCCCGATTGGGCATGTAACCCAATTGCAGCGCCTCCTCGCTGCTTATCTCGAGAGGTGGCAAGCGGGCTAGCGCATTTGCGCCCAATGGACCCGTATCATCTTCTGTGTGATCGACGAGCGTTGGCCTCTGCGTCTGTGCCGGCTCCCAGGTTTTCTTGCCAATGGTGCCGTTGACAAACTTATTTACATACTCCTCTTTGGCATCCTCAGCTGACTTAGTTTCAATGTGCTTGCTGATGTCCTCCCAGTTGCCGAAGCCATATTGCTCGATAGCGTCGAGAAGGCGAATCTCTTCGCGTGCCGTCCACGCACCCTTTCCGCGGAATACGCTCAATATTGCAGTGCCGGTGTCCATAAACTGATATGCATGATTGTTTTGATGGGCGCCAATCTCAGCGCCAGTCGCAAAGCACTAAAAAATAATATACACATATACACACATGCATAGATATTTGCTCCGTTTGTTTGCTGCGTACACAGAAAACAGCTGTTTGAAAACAACATTGTGAAATCGCCCGGCTATATGTACAGTTTTACATGCGTCAGCACATATACCAGCAGTTATTCGCCATGTGCGTGTGTGTGTATATAGGTGTGGTGCCATACAGGCACACTCACACACACATGCATATGCACACAAGTTCTTATACTTACTTGCAAGCAGAGATCGAAATTTTCGCACTCCGCACAATGTACACGTATGCCTTGGATATCATCCTGGCAATTTGTACAATTGTATTTGGTGAACAAATCCGCAATTGTAGTCATTTTGACATAAAATTTGCGTTTTTCTTTGTAATATTTTATATGCGAAAAACGCTCTATGCGACAGCCACCATCTTGGCACAAGAACAGAGTTGCCAGACCGACCACATATAGCGAGCGACAGCAAGGTTTGCCTGTGTGACCAACGATGCGGTAATTGGTTGACATGCGCGCTCCCATTGAAATCGATATTGAATATTTTCTTGGATACAATATAATATATTTATTAAATTTCAAAAGTTTAATTCGAGTTTTGCCTTTTTGTTGTAATCAATTTGTTACGCTAATATCACAAAAATAATATATAAAACTAAAATACGAGAAAATTTTTGCATATCAAAACCGAAACCAAAGAAATACATAATTAATACATAAATAAATATGTATATAAATACCGATTAGTCAGTGATTCGCTCAAGCATAAACATAAAACTTGTAATCAATTGTCTTCATATAAATACGACGGCGGTTACGGGAAAGAACAATTACAAAATTATCGAAATCAAGTAACGATTAAAAAGCAATTAATTAATGCACTGCAAAAATGCGTTGAATGATATACTGATACTTAATCTTAAAAATGAATTGCGCTGGGCCTTTAACATTTGTAGGAATTACAATGAAGCTTGCTAAGATAAGGTTATATTAAAGTTGATTATTATCGATTAGTTTTATACGTTGAATATGTTTATAATATTGCTGTGTCCTTCCGAGCAGCAGCCGCTTTGGTAAAGGGTTTTTTTTAGGGCGATGAGGACTAGTTTTTTTTTTGTTTTTTTTTTGTTGCATGGCATTTGTGGTTACTGTTGCTAGTTTGCTTTAACCAAAAAACAAAACAATATATAAATAATAAAAGTAAAGTTTTACACAGTAAAAACAATATGAGAACTTTAACACAATTCTTATGGCAAGTCATTGTACAGCTGCGTTTTAAAAACGCACACTTACAAAACACTTCAATTCGAATACCTAAAATCATCTAAATAAGTCTATTTTGAGCGCCAAATTCGTGTTGAGAGTCGCGCGCCTTTCTGTGGAGAGCACACGGCTAGAATGATGCATTATGCTTTTTTTTTTTTTGATGTTTTCGAGATTCACAAGCGAGCATATTTCCTGGCTGTTCAGGTCACACAATGTGTCACAAATCAGTTTTCAATTCGATTTCAACCGCAATTTGTGGCGTAAGGAACTAAGAATTGTTATCCACACGTTTTAGGCGCGACGACAAGCGTTGTCATAAGCGACAGTCAGCAGCCCAGAACATTCTGGGGCCGCATCCTTGTCACCGAATTGGAACTCATAAGTAGTTGTTGATGACAATGCCCGGGGCGGGGCGAACAGAACAAAATGCAAAATCGATACCTAAAACATAACTATTAACTAATTTGGTATGTAAAGTCTTTGTGTCCATGTCCACAATTTGATTATGATAAAAAATCCGTGACGTACAATAACCAGCAAAGCAAATTAACAACAGCAACAACAGACTGACAGTCAACTCACATGGGGATTCCTTGATTATTATTAATGGGTTATTCGCTGCGGCTGCTGTTCTGCTCGGCATTTGTTGCTCGTCTCCAGTATCTTCAGATTCGTGTTGTGTTGCTATTGGCAAGGAAGCATCTAAACGTTGGCTAAGCATGGCTACAACTGGCGCTAAGGCCAGACAGGGGATTTGGGTTGCGCTGGGAGCGATTCTTGGGTTGATTTTGATCGCACGCATATGCAGCTCTGTGCATAAATTGTGCTCAAAAACTTTCTTGTCGCGTTGTCTGCTGCTGCATCGTTCAAGTCTAGGTGTCGTTGGTGCGGAATTGTTAGGTGGTTGTGGGTTAAGTTGCTTCTTGATAAAATACTTGTGGGTTTGGTTCATCTTTAGTTACGGTTGAATTTGCTTCTTGGGTTTTTTTAACTCAGCATCTTCGTCACGCTTGACTTCCGTGTAGCGCTCTCCCTTAAGCGAGACAATCTTATTATCCCGATACCGCACAAGCTTGCGCGGTTCCATTTTGGGCACCACCGGCTTGTACTCACGCTGTGTGGCATTCTTGTCCACATACGAGTACCTATAAAAACTATTGGCATTAAATTTCATCCACTTAGTTAAATCAAGCGATTTACCTAGCTATTATGCGATTCTTAAGCTCATTGTCGTCAACAACGACGTTCTTCCGCATGCCCACAGTATAGGACTTGTCGGTGAGACTCTGGTTAGTTTCCTGGCGATGCAACAGTATCTGAGTGGCCCCATCGATGTCGCCCTTCGAAATGGCAATGCAATGCTTAATCTGGAAGAATATTTCATTGCTTATAGTTACTTTAAAGTTATTATAAAAAAGATTTTTAAAGTTATTCGAATTTTAGGGCGTTGACGGATTTCTATAATTGCTTAAGAGAAATAAAAACTTTGTCGAAAATCGTCTTATTCCTTATACCTTGTATCTAAAATACATATTTTGTTTTTAGATCATTTGATCTATTACCTCCTGTTAGAAAGAAGTTTTCGTTATGCATACTAAAAACTCGACACAGTTATAGCTTAAAAGTTCAGATTGCGAATAAATTTGATGCTCGAAATGCTTATTTAAGCTACGGACTGACCTCAACGTAAGCCGTGTCGGGAAACATCTCCTGAAGCACCTCGGCTTCATCAAAAAAGTACTCGCAAGTGGAGCTGGAGCTATCAGTGGAGCCGCCATCGCTGGTCTCCGACAAGTGTTGAGATCGCTTGCTGCTGCAGCCGCCGCCGCTGCTGCTGCTGTTGTTTGAGGATATTTCATCCTTCTCGGAAATGGACGAGTTGCGTGCACGCAACTTAGACTCTGGCATAAGGCTTGAGAGGCTCAAAGCGCTGCAAAATACATTCATTTAGAATGTTAAAATGTACATTCAAACAATCGAATAATAGGTTATGGCTTACTGGAGCGATAAATTGACCGCACTGTGGTTGCCCTGATTCTTTTCCATGTCGGTTAGCTCGTTGGCAAGCTTGTAAATCCATTCGCAAATGACGCCCTGATCGATCGTGGAGAACTCCTCAAAGTAGGCGCCCATCATCTCAACAAAGCCCTCAACATCAAAGCACGGATCCTGGGATGCCTCCTCGAGTATAGATATGATGTAGGAGAGGACAATCTCATCCACTACGCTGAAATCGGCACCTGGAATGTGCGCACTGACAAATTGTACAAGACTCCGCTTCACCATCTCGTGTTGCTTTTCCATATTGGTCATGGCTGAAGTTTTTGTTTTTTGGTTATTGTTGATTTTTTATATTTTTTTCTTTTGGTATTCGGCACAATTTTATCGGCTGGTTCGCCGTAATTTTTGTATCGTATATGTGTGCAACTGGACAGCCGAGTTCACGATATACAATGTAAAATATGTTGCTTAAGTATTAAAGTGTAAAACATCAATATCAGTACGACATCAAAATAAAATTAGTGACAAAACTTGATTTAAATAGCGTACTTTTTGCTTGCTGCGCCTTTCTTTTGCTGCTGCTTCTTCTTCTTTCCAATCAATAATACTTTTGCAGCGCAGTTGTGAGAAATGTTATCGTTATCGAATGAAAAATACGAAATACCAAAATATTTACTTCAAATACCATATTTGCGTACTAAATTTGAATTCGAATGCGTAATACGTGAATAACGTAAATACCAAAAATAGATTTGTGTTTCTTTGCTAATAATATGTATTATTTTCAACAAGATGTATGTATATTGCATTGACCTCTATGTGTTTTTATTTTATTTAATTATCATTTGAAAGCTTTGAATGTTTTCTGTGTACCAAATTTCCAGGCTTTAATATATATAGATCCTCTATATAAAGTCTATATGCATATTATAGTCTAATCAGCGACGTAAGCAGCTTTGTTCTTCAATATGTTTGTCAAGGTCTTACAAATTTTGATACAGATTGAAAATAAAATTGTTTTTATTCAAGTGACCAAAAGATATATTTTGCATTTTATTAATACTGTTGTGCTCGAGAGCCTCCAGTAATAACAATGTTGACCTAAATAATTTTCAGATGAATGAATATGAATATAATTTTCGTTTTAAATGCTTAAAGATGTTAATTGGTTTGTAGAGCATCTTAAGTATCCTTGTACCTTACCTTTCAGAAACTTGATTCAATTGTTTGTCAACTTGTCAGATACATTTGAAATCAGTGTTTTTATTAGTGCGAGTAGCACAACTGAATGAATTATTTTCCGTACTTATTTTCCAACACTAGAATTAAGTGATGGGATTTTAAATTTCCAAAATCAACAATAAAAAAATATAAATGAATAAACTATTTTCCGTATTTCTTTTGCAACACTAGCAGCAAGTATTGGAATTCCAAAAGCAACTACAAAAATCATAGCTGAATGAACTATTTTATGCACTTCTCTCACAGCACTAGCTAGAATTTGAAATTTCCAAAAACAACAACAACGCGCTTTGTATCTACGGGCGTTAAAAATGTTTAACAACCGTGGATCCCAAATGACACAAAATGAATCAATATAATGAATAGCCGCATTTGTAAGCTGTAAAGGGTTGCATAATACGCTTTAAGCTAAATGCTTTCACACATGATTGAAATATTACTTCATTACGTTATTACTTCCACGTTTTTTGGATAGACAACCTAACCAGGTCAATGTTTCGGCAAAGCCAAGACACTGTTCTGATAAGCGCACATCGGCGCAATCTCGGCCAAGGAGCTGGTAAGGCTGCCTTTATACAAGTATTAGTTGCTCTTAGCGGTAAACCTCATTATATCTATAGTTGACAGTATTAACTTTGAAGTTCAAGGCTTTAAAAATCGCCGCATATAAGAGAAACACTAATTTAAAGACACGCAAAAAGCAAAGCAACGATAACCCATGCTAAATATGCACATAAATGCAAATCGATTTAAAACAAGTATTTTTTTTCATTTTTTAAATGAGAGACCCGGAAGTCTGCTAAACCGCTATTCATACAGTTGAATTGCCTATTTCCACTGGAGCAAATATTGAAATATGTACTTAACAGCTTGGTTTGGGAAAGCCTCCACTGATTGATGGGCTATTTTTCACATAAGCGAAATGTGTTAACTGGACGATTTGCGTAATTTCTCGTAAAGTACCGTAATGGAGCCGCGACATGTCAAAAGAGCTGCTATTTCGGTTCGCTACTCGCTGACATTACAATTTGCTGCCGCAATGATAATAAATCAATTAGGCAAAAAAAGAGAAGCTATTTTGAGTAGTGCTGGTTTTGATTTTGTATTGACGGGCTTTTATTTTTGGATTTACCGGGCGATATCATCTCAGAGAGCTGCGCGTGATATTAAAGGGGTTAATAAACTTTTTAAAATAAGTAAACAATTTTTGCACAAATTGGCAAATCAAAAAAATAACAGTTTTGCTTTCTTTTGGCCCGCTTAGCATTCGCATTAATTGCTTCAAACTTGACCTTACAACCGAAAATAAAACATAAGAAATAAAATAAGCGAAAATCAAAACCCTCCGTAACTCAAATCGGCAATTAACACGACTTCAACTTGCATCAAGCTGAATATAACAAAGAAACGGCAAATGGATTGACCAAGACCAAGCCGAAAACCCAAAGCTTACTACTGTGTGTGTGTGTGTTTGCGTCTCTGGGCCTGGCTCAGCGTTCTGGTCGCTGTCGACGTTGGCGCCGACGTTAACGCTCACTTCGGCCGGCGGATGAACGAGCATATTTTGTTTATTTATACAGCCGAGCGCTGAGAACTCCGTATTAGTGTCTTCTTGGCGTTCGCCGTTGACGGTTTTTACGAATCCAACTCCCAGCTCTCCTCCCAGTGTGAGTGTGACAGCAGCTCATTGCACCGTCGTTCAGTGCGTGTACTTGTTTGTGTGTGTGTGTAGTTTTGTGTGTAGGTGTGCTTGCGAGCAACGGGATCATCACAGGCAGTTACAAAAACAAAGACAGGTACGGAAGTGATTCAATAAGCATATAACCCAAATTTGGGCAGTCGATGGATGACACAAGTGCATAAAATAGAATTGGACAAGCGAGTCTAATTTTTTGTCTTTTATGTCAAATTGACGAAACCCAAGCTGGGCCGTGCCAAAGTTCAAACGTGGCTATTAAATCATGACAGGCTCAGCAAATAGGCATAAATTGTTTGCAATGTTTACACTAAGTTCGGCTCAACTAAACTCGAGCATAGCTCAGCACAGCTCAGCTTGGCTACCTTGACTAAATTTCGTTAGTTGCCATTTGTTGCTCTTTGCAAATGCTTCTTTATTGGTGCTTGGTGCTTTGGCGCTGTCTGTCTGATTTTTCTAGTTGACCTTAACCCAATGCAATGCACATAGATTAAGTGCTGAAAACTTGTCTAAAGAGCTGTTTGCTTGCCACTGCTTACTGGCTGCAATTTTGCCAGTCAGCCAAGGCCAAGACTTACAACTTTGAGGCGGCCAAAACTAAACGCTTTGAACTTGTAATCAATAAATGGCGATTGCATTGCAGCTGCACGAAGATCACATCTAACAGCTCCAAACCCCCACACCCCTTTCAACAAAGCCCGCTTCAGCCTTCTCAACGCCGTCTACTTTCATGGTTAAGCCTCAGAAATGGAGCACTGCTTTCGAGTATGTAGCACGTGCATTATGTATATGTCTTCACCTGAATACCAAAGCGTCTTCAAAAGCAACGAAAAGCTCAACAAAAAAAAAAAAACCGAAACCCAATTATCGCTGCAAATATTTACCAAGTAATTAAATACCGACTCTGTGGTAAAGACGAGCCAGCAATTACCAGCTTACCTGTCCATCATTGTGTCCGCCTCTTGCCAACACAGCGTTTCGGTACCACTTTGCTCTGCTTGTCAAATTAATTCCAATTTAAGCCATAACTTAATAACCCTTACACAATAAATGACGCACCTCAGCATCTTACACTTATGTACATCAATGCATGCAAATACAGAACAAATATGCAGACGAATGACGAATACATTAAAACTTATTGAAATGGGTGGCACTTGCCACACAAAAGTACATACAGAACATACAAACAGAGCCAAAGACCATAAAAAAGTATAATAAGGAAATAATTTATTAAAGACGATTAAAAAAAAACGCATTAATAAAGTTTATAATCGGTTATGCCAAACTTGACGTTTAATGTTTATTTGAGCACAATATAATATTAACAGTACACATAGACAAGTGTGTATTAGTGTGTACTTTGTGTATATGCTTTTACAAACATTAGTGCATAATATTTTTAAGGCCTGGAGGTCGTACATTTGAATAATTGCAAATAATAACATAATTTTTTAAAATATTGTATCGGTTTTCTGCGATATATTTCCAAATTTAACAGAATTATTTATAATGGTACTTGAAAACTTTTATTTTGTAATATACTTATTGAATGGGCTTTTAACACCACTGACTCATTTTCAATTTTCCAATATGTATTTTAAATGTTAAAATCTAAAATTATTGTTTTCAAGTGAGTGTTATGTCCAAGTATTGTCTATTGTCTCATAGCATGTATACGTGTGAACATTTCGCTTCAATGTGTGAACTCACTAAACATCCGTCCGTTGGGGGGGTAGTGGAGGGATGGGAATAGAGATCTAGTACGGTTGATGGTGTGGCTTGCACTTTGGGACCTGTGCTTGGGGGTCGCACGGCACTTGTGTGTGAAAAATTAGAGGGAAAAAATACACAAAAACCCATTTGACGCCAAGAGCCGTGTAATTATTTGCCTAGTGCAATTATTTAGGTGCAACATTATAAGTTGCAGATGCAGCTGCATTAAAGATCAGTAAATGCGTCATTAAAAGCGTGTGAAAACAACGAATTCATAAATGTATACAATATACATACATATATTAGAATAAGAAGAAGAATCACAAAAAGTGAGTCTGAAGTGTGTTCAGTGCTTGAAGTTTGCAAAAAATTGTTATTTTTTCGGCAGCTTTGGTTTGTCTTTCAAGTGATTTCCCCCACATTATTTCGGGGAAGTTTCGACGAGCCCCGTATACGGGTATAACCAAAATTTGACAGTCTGATTGCTGGACATTTCCGATTCTAACAGCTCTGCGGTTTTTGATAGTTGAACAAAAAGTAACAATAACGAATTAAATACAGGCTGTTAAGGCTATAAAATTCGCTAAATCAATTATGCATACAAATCAATTTTGAGCTGTCTTCGCTGCTGTTTTATTTTTGACTTTATTGCTTTCATTTGTTTATGTTTTTATTTATTTATTTGTCTTATATGCTTTTTTCATTTTTGCCAGTGAGTCGGCCGAGCGGGGGCGGGGCATGCGGAAGTGCCTAGACATAGATATGCTCACATGTGTATCTGTGTGTAGCCCGGTATCTGTCGGCCAGCGGCCTTTGGCTTACAAAACTGTTTCAAAACTGTAGCACAAAGGTGCGCAAAAGGTGCGCACGCTGCTCCCAAACTTGGCAAGGGCAAGTGCAAGTGGGGACTTGACAAAGCCATAGTCAGTCACTGAAACTGTCAACTGTCCAACTGGCTGTCTGGCTATCTGTCTGTCTGTCTGTCTGTCTGTCTGTATGTATGTATGTTTGCCAATTGGCGTCACATTTTTGGTCGTGATAATGCCGCACAGCTCATTTTCCTGTCTCCAGTGTCAATCTCTGATTCTGACTCTGACGCTAGCCGCTCGCCAAAGCAACGCTTTGCATACAAATCGGTTTTGTCGCCGTCACACAGCGTCCGCAACCGCCTCTATATAGTTAACACCGGGCCTGGATTCGAGAGCTGAGCTGCAAATGTGGCACAGTCAAGATTGCACTGCTAGTAATTGACTGATCATACGTTCGTGGTGATCAGATTGTGACAGGTGTTTGTTTAGCTGCCACAGTAGTAGTCTTCAGTTTTTCACAGATTTTAGATATATATATATCAAGCATACGCCATGTGTGCTGGCCAACTTATTGTATAAGCGTGTTGACAATTTGCATAACAATTTGTAATTGGAGCAGAGTTCTTAATCGGATAGTTCGTGTACTTCTCAGAAGGCTTTGTGTAGAAAGTTTAAAGCCTTTTTTTATTACGTACAATCTTTATAGAAATTTCCGAAACGTGTCTACATTAAATTCAATTAAAAAATCGACTAATAATTAATACCACACTTTGGAGGCCTAATTCCATTCAAGAACAGGAAATACAAAAAAAAGAGAAAAACAGCTTGCACATTACAGAAAACATAAAAATACTGGATTCTACAGTGGCCCTTGCAAGGCCACCAACCGGAAGTGTTGACTTTGTTACGGATCTCAACCAAACCGACAAGTTGCTCAACCAAAAAAGCGTTAAGTAATTGAAAATTAATGTCTCCTAAACATTTTCTAAGCAAATTAAGTTAAATACATAGCTATACTGAAATGCAGACAGATAAACCGATTAAGAAAAATATATCTATATACATTCGTAATGTGCTGAATGTTGTTCCGTGCACAATTTAAATAACAAAAAGGAAAATACATATCATGAATAGGTATTTAAATAAGCGAGCCACAACACGCTTGTGCAAGCCAAAAATGTTGCTAAGTAGAACATTGACTTTTTGTGTCTCAGTATCCGTCTGCCTCACTGTGTATGTATGTATGTATGTATGTATATGTGTGAGAGAATTCGCGCCATCTTGAATACTAAAACACACATATGAAGATACACTTGGCATCTGCAAGATGAATGCCAAAGTTATACGACTTTAGTGCCAAGGCGAATTATTCAAATCCAGCCTTGAAGAATACCACTACACACGAGACACCAGCACACACAGACACACACAAGCACACAGAAACACACACAGACACACACGATCAACTTGATCAGGTCTTTAAGCCACTAACTTGCGGTCTCAGCCACAGAACCACTAAAGCCACCAAGAAGCCGCTCATTTTAATTATGCGAACTCTCATATTATAATTGAGTTTTAAAAAATATTTTAATATTAAAATTCTCGTTTTTACAATTATCGATTACTGGCAACTGACTGCAATGAGTTGGCACTTGACATTGATCAATCGAAGTATTGAGTCATTGTCGAGATAGTACTAATATTGTAGCCAATTGCAGCCTTAGCCTCAGACTCAGTCTCAGTCTCAACCTCAGCCCAGCTTCAGCCTCAGCCTCAGCCTCAGTTGCTGGCGTCATTTATCGCCATTCAGTTTTTGGGCTTGCGTCGCAGCCGCAGCAGCGACGGCCCCTTTGCATATGGGATAAGCATTTTCTTTTCATTAAATAAAATATTTGCGTGCTTAACAGCATTGCATATGCGGCGCACGCTCTCATGGCGAGCATAATCAAGCACCCGGTTTCTCCGCCTTCGTCTCTGTTGCCGTCTCGGTTTCTGATTCCAGCTCGAGCTCGGCTCGAACGTGAACGGCTTTTCTAAGCAGCCGCCAGCTTAGAATATTTCATTCAATAATTTGGCAACGCTCTGTGCGGACGTCAAGCGCCCAAATTATAAAATTTGAGTTGACGAAATTTCTAATGTGTTGCGGTCTTGTCTCATTGCAGTCGTATAGCCAATCAATATGACGACCTACATGAAGATATTCGAGGAGCGCATCTCCGGCCTGGCCAAGGGTGTGGGTAAGTATTCAATTGGCCATAATTGGTGCACACTTGCTAATTGAACAATTTTGTAATTTGATTAAGATGATACTGTGGACAGTTGGTTTCTGATGAGCTCGCCGGCACCTGTGGTGGCTGTGGTATTGGTCTATCTGGCATTTGTGCTCAAGATTGGACCCGAGTTTATGAAGAATCGCAAACCAATGGATCTGAAGCGTATTATGGTCTTTTACAATGCCTTCCAGGTTTGCTACTCCATTTGGATGTGTCGCACGGTAAGTACACGTGACATTTGCCCCATAAGCCAATTACCAATCATTTTATTCGAATTGTCTCTCTCCATTCCACAGTCGTTCAAGGAAAGCAATGTCATGGCCTCGATACTTTCAAAGAAATGCGAAATAAATCGAACACGCGAACAGACTCTGGCACTGTATTCGGGCGCATGGTTCTACTTCTTCTCGAAGATCATCGATCTGCTGGACACCACATTCTTTGTGCTGCGCAAGAAGAATAATCAGGTCTCATTCCTGCATGTCTATCATCATACGATCACAGTGCTCTTCTCCTGGGGCTATCTGAAATATGCGCCCGGCGAGCAGGGAGTAATCATTGGCATTCTGAACTCTGGTGTCCATATCATTATGTACTTCTATTACATGGTCGCCGCCATGGGTCCACAGTACCAGAAATATTTGTGGTGGAAGAAGTACATGACAAGCATTCAGCTGGTCCAGTTTGTGCTGATCCTTGGCTATATGCTGACAGTGGGCGCCAAGGGATGCAATATGCCCAAGACGCTGACCTTCTTCTTTGTGGGCAACACGATCATCTTCCTCTATCTGTTTGGCAATTTCTATCGCAAGACGTACAAGAAGTCAAAGAGCATCGATAGCAATGGAATGGCGCACAATGGTGGTACAAGTCTCAATCTAGCGCAATCGGCGCTCCGTGCTGCCGGCGGCATGGGCTGCATGCCGATGCCATCCAACAAGAACAATAACAACGCCAGCGACTTTAAGCCTTATATCGATCTAAATAACAACAATGTTAAGCCCCTGAAGGCGGAATGAGCCAAGTCGGCTTCTTGGTGGGGTTATCGTAGGTGTTTAGGTTAGCTTTACATTTGTTAGAGCGGGGCTTTAGTCTAGTGTTAAATGTATCCATTAGCCTATCTGTGTATGAAATTAATCTGAATGTTGAACTTGTATAATGTAGCATGTATAATGTTTATGCCAAACAGCGGAAGAGTATATCCAAATACCTAGGCGTGTAAGTGTAAGTGAACGAATGTGTGTGTGTGTGTGTGTCTGTGTGCATGTATGTGTGTGTGAGAGTGTGACTGTTAGTATGTGTGTCTGTGTTTTTCCCTTAGTAATGAAAAATGCAAGAAACTTATTATAAATATTCGAAATTTACTTGTTTCCACTTATGTGAATTCTGAACAAAATAAACATAAAGCATTAACTTTTTTTAATAAAAAAAATCGGACTTTAATGTTTGAATTTCGATAAATCCGAATGGTCTTTTGCCGGTTTTGGCCTTCAAACTTTTTCTATTCGCATGACAAAACCAATTGTGGATCGATATGCCTATGAAAGCCGCGGGGTTGCCCCAGGGACCCAAAACACGATATTCGCGTGTGTTATGATGATGAGCAGCATAGCTGAATTTCTATTATTGTAGTGATTAATGCTTGAACAGATCTCAGGGCCGTTGGACTTAACTCGCGTGCCTGTTAGTTATGCAACTGATTTTTGTCTTTTTCATCTCAGTGATGAGACATTATGGCGACTATAAAGAACACAAAGAATATTAAAAATTCAAATTCCTTTTGATACCCATGATATCCATGGGAGCAGAGGGCGTATTGATGATGCATAGATAGCTTCTAATATAAGATCATGCTGCCAAGCACATCGTTGCAGAGACGATCAGAGAAGATCAAGTTTGCATGAAATAAAACGCAAATTATCATAATACAAGTTATTCTTGAATTCGGATGGTGAGGGACTTAAATTAGTCGGGCACCCTTGGCAAGTTTCAGTCGTATATTATCTCATTAATCACCATATATGCAAATGTATTTAGAACGTTGCCGAACGGCTCGTGTCTTCCAGAAATTGCGTATGAATCTGTGATAGTATTTCCTGCTCTTTTTGGTCAGCTTTATATATAGATTATCAATGGGCGATACTTCATTATTTTTATACTTTTTTTTTGTTTCTCAATCACCTTTAAAATATTAAAGATTTTTATTTAAGAATTAACAATCACAAAGTTGTGCATGCAAAAATATACATATATATAAATTTATTTATATATGTACATATATATATAAATATATATAGTTCGTTGAGTGATTTTATTAAGATCTTTACAGGTTTGATATTCAGCTCAATGAAATCCCCATTTTGGTGATGCAATATATTGCAACTGCCCAAACCGAACAAGGTCATTTTGGGAGAGTAGTGCCGGCTGCCATTGAATGTCCACTATGCAATAAAAATTGGTATACTTTAAGGCGGTTATTGAAATATTAGATTAGATATTAGACCTTATGCCCGATCTTTCCTCATTAGGAATATCTGTTATTTAGATAGGAACATAATGGTTATATCCGATCTGTGTTTTTGAAAAGTATTCAGAAATGTTTGCGAAATTTATTGGTTTTATGAAACATAGACTACAATAAAATCAATAATTTGTTAGCTTCTAAAAAACCCAACAAAAATTGATTATGTGACACCAAACAAACGGCCCTGCGCTTAAATCGGCTATAATCTAAACAAAATCATGAGACTACGGAGAAGCACAGTCACGCGCACAGACTCACTGCTTTGCTTGTGGTCAAGATCAAGGCCAAAAAGAAACCGGCTTAAATGCTACCGTTCGCAGCCCGTTCAGATGCTCTTCAATGATGCTTTACACTTCCGCTTTGGCTTTAAGGTTCCGTTTTGACTGATTGATCAATAAAAGGTTGTTTGAAAAGCCTAGGGCTTGTTCAGATATCAAAGATATTTTGTATCTCAACAGCTGCCATCTTCAAGGTGAGCCTGAACTTAAACACTGTCGGAGCCTTTGACTGAAGCTCTCCGGATTCTAGCCACTTATACTGCTCACAATGGCCACATCTATTCTGCAATTATATTAAAAATTCATGAACTGAACAATCTGCATGGTAAGCTTCGATCAGCTCTTAGACCTGTTCTGACACGCCCAGACATTAGGTGTCTGTTTTTTCCCCATGTTTTCGATACGAATATTCTATTTCCGCAATATTTAATTTACGTATGATTAAGACACATTTGCAAAGATTGTTATGGTCAATAAAAGTTGCAATTCATTAATAACCAGAAATTAAACGGAACGTGTAATTATTTTGAAACAAATTTTCGGAAAACAAATTGATCAATTTATTTGTATTTGTGGTTTCTTTTTTATCTCTAATGAATAAGTACATTACATACCAAATACGTATATATTTATGTATATACATGTATATAAAATCTAAGCATCTTAACATATTTACACAACTAATTCCGTTTTTTTGTTCCTAATAATGAACAAGCGCGTTTACTTAACTTAAATAGGTTTTGGGCCGAAAAACATACAACTTCTTTCATTTGTGTCCGTTCATAAAGAAACACAAACATACATCAAACGAAGCGATGATGGCTTCGAAAAGCATTTAACTGTTTGCCTATTAACTCAAACCTCAATTTCACATTTTCTTTTGTTATTTTGTTGTGTTTTGTTTTTGTTTTTGTTTTTTTGGCAGCGGATTACTTAACAAATTAGTCAACAAAGTTGTACATAGAACAACTCCCGCTCCAAAGTGTTGGACGACAGGTGAATATACATTTTGGAGTGTGCGTTGTGCTGTGTCTGTCCCGCTTTGTACGAGTATTGAGAGGAGTGTGTTGAGAGGGGAGGGAAAGGTTAGATGTTTCGAGTATTAGCCGCTGTTTTACAGCACCTTCTTTTGTGCTGTGTTTTGTGCAACTATTGCGGCATTCAGATCCTTCGTACAACTTTCGTTATTGTTATTACTAATTTCCTGATCGGCCTTTGCCTTGGCTGCCGCCTGTTTCTTCTTGTACGACTTCTGGTAGAAATCATTGAACAGGAAGTAAAAGAAGACGGCATTGGGCAGTGTGAAGCAGACAGACCATCTTGGATAGCCGCAGTCGGTGTAGAGCAGTTGAGTTTGATGAATGAACGCGCAGCAGAACTGGATCTATATCAATCGAAATCAAATCATCAGATCAAATAGAGATCCAAAATTAGGGATTGAATTTTGTTTACTTACCATTTGCAGATTGGTGATGTACTTCTTCCACCACAGATACTTTTGCATTTGTGGACCAAAGGCGGACAGGAAATAATACGAGTACATAATAATATGCACGAAAGAGTTGATCCAGCCAATGAAGGTGCCATGTCCGCCCGGATAGTACTTGGTGGTGCCCCAGCTGATCATGGGCATGACCGTATGATGATACACATGCAGGAATGTCACCTGACGATCATTCTTGCGCAGCACAAAGAAGATGGTGTCGAGTAGCTCGGAGATCTTGGCCAGATAGTAAACATAAACGCATCGCGCCTCTCTGTAAGCCCTCGGCGTGCGTGACCAATCCACTGGCTGGCATCGCCAGCTATAATATTGCCATATGACGATGCCTTCGTACACCATCCAACAGCTCAATAACACCTGGATAAAGTTGTAGATGAGCAGCGTGCGTTCCAGCTTAAAGGGTTTTCGATCCTTCATGAAACGCGGTCCCCAGGACAGCACAAAGTACAGATAAAAGCCCAATATGGTCAACAACGGCAGTGGTGATTTGATCAGGAACCAGTCATTGGTGCGTGGGTCTTAAGACATAAAAATGCAGTGTGAATGTCAAAACAACGTGATTTGTTGTCAAAATTAGATGCTCACCAGCCAACTCGATGAACAAGAAGTTCCAGTAATCCGCTTGAGTTGCGTTAACGGCCGCCATTTTTAAATGTTCGTCTACTTCCTCTTCTTGCCGTTGTGTGGATGCCTTTGGTTAAATGTGACAGGGAGGGGATTGTTATGGAAATCTAAAAATCTGCTAAGCGCTAACGGGTTTTGTCCAATGTTCTGCTCGCGGGGAATTAAAATGAAAATTAAATTTAAAAAAAGTTTTTGTGTTTTGGTTTTTTTTTTTGTCGTTTTTTTAGTATCTCAACTTAATGAATATTTAGCAATATGCTAATGACGATCAAATAGAAAGAAAAGAACAAGAAGAAGATCATTTTCTTGGCATTAAATAATATTTTTAGCTGCTATTAGTGCTGTTGCTGAGCAGGCATGAGTTGTATAGATCAGAAGGTGGCTCCTCAGCTGTGGATTGAGATGCAAATTCAGGTAGACCCACACGAGCGGTGTGATGTCAACGCTTGGGGCGTGGCTATATTTGATTAACGCAATGTTTTTGCTGGTCCCAAAATAGTAAAGACTTTGCTGCTGAAAGCTGTCGCCGTTTGCATTGAGTTGTTGTTTTTGGTTGTGCTTGTGTTTTTGGTTTGTTTTGTAGGTGCGCAATGCGAAATTATCATGTAACAGAGTAAGAGTAAATTATATTCATTATTATGAATTAAACAACCGCAACAACACAGAGTTGCTTCACAAGATCACAGTAATTGGGCGACGACATCAGCACTCAACCAAAGATCCAGCCACAGTGGTGCACCACACCGCGCTCATGTGTGGCACAGTGGCACGAAAACCACATCATGTTGAACAAATCTAAGCATTTTGTTTTGCCGCCAGTTCGCTGCTGTTAAATAATTGTCGTAGCCAAAACAGCAACAGCAACAACAACAGCAAAATCACCGCTAATAACTGTAAGCGATGTGGTATATGTTAGCTGCATCAAGAGGGCTACTTGAACTCCGCAAAGGCCACTCCATTGGAGACCATTTATCAAGCGGATATTAAGTGGCATTTGCTGCCAGCGTTTCTTGATTGCCTGCGCTCGATGTTGGCTACTTCCGCGGCTAATGCTTGTTTCTGTTGCTCTTTCTGCTTAATTCTTCACACCAACATTCTGGGCAGCTTCTTGAGCGTATTGCATATTTAGTTCAATCAAATGAATTGGAATGTTTATATGTTGAAGGGCGAATTGGCTAAGTGATTGAGTTGGGTTTGCTCGGCTCATTTCCTGCATTGCTTTTGCTATTTGCTGCAACAATAAGCGCAGAACGAAGCAGAAAATGAGTGTTCGAAAAGAAAAACATAAAACCAAAAAAAAAAGGTGCTAAAAGCCGAATGGCCTGAAAAACCTTTATTGACCAAACTAAGCCGAATCGGGTTGTCAAATTATCAATTTTTAAGGCTGACTGAGGCGTCAAAGGCGGAAAAGTCAAATAAACATATAGTCTAACAAATGAGCCATAAAATTTGCGCTTGGCTAATGAACAAATGATGCCTTAGACCTTGCCATTTTTTGTTGAGGAAAAAAATTTAGTTTGGTTTGGTTTTAGTTTGGTATGGCGTTAGCTTTGGTTTTAGCTGGAGGCCTGTTCTGACCATTGGTCACCCTCAATGGTGCGGCAGAATCAGTGGTGGGAATCAGCCAACAGTCAAAGGCACATAAATCTCGGTTCGTTGAGGTGCCCTGTCACCAAAATTCGCGCTGTGTTTGGGCGACCATCTTGGGATTTCAATACGCTAAATTTCCACTTGGTTAGTCATTTGTTAAAATGAGCTTGGAGTTTTGCCAGACACTTTTTTTTGTGTCTTGGCTAACCCTAAGGTGAGTGGTGAATTGTGTCAACAAATTCAACAGCAAATTTAAATAATGAGACTGGGCCAAAGCATAGGAGCATTGACCTTGCCAAAAAGAAATCTTTGAAAACTTGATTGCCATTTGTTGATTTTATACAATTTGAGTTCCCTCTCTCTCTGTCAGTTGGAACTATTTTAAAATGTCCGAAGATCGTGTCGGTTCAATGGGGCGGCACCTCATCCTTGATGACACTGGTATTAAACACATATTCTTAATGGCCACAAAAAGTCTTTTGAAACCTTCTTTACATATAGCATGTATGTTATGTATATGTTTTATAACACTGTCAAAATCCGAGCACAAGCACCTGTCGCAATCGTGTCTCAGTTGCCATACACTTAATTTACAGCAGCAACAACAACAACAACAACAACAACAATAACAGTGACCGCTCTTTATGCTAACACCATGACAACTGTTTTTTCTTCTTTTTGAGATATTTATAATTATTGGTATATGTATATTAAGGGAGATAGACCTCAGCTGGCATCCGCTACCCACGAGACTTGTACGCGTACTGAACTGCTACGCCGATTTGTGCGCTGCTATGTATAAAAATTTCGTCTATAGTATTTGATATCTACGTCGACTTCGTCTTGATGGCTCTGCTGGTTTCTTCTGCTGCTACAGAGATTGCTGCTGCTGGTGCTGCTGCTGGTGCTGCTGAGATTGGTGCTGCTGCTGCAAATGTTTATCTACTGTTACTGTTTGTTGTAGTTGTTGCAGTTGTTGTTGTTTTTATTGTTTTTAATGGTTGGCTCATCTGCTAGGTTAAATGTTCTTTGTGTCGCCTCATTTGGTTGGAAGCTGCGTTTCGTTGCGTCGCCTGATCTCGTTTTTCTGTTGATCATTATAATGACAACAGCTTTTGGCAACAGTTAAACTCAGCTCGTCGCGACTTGGGTTATTATTGTTGCCACTTGTTGGCTTGTTTGCCGGTTATTGTATTTCGAATAGTTGTCAACTGAATTTTAATTGATTTTGGCGCATACGCTTGTAGCATTGTTATAATAAATAATGTTTTCCATAATTGTTGTTATTGGCTAGAAAATATGGTATTGCACGATAGAGAGCATGCAAGAGCTAGGAAACAAATAAATATGTTTCTCAACAAAACATACATGTGAACATATGTATACGCTTTTGTGATTCCCACATTTATATTTAAATATAAGCAATTTTATTTCTGCATTCTTAAACCTTGTTCCATATTTTACTCAATTTTTATGCGTTGCATTGAACTTTAACTCCCCATGAATTCTACGCATTTTTTTCGGCCCAAGAAAGTGCTGCGTAGTCAAAATGTTTAAGCTTCTTGTAATCTCATGTTGTAAACTATAACTTGTGTTAACGTAAGTGAGTAAATAATGTAGTAAAGAGAAAATCTTCGTGTTCTCAAGGTTTTTCACTTGGTAGGTTTTCAGTTCCGATGATTGCGGCTCTATTCAAGGATACATTTGCCATACAATAACCAGTCGAAAATTATTATAGCATTTTGTGCTCATTTACATATTTATTCTGTAAGCCCAGGGCTCGATTCTTGAGCATAACAAACATCACGACGATCGCATTGCCAAGCAATGCCACTTCCGGGTTAAGTTTGAGGCTACTATTGCCGATCGTATAGATGTATCGATCTGATTTAATGGTCAAGTTGCATAGCTGAGGTTGAATCTAAGGCTGGGGTCATATACAGTTGAAATTTGGTTAAGTGTGTCACCGGCGAATTGAACTTGACCCTGCTTGACCAACGGCTGTATTGTTATGCTTTTTGAGACTCGTCCAGTTTGGCTTGAACGAGTACCACTTTCTGTTATGGCCAAGATCTCTAAATATTAATAACCTGCTTAATTTACGATCGTGTGCTGTGCTGGGCCCACTGTAGCTACGGCTATTAATTGATTATAAACAGTTTAATAACTTATCCTTTCGCTAAATATAGCACATTACTCATACGAAGCGTTGCTTGCTGCTCTTCCGGTCGCATCATTTTCTTTTAGATTTGGTATCTGCCTTTGTTTGTCGTTTGCCAGACACCGTCATAATCAGATTCAAATGTTTGTTGATTTGGTCCATTATCTTGCAGCAAATGCTTCCACTCCGTCTGGGAGACAGACGCGAGTCGAGAGGTGCGAGACTGCAAATTATGCAAATTCCTTCCGCAAACATTTACATACGCACATATTGGTGGAACCGCTAACAATTATTATTGGCTTTTAATCACTTATTGTGTATTTCTCTTTGTGGTTCTGTGTGGTTCATCAAATATCTCGCGATATTGCAATTAAATGTAAACATTTCTATGAGCGCCTACTTAATTGTATAGTTCCTAGTTTGGCAATACCAAGCTCGGCATAATTAATAAATTGTTTTTAATTGAGTCTACGCATTTTTTGTCTCCAAGTTCACGACTGCACTCCAACATTCTCTGCACAATCTATAACAGTCGAATATTTAACTCAGTTCGTACTTCGTTTATTAGCAGATGCAATAACCTAATTATGCAATTAGCATCATTATTAAAAATGGTTAACGTTAAGCTGTAAAGTTGTCCGTTTTGTAATTATAAGGTTTATGCATCGCTTAACTACTTTTCAAGTTTTTTAGTTGTTTTGCGTTTTTGTTAGCGCCATCTAGTGCTCGTTGCACCGCTTAAAGCTTTCGCAGATGTGGCCAGACTTCTTTGAAAGCTGAGCTTGTACAAAAGTTTTACGAGTTTGAAACTTTGAACAAAGCTTGATTGCAAAAATAACTAAGAAAGAAACCGCTTATACAAATTAAAAGCTTCAGCTTTAAATCAATAAGCTTAGATTGAAACAAAGCTCTAAATTTAAGTACAACCGCAATTAAGAATTTCAAGAACAATTCGATTTCCAATACTCTTCCAAAAGTAAATCTTCCTGGATTTTAATATTTACCATTAATGCTAGTTAAATCAGAATCTATTTATTTTTTAATCGTTAGATTACCAAGTCTTAATCAACGCTAAATTGTAAAAGCACTAGTTGCTACAGGTTTCGGCTCGAAAATATGTGTTAATTATACATTTAAAAAATTATGCAATTATGCAATGTTTAACCAAAATCTTGTTCAAAATATTGAGTATTTAGGCCCGAGGCCATATTGGTCACGGTTTGTCTCTTATTTTTATTAGGTCTGTATTCACTAATTTTACTACTCGGCTTCAGTTCAATATATATGTAATATGTAATAAGTAAGCAAATATAAGAACAATAAGAACAAAATCGAGAGTCATTGCACTGACAAGAACCCAGCCTCCTTGTTATCATCTGTTCAGTTTTACTAATTCTGTGCGATGTGGCGCAGAATAAACTTGTTCCGAAGCACGGAAATAGAGAGCGTAAAAACCATGTGAATATCGCACTTTTAAATTATACCATGCTGCTTGATAAATTAGCGCCTGATCGTGTATGGATCGGTCTATCAGACGTAACCTCAGCACTTTTGCGGCTAATCGAAATCAGCGAAATACCGTTGAGGCTGTGTGCCCTTGCGTGAAACTCGTTTAACGCTTTGAAAAAAGATTGGTAAACAGTGAGAAAAAAATATGCTTCCGTTTCCTGATCAAAGCCGATAAACCTACTTACAGTTAGCCGATGGCCTGAGACTCTTGCCAAAAGCATATTGCTATACATATGCATGTATAGTCGTGTGTTTGATTAATATTAAACATTAAAATTAAAAATTCTATATGGCAAATCTGTTGAACAGTATTGGCTTCAATGAAGAACCGGCCAAAAGTGCGAAGTATAAGAACATAACTATGTCAAGTTCAGCAGAGCGCTTTATTGCCAACGACGCTCAGTCTGACGATCTATTCTTGGGCTCTTGCGCTCGCCAGCTCAACAATAAATTCGAGCATTAATTCATAAAAAGATGGTCAAGTTCAGCGTCGAAGAACATTTGCAGCTTGAGTTTTTACTTATTGTTAACAATTCGTGAAACTGAACGACGTTTACGATTCAGTGTTGAGCGTGGGGATCTTCATTAACTCAAGCGAATACGCAACTTGTCCGGTTGTTGATCCGTCATGACGCGAACCTGTGCTTTGACTAACCTCAAACCTAACATAAATATGACACTTAGTCAGATTCAGTGAGTTTATAATTGTATTTGGCCAACTGATTCGCAGCCGAGCTTACACATGGCCATTGTCGTGTGGTGATCATCGGGAATTGGCCATCAATGGTTTCGTGGATCGGACTAAGGCTTTTCAATTATTGCCAACGCTATTGATTCTTGGATTCAAGGGGATTGCCCAACAACTTCTCAGCTTGTGCTATCAATTAGTACCAAATTAATTTTGTGCTTGACAATAACAAATACCATAATTTCAAGCTGGACGACTTTCGACTTCATTATACTCTGCACGCTAATTTAATGCTGCTTCCATATATGTCAAATTTTATTTAAACATAAACATAAACATAGACATAAACATAATTATATTTTATTATGTATTTATTGTTATTGAATAGCTATATATAATTAGTAGCTAAATATTATTATAGTCTAATAATGATAACTAATATACGAAAACTATTCATCTTAAGCCATATATTCCCAAATTTTACTATGAGTATAATCTGTGGCAATAATTATGTTCAAACATAAGTTTTGCCAATAAAAATAACGTTGTTTACTTGGCTTATTCACGCAAAAGTTTTTTGAATTGTTTATTTACTTTCTTGAGGGGTATTATAATTTTGTCACATTGAAAAAAAGCATCTTCGACCTTAGAAAATATACAATAGAAAATTTATAAGAATGCCAATTTACATATTTTAGAAACTTCGTATGGATCGTATATATTCTTATAAGCGAGGTGTCATTAAATAACAAACAAAATGAAACGTTGTTGCTTGAAAGCATGCATATATTTTAGAGGACTGAGATCCGCCAATATTCCATTCGGTTGATTGCCAACTTTGTGATTTTGGGGATTAATACAAATGTGATTGCTTTGCATTTAGTGTGTCTCTTTACAATTTGACTATTTATGTGTTATTGCCATTAGTAAGTTAATCATTTTCAAGGTTTGCATTGAAATTAGAATGAACTATGGCAATAATGACAATAAGACTGTACTATTTAATCTTTAAAATTGATGTCGCATTTAGCTAATGCACAATGCAAAGGGCACCAGGAAATATAAGTGTTTTTGTGACGCTACTAAATTGTGTAACATTGTTCAGAACAGGTTCCATCGATCCATCTATAAAACTGTATTATCGAATGAACTGATTAATAGCTGCTTATTACTTCTCAGTTAATTGCCATATAGGGCTTTCAAAAAGTTTCCATGTCACAAATCAAAAAACATCAGCGGTCAGCGGTCAAATATTGAGCAAAAGTTAACTCCCAAAGATCCCCGCCCCGGCACGTATAATTAGAACTTTATTGATCTTGAGCGTTATAATTAAGCTAATTACATGTGGCACATATGACGCCATTGTCTTACTCGAGTTGTAGAGCAACAATTTTTAATATGTTTTGGTATGTTAGACGTTTATTTGCCGACAAATGACTCTGCAAGTTTGAAGCTTGAATGGGGATTATATACTCAAATTTGACATACTGTCTTTAACAAAGGGTTTGCCAAATGTGTACAAATTAACAACTACGCTGATCCGTTCAGCTACTGACACTATTCATCACCTTGGCAATTTATCAAATCAATAGATACATCTTCACAAAAAACAAAAAAAAATATTTCGATTTACTATTATGATTGGTTATGAGTCGAAACATTTTGCCATGGGCTAACTGGATCTGGCAAAGCGGTAGCTTTATCGTTTCATTTCATCATATGTTTATTATCGAACTTGGACAGCTCTTTCGTTGACTTTGGACTTCCGACAGCCGGTATTTCACCAAGACCTAGACCTAGACCGTGAATAGCAACGCCGGCTGAAAGATCCGGCTTTGCCAAAGCTGGCCAAAACTTGGATCAAATTTGACCGCAGACCGCGGCGCAAAATAATCTGTTCTCATTAGTGAAACCGTTAGCAACAGCGACTGCAATGTCATCCTGATGCCATTGAGCTGCTAAAGTTAGTTGACTTAGTCACAGTCGCCACAGTCGCTGTGGCAGTCATTTTGCCAACATGGCCAAAATAATCAAGTGGCAAAGGTCAAGCGCACTTTAAGGAACAATTTGTCAGCGCATGTGGTCTAAAAATGATTCTTTGTAATTCAAACAGCCCTTCAATTGTGTTGCCAACTCTCTGTTCAATGACAAAACATTTTTTTGTTTACCAACAAATTCCAACCAATTTCAACAGCGTAGTTTTTCGCCATGCCACACATTTTTTTTTTGAAGCGTTTTAGCCATTTGTCTTAAATTCTATTGGTTTGTTCTTACACGTGTAGATAACGAAGTTAACCAAAACTGGTATCTCATGCGAGATCTGATCTTTAGGCCTTTCTGGATACCAAATTTAATTCGCATTTCCACTTAAATGATTGACCCGAAATGTCGAACAAGTCAGGCTTGGAGGCATCGTACGTACGAATGGGCAGCTAAATATAAAAGAAGAATTAAGTTAACAAAAGACAAATTTATGCAATATTCTTGCCTTTCTGTACACTGTGAAGTAAACAATGATTTAGTTTGGCTTAAACAATAATTATTTACTGAAAGTTGGGACGAAGAAACGATTTTATAATTGTAGGCAAAACAAAGATTAATTACTTGTATCACTTAATTTTACGTAGTCTATCTAAGTTTATAGTTCATCGCTTAAAACAATGATATTATATAAAAAAAAAAGTTATATAACTCAATGCTTGTTAGCTTTGATGAGTATAGAAATGGTTTATAAATATTTATAACTGCTAATGAAAAAGCAGGATTTTGAAAGTTCCAAATTTCCAAAAAAAACATTATTTATACTTATTAAATGAGAAAAGAATACTTAATTCAAGAGACATTTTAATTAGCCGGTTAAGCTAATGAATCTACGTCTGGAAATATATATTATATTATATTATAATATATATAAAATATGAAATTGAATGCAAATGTATTTCAAATGTGTATCAAATTTTGAAAGTATATAATTTATGCTTTTTGGTACAGTACACAAATTCAAGCTAAGTAACAAGTTTTACTTGACACCATAAAAGTTAGTTACAAGTATTTGACCTGGTTTTAATGAAAAACGAACAGCAAAAGTGCTTTAATCCAATTTTAATAAATGTAGGTTGTTGCAATGCTGAAGTAAGATAAATGATTATTGGCTGTGATAAACTGTTCAATTATTGTGTAATTAAAATGTCTTTAATAATAAATATTAATTAATAAATCATAATAATAAGTTAACTTTGTTGCAATAAATAACTATAAATAAATTTGCATGTATATTTTATTAATTAACGCTTTGGTTGCCGCTTATTTAGACCATCCCCCGTTTGACAGTGCGTTGACCCATAAAAACTGCAATTTGCCGAGCGATACAACATCATCGAACAAGTCCGCAACATGATCACAGCAACAACAACAGCAACAGCAACAGCAGAAACTAAAAAGTTGAATGCCATTCGGAACTTGCTAAATAAGCTAACACCACAGCGAGCTCAGTGGGCCAAGCTAAGCCGTAAGCACACACACACACACGCACACACACGCATACACACGTATATGCTGCTGGCAGAGTTTAAGTTAACGAAACTTCCGCCGTTCTGTGTGGATGTTAAAAGCGTTCGTTAAGTTTTTTGAGCTAAACCGCTTGGCTAGGCCAACTCAGCCTATCTGCATGTGTGTGTGCGTGTGTGTTTATGTGTGTGTGTGTGTGTGTGTGTGTGTTTATATGTGTGTGTGTGTGTGTGTGTGTGTGTGTGTGTGTGGTGTTGTATGTATACTGCGATACGTACTCATATTACTTGCAAAGCGCTCTGTCGACGTTAGCGTCGCTGCTGGCGCATCGGGCGCTTGAAACTTACTTTATCTTGTGATTGCTGAGAAGTTTTAGATTCAGTTGAGCATAAACATTTCTACGGTGCGGTGGCTAATCGAATTGGTGGCTAAAAATAAAAAGAATTAGATACGTTTCAGCGAGTGCTTCAAAAAACAAGATCAAGTGTTATATTGCAAGTGTCAACCAACGAAACCCGAGTTAACCAACGTGCAGCATGCCGTATGCTGAGACAAGCTAACAACAACCTATAATCGAGGAACACACAAATCTCTAGGATCTATAGGATTTACCTATCACACCCGCATACCTCAGAAACAAAATAACACAAAATCTACGACAAAATGTCGTTCAACTACCAATACCACAACTACAACAGCAGCAACCGCTACGAGATGGCCGTCGAAATAGTAAACATTGCAGTTGATGAGTTTAAGAGTCATCATCTCTCACGCAATTATTCGGGCCTGGTGCAGCGCTACTACCAGCTTGTCGAGGAGGATTACGGAGGTAGGTGTCAACGATGAAATGCAAATTGCACCCAAATTGTGCAAACAGCCAATTCAAATGTGGACCGATAAACAATAAAAAATAAAAAAAATACCCTCATATCTTACGCACAGTAAAACTAGCTTGGAGCACATTTTTGCTGAATGACATCAGCCATCAGCTAATACTCCAGGAAGTTATAACTTAGATATAATGTCCGACCCATCGCCAGTTTACGTTGTAAGCCCCACAGCTTAAGCGAAACGTCAAATTATAATACCATAAAAACGATGAATTGCAATTTTTTTTAGACGCTAACCAAATCATAACGAATCATAATGCCAGCAAAAATTGGCGAGCAGCAAACAAAAAAGTTTATAAAAAAGAAACTGCACCAACAACAAAAGCAACAAGCGACAATAACAAAAATAAAGCTCAAAAAGAAAAAAAAAACTTCTAGGACAATTAAAAAAGGTTTCTTTGTGTATTTAATTACGACCTTGGCAATGCCAATTGTATTTTTGACAATTATTAACGTAATTAAAATGTATTTACATTGTTGATCTTAAACATTTTATGACGCGACCGTCGTCAGTTGTTGCTCGTCTGCCGTGTGCAACTGAGCATGTACAGTACAGACGAGATGTATACCAACACATGTACAACAACAACAACAACAACAATAGCAATCGTATTAACATTGCTGAAGATGATGCATATGGCTTATAGTGCTTACAATATGATTTATACTTTTTATATTCATATACTTCGTGCTTTACTTTTTTTTTTGGTATTTTGTTTTGTTTTTGTTTAAATCATGTTCAAGTACGAAGCCCGCACACCACACACAGAGCTTACTTATTGACATTTTTGACTGAATCGCGCGCGGGTGAAAAGGTCAATGGAAGGTAGCAGCAATTAAAAGCAATGCAAATAATGTACATACATATTTAAGTTACTACCAGAAAGCGAGAGCGATGCTAAGCCAAATATATAAACAGCCAAAGCGAATGCCAAAAGTTCCAAGTCCGAAAGAAAATGGTTAAAAAAAAATTGGCAAATGACTTAGAACACAAACTTGAAAATGTGAAAAAGAAAAAAAATATTTTAAATTGGTAGCAATATTCGCAATCGATGCTAAAGTTGCAAAAAACTTAAATAAAATTCACAAAAATCGATATTCCAAGTTTAAAATTAAAACCGATTAACATAAATATAAATGTTGAGCATCTATTTAATGGATGGCTAAACTCGCTAATGATCGCAACAAAGTTGAACTTTGAATTTAGAGCTAATGCATAAATTTAAAACAGGGCAGAAAATATACTGCATAAACATTTCCATTGGAATGCCTACTCTGGAAAAGTTTTGCAATGGAAAATTAATACAGAAATCAATAACAAAATTCCTTAATGGCTATTAATGTGTTGCAAATACAAATTTATTACGGATTATGACGTTTCATTCATTGCGGCATTGCAATTCAAGCCGCACCAGAAGTAAGGTAATCAATTTCCAGGCAATCCGGTTCTTGTTGTTTTGTAGTGGTTGTATTTACCCCAAAGTGCACCTATTGAATAAGCAACTTAATTGTCCACTTTAGCTGTTCTTAATACAAACAATGAAAACCGGCAAATTGTGTAGGTTTTCATTTAGCTAGCCACGATTTCATTCATTCGAGCAAATTGGCTACTGACTTTAAGATAAATTCATAAGATGCATCAGGAACGTAAAATGCTATTAATTAAGTAATTTAAATGCCATCGACTATATAATTTTCACATTAAGTAGAACCTATTCTTATTGCGTACATATTTGTTTTTTGTTTTGATGTAACACAGATCCCCGCGCCGAGCGTTTTCCACTAATGGACCATCCCTTGTTCACATTCGGTCTGGTCGCCATTTACCTATCCTGGGTGCTGGTCCTGGGTCCACTGTTCATGCGGGATCGCAAACCTTTCCAGCTGCGTCGCACTCTCGTCATATATAATGCCTTCCAGGTGCTGCTAAGCGGTTATATGTTTTATGAGGTTAGTTTCGCTGTTCAAGGAAGTTTTCGTATAGTATTCTAACCGAATTTTTGTTTACAATATCCACACAGCACTTAATGGCAGGTTGGCTGAGTTACTACAATCTCAAGTGTCAACCGGTTGACTATTCAGATGGGGCCAGTTCGAAGCGGGTAAGTTCTAATCCGCCTCAAGTTTGTTAACTTGTATTTCAAGTTCTGCTCACGCGCCGAAAAAAATCTGCACAATCTATAAATATTAATGCATATTCTAAATAGTAACAATGCTCGTGTAGAAGTTCGTTGCCTTTGGATGATTCATTTCAAGTTCACAGACAGACGGCTGGAAGTTTACAACACACATTAAAAAAAAAGTTCAAACGGTTTTTGACCAGTCATTTGACCAGCTTTTGTTGTTGCCAACATTGTCTCTAATTGCGGCTTATGACGTGCTGCCACAAAAGTTGCTGCCAAACTTGATGGGGGCCAATTGCTTCTTGTTAATGCCCAGGCAATTTGTTACGCCAGTCGATCTTATTGTTTTGCCTTCAAAACTACCAGCTATTCAATTTGCGTACTCAAAAGTTGGAAATATTTAAATATATATTTGAATAATCAACCTCTTAAGCTAAGCGCATACTTTTATCGTCAATTTGTAGCGCGTTTTGTAAAGCATAAAACTTAAACGATGGAAAACCCACAATTGGAGTCACTTAAATTCGGGTAAAAATGTAACACCCCAAATACAAAGTAATTTTATGGCTCTGCGTCTGTGCAACAGCTCAAGGTTATTGTTTATTGTCAAACACTCAAATTAACAACAACAAATCACCCACTTAGAGCAGCATTTGCTTTTGTTTGACTAACATGTAAAGACAATAAAAACTCTCCCATATCCCAAAAAAGTTATCATCTTCAAAATGAAATTCACATCCGGCTAAATGACCCCAAGACCAAGTCAATAAACGCGACAGTGAACACCAATCGCAAATTTGGCATAAAGTTTCGATATGTGGCACTTTGACACCTTCAAGATTACCATATAGAAAAGCTATCTTTGGCACACCTAAAGAATCGACAGACGGACGGACTCAAATCGATTCGGCTAGTGATGCTGATCGAGAATAAATAAGTAATGAAATCGGAGAGGATTATTTTCATGTGCCACACACTTTAAGCTAATTCTGAAATACCCTCGGCGAGAGTATAAAAACCAGCGTTGCCAAAGCAGCGGGTTTTACATATGTTGTTCATACAAGTTTGAGCCGACCTTGCCCCCAGCTGTTCACAAAAACTCACGTTCCCTTCCTCTCTCTTTCTCTGTCTATCGTTAGATGCTCAACCTGTGCTACATTTACTATCTATCCAAACTGACCGAGTTCGCCGACACCGTGTTCTTTGTGCTGCGCAAGAAATCATCGCAAATCACGTGGCTGCATGTCTATCATCATTCGGTGACACCCTTGGAGACCTGGATGCTGGTTAAATTCTTGGCAGGTAACGTATCAAATGAACTAAATGATTCCCAGCAAACGCTTACTTTTCATGCTCATTTCAGGCGGAAACGCGACATTCCCCAATCTGCTGAACAACTTTGTGCATGTGTGCATGTACTTCTACTACATGATGTCAGCCATGGGACCGGAGTATGCCAAATTCTTGTGGTGGAAGAAATATATGACAGAGCTGCAGATCGTAAGTGTCGCCAAAAAACCAGCTCATTATCAAATCAATTCCTGCATTGAAACCAACCAACTGAACAAAAAAATAAATAAACATTTAACTTGTTTAGAATTTAGCTGTTTGCTGCATAGACAAAATATTTCTGTACCAAACCAGTTAGACCTGACCGAGCCTGCCATACTGCCAAATAAATTGGTATTAAACGTCGTGCATATAACTCTTGCCAAAAATCCAAAAAAGCAAAAAAAAAGGCACGTTTCTTAATGCTTCTAAATGTGTCTTGCAACTGGCCAACAACTGAAACAGACGACGCTCAGTCACAGTCAGCTGCAAGTGGAAGTGGTTTCTGTGTGGTTTAAATACACACTCACACACCACACACAGACCAGACAGACACTTAAAGAGCGAACCAGCCAAAGGCCAGAGTAATTTTTAATTTGAATTGCATAATCGACAACCGTTATCCATCTCATCAGACTTAGCCTTTTTCCAGCTGTTTTTGGGTTCATTGAGCCACTGTCACTTTCGTTGCTCGCACGACCCACTAAAATCTGTTCTACGACCTGCTTGCTGAACGCGATAACTAGTAAATGCTGGTTATACACACACGAGCACATGCTTACAATTCATGTTGACCAGTCAAGTGGGTTTTTTATATTTTGTTATTATTTCTGTTGTTGTTAATTTATAGCTTGAATTTACTTTCAGCTATAGTTTTAGATTTCAATTGGTTGCTTGTCTTTCCGTTTTCTCAGCATTGATGGCATTTGCGCCACTCGACTGAGTTTCCATATAGACTTCTAATATATATATATATATGTGTGTGTGTGTGTGTGTGTGTACATGGCTAGGCATGGCATTCGTCGGTAAATAAGTTTCCATTGCAGTATCTAAATGTTTCGAAATTCTTGAAACGCATACAAGTTGGCGAGTTTAGTTAGTTCTGCTTCTGTTGTTGTTGTTGTTGTTGTTGCGTGCCGTTATTGCCGCTGACCTGCTTCTAAATGTTGTCCATGTGTGTGCGTGTATGTGTTGCCTTGAAGCGCACTCAACGCCACACATGACTTGTCAAACCTTCGACGACAGCGTATTCATTTTCTATACACATCTACACACTTAGGTTAGTACAGATACTACACTAGAACACTTTGTTTGGTTTTCCATATTTTTGAAAAAGCGTTTCTAAAAGTTTCTAGTGAACAAGTTTCAGAAATTCACTCTTTCGATTCTATGACATATATTGTTTTGTGAGTGCAGTTTTTGTAAATTCATGTTTTTCATCTGATGCACTGCACTGCGTTGACATTTTTAATGACACGGCAAAACGGCAATCAAATGCTAAGTGGATAAACAGATAAACATGGGCACAGCTAGCGGATAATTCAAATGCAAGTGCAACTTGCTACTGTTTGCTGTTTGCTGTGGTTGCTACTCTGTGTTCCGTGCCACAAATATGGCTCGCAATATAAATTGCACACGACGAACAAGTTTAAGTTCCAATTAGCCAACTTCTGGTCACTGTCGCTGCTACTGCTGCTGCTGTTGCCTGTGCTGCTATTGCTGTCACTTTGTTGCAACATCCGTACAGTTTGGCCGGTGCGCCAATTCCACAAATTGCCACATTTTAGCACGCCGATCCGACCAGTTTCGATTACATTATCTTTGGCTTGGCATTCGCCAGCTTTGTTTCGCCTGTTCCGTTTTGCGGCAATGAATGTTGTGGCTCGTGTAGCGTTCACTTTTATGCGCCGCCGCAGCGAACTTGCCACACCACGTTGTGTGAGTGTCTATGTCGACGTCAGCCACAACCAGCCAGCCGTTAATATACTTATCCAGAAAACGAGCGTAGCTCTGTGTGTGTGTTCGTCTGTGGTAAAAGTCAATTGTCGATTTCGATTCCCGGGCGCATACATACGTATATATATGCATACATACATATGTAGTTATATTCCAGACAAGTCCAAAACCTCGTTCAAATTGCAAGTGCAACTGCATTTTTAAACTGCGCCGGCAACGATCACGACTGGCCCAATGACCTAATGGTTATGCAATCAAAACGGTACAGATGCTTTCAATGACATAGATGGCACAGTGGTATTTATTGTTTTAAATATTCAATATCACAGTGGTATTTAATGATTCAAATATTCAATATCTACAAGCGATCACATAAAATACAAAGAATTCTGATTTTTCCTCTGAATGTAAATGACACGATTACCATTCCATTAGAAGTCACAGGTTGATAGAAATATTAAGCTGATAGTGTTGTATAATGGAAAAATATTGCACATAACTTTTACTTTAAAGCTTTCCAAAGTAGTATTCCAGCCTTGTGGTAGATTGTCAGCAACATGCTCTTTGAAAATCGACCAAAAGAAAAAAAACGAATAAGTCACTTACCAAATTTCAAAAATTCTGGTGCAAAAAAATGACTGAAAACTGTTGCAGAAAACTTACTTTCAAAAAGACGTATTTCACGTTTTTGAGAAAACTTTGAGTTATTTGTGAGGAATGTAAATATTTGCTCTAGCTAAAGTACTTATTACAGAGCCCCTTAATTAAAGTTATTGATAATGATCTGTTGAAAAACTTTGCAACACAGTAATAAATTGGTCTTCCACAGCTTCCGTTCTTAATGACCATCCATTGCATTTCATGTGTATACATTAACCAAACAATTACTTAATACCAACTTGCATTCTGATGCACTACTCTAAAGTACTCACACATGAGTGTATGTGTGTGTGTAATGTAGCGTTGAAGCGTTGACGTTGGCTTTCAGCGGTCCAAACGGCTAATACCGAATTTTTGCCAAAAACGACTGGCTGTTATGGCCAGGCAACGTTTTTGCCCATTGTGAGTTGGTTTGTGTTTTTGTCTGCGGAGCGTTGTTGGCTCAGTGACTTTGCTGCGTTTTGAGTTTTGCACGGCTGTGTTAATGGAAACCTGCAGCGCTTGGTTGACCAACATGTTGCTTGTCGTTTGTAGGTCACAAGAAACGCAACTACAACCAACTAACTAGCAACACGAAAGACACAAAACAAAAACATCAAATAAATCGTAAACGGCAGCAATACAAATAACAAGGCGGTTGCCAGGTGGTCATGTGGGCGTGTGCGCCGCATTAAATGAGGTGATGCCGCCGATTAGTTGATATTATACCATTGTATGCAATTTAAATTTATATGCACAATATCAATAAAAATCATATTAGTTGATGGTTGTACAATGGGGGTTAAAAAAAGGTCAATGGAAGTAGCAATCAAAAGACTTAGGCAGCGAACTTGTTAGCAGCTTACAAGTGGCAATTAATCAGACAGATAGTTAAGCCGACAGACTGACAGACAGACAATTGAATTAGCTGGCAAAAATATCAAAGTCAGTGCCAGACAAACAGGCAGCAAGGCACAGTAATCATTCGGAAACGGAACAGATTCAGCTTAAGCAGAGATTTATATTCAAAATAAACCACAATTTCCGTGTAATTTTCTATAAAACATTAATAAAAATGTTATTTTGATCAGCATTTTAAGATCTTATATCCTAGCGAAAAATATAGAAAAATAAAGAAAAATAAAAGAAAAATACTACGATATTTATTAGTTTCCAATCACAGAGTATCAGATCGGAGCAAATTAAATATTTAATATATTTATTTTATATCTGTATAAGTGAAAACGAAAATGAACATTTTTAGAATGTGTTCTGAAAGTTTCAATATTAGAGCAAGAACTGTATTTGGTAAATGTGTATGTGTATTAATATTTACCTCACATAACAATTATTGTATATATAATTTACATGGCAATAGCAAAGAGCAAAGGCTGCGTTCGTAAACAAATTTTCGAAGAGCAGTGGTGATTACGCCCCATAAAGGCGGTTAAATCGATATTTGATTATTGATGTAATTAAAATTTTGCTGGGACTCGCTACACTTTAGGGCAATAATTGACGACACGTTGAGTTTGTTATTTGCCCTACGACATTTTCCCGAACACGCCTACCAAGTTGCATTCAGTTAATGACAGTCCTAAGACCGTTTTCCATTTCCCAGAATTCAAATCGAAAACAACTTCTAAGTAATTCACACAGCACTTACAACATTCGTTAAAGTAAATATATATGATTTTCATTTTCATTTACTCAATTTTTTTTTGTTTAACAGGCGCAATTCGTGCTTTGCATTGTGCACACAACGAGGGCTCTCTTCAGCAACCAGTGCCAGTTCTCCAAGTTTATATCGACGCTGCTGCTGCTCAATGCATCCATATTCTTCTGCCTCTTCATGAATTTCTATATGCAGAGCTACAGGAAATCCAAGGCGCTGCAGCAAGAGCAACAGCAAAAGCTGGCAGCGGCGGCGGCAGCTGATAGCGACAAAATCAACAACAACAATGCCAAAGGACTGCAGGAGGATCTGGCGCTGTCACATAAACTGAAGGCGCACTAAATCTCTGCTTCCATAACGTTAAAGAAGAAGACAGACGAAAAAATACTTCCAGGCGCTGCTCGCGTATTAAAATTTGTATAATACGATAGAAATTGGTGTTGGTTTAAAGCGGACAGAGCAGACGGCTAAGGAAAATGTGGAAGTAGTTTGGTACAAAGGTTTTAATTTAATTAAAATGGGCAGCCATACATGATTAGCTAGAACTGCACAAAAAATGCAAAAACGCACACAAGCCTAAGCCTAGCACGCAAAAGTGTTAATATTCTGTAAATGAAAAGTTTTCGTTATTGACCATATATAGAAATTTAGCTTGATTGCTTGTCATTGAATATTGCTATAGACGAACTGGGTCAATTTTTACGATCTTAAGCCTAAGTGTAAGTCATTTAATTATAGAACCTCGAAGATGCGCGTTTATATTTAAATTGCTCGTGTGGCAATGCTAGCCATTAAGTGTTAATTGTAATATGTAAAGAGAAGAGTTATGTAAATAGATTTCGTATGTGTTAAATGTTAAATATTTGTAGCCGCTAAGCATAGCCTAAGTCAACTAGTCTTAGTTACAAAATGCGAACGAACAAACAGAGCAATAATAAAAGTTAAGACAAATATAAAACTATGACAAAATGAGTACATTTCTTGCATGCGCTGCCTAATTAAATGGGGAAAAAATGTGGCAAATTTCAAATAGATTGCTATTGGAAACATTATAAAATAATTGAAATTTTATCAGAATAAGGGTGTTAACAATTCTTGAAAATTACAACTTCATCATAACATCACCAGTGCACTCCTAATTTTGGTGGCTAGGTGAGCAAACAGCAACATTACTTTACCGCCAGGTGACGTCATCTCTAACAGCCACCTTCACGGATAAGAAACTTTTCATGAGCAAACAGCAACTTTACTTTTCCGCCAGGGTGAGCTATTAACTTCACGTGTAAAAAACCAGATGTCTCTCCAATTTGAATCAAGCTTAAAAAATATTCCGCTAGATGGCTTTAAAAATGGTAGCACATCTAGCGGATGTATATGAAATATTATTACATTATTATAGCCCGATTAATAAGTTTGTAAATGCAAAAATAATATTGTATCGTAGCTATTAGGCACTCTGTATGTTTCACAATAATAAAAGTACATTCAAATGCTTCCAAATACGCATTTTCTAAGAAAGTAACACACAAATTTAAATTGCTTGCAGTTCTTCTTTTTCTGATTTTAACATTCATACGTTTACGTTATGTTAACTTTACAGTTTGAATGCCGCTCATTAATAGACTATGTTACCGATGCTATTTAACTCTCTTTAAACAGTAAAGGGTATTAATAAATTGACACAACTCTTTTGTGTTAATAGGTAGTTGAAGTGATAGTTTGTTTTAATTGGTAGTATGAAACAAAATGTATTATTAATTATAATATAAAATCATTCTGTCTGCTGAACGGATATGTATCGCTTCTGTTGTCTACAGGGTATTTTACAGTCAAACACTTTACAGACATCTTGGAGACATATCGTGTTTTAACAGCTGGCTGTTAGTCTTATTGGACAGCTGCGCGAGTGCGGTTGTGTGAGAGAGAGAGCTTTGTTTGCCATTCTGAGTGCGAAAAGTGAAAACCGACATCAAACAAATTCAATTAAAAGGCGAGCCAAGTGCCAGTCAGCAAAAAATATACGGATATTATTTATTAGAGCTCAAGGCATACAAATTCATGCGAAGCAAGCACAACCGTAAATATCTATATTGATTTTCTTGTATTTTTGTGTCGTGCGAAAAAAAGGCACAAAGACAAAAACAGAAAAGCAACCACTTCAAATTCATATAAGAGCTAAGATTATCACTTGGTCTTGTTGGAGCAATTTGCCAATTCCGCTACTACAACAACAACAACAATGTAGACGAATCGCAACGTGTGTGTTGCAGTCTTATTAACTAAGTCGAGTCAAGTGTCGCCGGAGTTTAAGCGTGCGTGCGAGCGAGAGAGCGCGCAACGAATGCAACAACATCAACAACAACATGAACAAAATCCAAAGTTCAGCACTGTGTGTGAGTGTGTGTGCGTGTGTGTGAATATATTTAAGAAGATGCAAAAAGCCAAGCTAAACAACAACAACAAAAACATGAGTTCAGCAAATTGAAATTGTCATTGAAAGCAGCTCGTAAAAGCGCAAAAGCAAATTAACCGGCAGGAGTTTTGGGAGTGGCCTTGGACTGCCTTTCAGCCATCATATTCCATTTGGAATTCGACAATCAACAACAACAACAACAGGAAGAACAGCAACAACAAAACAATGTGGATACCATCAAACAACAAATACGGCGTCGGTGAGTAAAAATTCTTCAAATCAAAAACTAAATGAAAAGTGTTGCCTGTGTTTGTGTGTGTGTATGTATATGTGTGTGTGGCTGTCCACAAACCCCCCTTGGTTCTGGCCACCCCCTTGGCGATGACAAACAGGGGGTTGGCTGCGGTAGGAGGAGGGGGTCTGCGATGCGTCACGTGCACAGCATTTACAACAAAGCTTTTGTTGATTTTTGTTGCTGCGTTGCGTTGATTCACCGCTTTTTCCGCGAAACGCCGCGCAGCATCCATCGCAGACAATCCACCCACCCAACCACCCACTCTGTCGTGTCGGCTTTGCCGGAAAGGCGGAAAAGCGATTTTTCTACTTATTTTTATAGCAGGCCGTCGACGTCGACGTCTGCGTCGCTTTTCTCCCTGCTTCTTCTTCTTCGTCACTCAAAAGAGATTTGTGTTTGTTGTTGTTGCTGTTGTTGTTCTTGTTGCTGCTGCTGCTGCGATTTGATGTGTTTATGTTTTCATTTGTCCCCGCAACTGGCATCTAGCTCTCACTCGCGTTGCCAATTGTTCCGTGTGCCAGGTGTTGCCAATTTAAATGCCGCTGTAATTGCCAGCAAAGAAAAGTTGGCTGTGTTAACTGTGACATTGGCAGCGTACTTTAAACTTGTTTTCATATCAACGCGGCTAGCAAATAAATATGTATCTAAATACACATATACATATGTATATATATATATATATATATACATATATATAGAAGAAGTCAGTCTCTTATTGTACCCTGCAACACACATTAAATGTGGGTAACCTTACTATAAAAATATTTAACTACAATTAAATATACTACATATGGTCTATATATCGTTTATGACTATCTTAAATCCTCCGACAGTGATCAACGCAGACTATTATATTTATAGTGAACTTACATATAATGAAACTATATCGTATATACACATCCAGACAGTATAATTGGTGGCAAGACAATAGTTGTTCGTTTTCAAAATAAAATCTACAAACAAATTTGTAAGTATTGCGAAATTATTTATTAATGAAATATGAAAAAAGTCTCCGGTTTAAGATAGCTTATAATTAAATTTTTGGGCACATTTCTTTGTTGAAAGTCAAAATGGAGCTGGAGAGTAAAATAGCTGTGTGTTGCATAAAATTAAGAAAGCTTAAATTTCTTTCATTTCATTGGCATTTCTTTCATTTCGATTGCTAATGTAAAATTCGGATAAAGGCTTAACTGAGCTATCAAACAATATTAAATTGGCCAATTAAATTTTTGGCAAAAGCTCTGAGATGAAGGAAAAATGTACAATTGCATTACCTAATCAATTGGACAGTCTCCAAACTTCGTTACAAACGCTCTTAAGTCTGGAGAAGCATTCAAAAAACTTTATCAGCAAGCGACAATCTTATGTTTATATTATATATATAAGAGTATTCATAATGATATCTGCATTTATGAATAAATCTTGGCAGTTTACATGTCTCCCTTTGTCTAAATCTTTATATTATGTGTTGTTTATCCAAATGATATTACTCAGTTAAAAATAGAGGGTATCTTCTCAAGTCGCACTCGCAACACGAGCATTCTTTTATTTACAAATCGTGCTTGCAAGTGAGTAAGTTGTAAGTTGTAAGTTGTTGTTACAATTGTGCTTTGTGTTATTGCGTTTTCTCCGCTGTCCATTTGTGTGCTTTATTTTCATATTATCTCCGCATTCATCACAGAAGCTGCAGATGCTGAGACAGAGGCTGGTGGTCAACAGCAGCTTCTTCACATCCGTTTGAGTCTTGTGTGCTTGTGTGTCCCAGATAAGCGTTAGTCGTCATCTATGTTGACATTGTCATTGTCGCCAGTGCTGCTACTGCTACTGCTGCTGCTGCTGCTCCAGTTTTCATGAAAGTGCCGCTGATTTGATACATGGCAGGCATTCAAAGTTTACACAAATCAATCAGTCAGTTGGCTGCTTTGGGTGGAGACTCCTGGTCCATGTAAACGCCATTAGCGGCTGTCAGAGCAACGAACAGCAGCAGCAACGCCCTAACCTTGCACAATAAACATTGCGAGAGGAGAGGAGTCTCAGCCCGTGCCACGTGCTGGTCGCTTGCAACTTTTGTCTGGGCCAATGACTTCGTTAACATCCGCATGCCAACCCTGCCCAGATCCCCTATCCACATGCTCTTTGTCTCATTTTATACCCTAGCCGTGGATATTTAATTTTGTCATGACATGTGTAGCGCATTGAAAAACAACTCATTGCATCCATTATTTCCGATTTTTCTGCACAGTGACAAAGCAGCAACCACGATTGAAAAGAAGAATAATTCGGATTGTAAATGTGAATTTCTGTAAGTGTATTTAATTGTCTGTCTTACAAAGTTGACTAATTTTTGTGTCGTTGAAGTAATTGTAAGCATTGTCGTGGCAACCAATAAGAATTTTTTTCCTTTTTTTTGGTTGCTCTCAATTACGCAGCTAGTCCGTGACACTTTTTGGTGGTTGCATGCAACTTAAGTTGCTGGCAACTGGCAACACTGCAGCAGGGGCCATGCGGGTAGTTTTATCTATGCTCAGCGAATTGGCCCAGGCACGGGCACAGAATCAGAACCAGAATCAGGAGGCACTGAGAATTGTTGGCGCAACTTTGCCAAAAAAAAAAAAGAAGAAGAAATTTCTAGACAGGCGGAGGCCGGATGTTGCCAATGCCTTTTCCAGTGAATTCCGTTGTTTTTGTTATTGTTGTCGTTGCTGCCGCTTCTTTTGCTTCTGCTGCTGTTACTCGGCTAGGGGGCAAATTCGTTTTCAACTTTAATTTAATATTCATTTTATGCATTTGGCCAGTGGCAGTTGTGTGTGTGTGTGTGAGAGTAAGTGGAAGCCAGCGCACAAATTTGTGCAGCGTTTCCTTTTCGTTATGTTAACACACACACAAAGGCACACACAAAGACAGACTTGCACACATACATACATATATACATACAATGTGTACGCATTAAATTGATTCATATTCATTGTTTAATATGCTTGGCGGCAACTTTGTGTCGCCACTCCAACCTTCTCCCTGCCTTCCTCCCCTTCCATCCCTTTCCATTCCCATCGCTCATCATTCGCCCATCTGCGCTGCGTCGGCCTTTGAAAACATGCCTTTAATTCGGCAGTTGGACTTCCATTATTTGTCTTTAACGATGTATTTATGATTTGTGCCTCACTCGGTCTATGATTAACTACGCACACACACGCACACACATGCGCACGCACACACACAAACCACACACAACGGCACACGCACACAAAATTTATCACACTTCCGATTTGCTGCGCATTATCAGTCCACTTAACCGGATGAAGCACGTTCCACACGCGTTTATGTAAACGCATTTAGTCGCGACCCGAAATGCATTTGGTCGGTCAACAGCAGTTTCATCTATCTTCCAATCGACATCCACCTAACCATTTAAGCTACATGCACTGATGCCAGGCGATAAGACGGTAGCGCTTATTGATCCATAAATAGCATTGATAAGCACCCAACAATAATATATGGGCTGACAAAAAAAAAAAAAATGTTGGGAAAACTATCAGCAATTGTCGGCTATTGATAACCGTTCAACACTTTACCTTTTTCAAAATGTGCTTTCGGAAACGCGTAGTCAAACAGTTTGACTGCTTAAATATTTGTTTTGCAATTTTTGTTGCATTTAATTACACTCATAAAGCTTAAACACATATTTTGAAATACTTGAGAGACTGTTTGATACGCTATCAACTGTTGTAGTATTATTTCATAAATGAATGTACGCGCGAGAAAAACAAACAAATTAATATATTTATTTATTTATTTTTTGTTTAACTTGCGTAATCAATTTATTTAGCCACTTGACTGAGTTTCCGGCAAACTTAAAAATATGCAAATCAAATATGCTCACTGATCGTAGGGTATCAAAATGCATATTGCATGTTTCAGCAGCATGTTAACACGTCTTCATATAAGATGTCTATGTATACGTGTATATATATATATACATATTTACTGGTGTGTGTGTGAGTGAGGAACCATGATGTCAGCAATAATAATGAAAAGCTGCTTGACAAGCTGAACGCGAAGAAAACTGAACAGTAATTTCCTACTCTACTATTTGCAACTCTGCGCCACAGAATAAATAGTTCACAACTGTTTAGAAAAAAGTATTGCGTATTCAGTGGCAAACTCGATTCTTTAGAGCATCGTATAATGACATGTGATTGACATTGAGGCCACGTTTCCTGTAGACGTAACGCTCTCATCAATAGATTCATATCGCAGCTAACAAACTGTAGCATCGATGTATAACCGAAATCATTGTTTATTATTTACAATTTTCCATTCGTCTCTTTATTTGATAATACCTAATTAAATGTGAGCTCAGAGTTGCGCAGTGTTTAATTAAATTTCCATCTAATCAAATGTGTATCCACTATCTTGCTGTAGTTTGGCCCATTTCTCGATTCCCCATACACAATTGTCGTCTCCCCTTTTGCAACATGACTTTACACTGTGTGGAACAGCACAATTAATTAATTAAATTCTTGAGCTCCCAGCGCGCACTTGGGTCAAGTGTGAAGACTCTCCTTTGTGGCCTACCAGCGCTCCAATTGCAATTCCCTCAATTAACGCATGGTATCGGTATACCCTTTGAGCGGGAGATCTTCACATATAGTTCATGTGTCACTCTAAAAAAAATGATTTTCGAATAAATCAATAATTATCTTTTTAAGTTCTTAATGATGATCGTGAGCTTGTCAAACGTTGAACTAAATGATTAATGCACACTAAATGAGATGAAGCTTAAATGGTTTTACATAAATTAAAAACTAAATGAGCTAAATATCGATTATATAGAAACCTATTTAACTTAATGTTAAAGGTATCCGATTTGTTTTCTTTGGGTTATAATCCATTTATCTTTCTTAAGTACGAAAGGCTTTTTGCTGTTTTTGCTATAGAGAGCTTAGCTGCAATTTTAATATACCTAAGTCTCTCTCTCTACATATACAGTGTGCGTCAGCTTATTTTCAACAGTGTCAAAGAAAAAACGTAATTGTCTGCCATATGTGTTTGGGATTCAGCTCAGTTTTGGATTGTAGCCCCACATAATTCAGTCCGTCCGAGCCAAAAATGATGAATTTGGACTCATCTCCAAATATGACTGTGTTCCAAAACTCCAGATCCTTGTCCAAGTGGGTTTTGGACACCGTCATCCTAGTCCCTTAATTTGGTGCGCTTATAAAGGACTTTTTCCGTGGTGCTCGGGCATTTAAGTCATGTTTGCGCAGAACAATGCGCACAGTTTCCACACAGCACTTTTTCCCCATTTTATCCTGCACCTGTTGAGACATTTTTGGAGTCGAAAGCTTGGGATTTGCCCTTATTTTCCTGATGATCCTCCGATCCTCCTCTTCGGTGAAAAGCGGGTTTGGTGCCATTAAGCCCTTGCCCTCAATCTAATTTGCGGTCGACGAAGCACCGAATGATGTTATACATGGTTAAGTTGCTCAGATTGACCATTTCAGCTATTTGGCGATGTGAATATCCGTTCTTGTGGTGTGCTAGGATGAGTTTCCGTTGTTCAATGGTAGTCCGTTTGTCCATAGTCCTTGTGGGCTTATTGAACTCGGGATGCAGGATATAACTAAACTGACTACGAAGTATTGATCTATTTATTCCGAAAATACTCAACTTTAGGTAAAAAATCCGGGTTCTATGGCTCCCAGGTGTCCACAATGTACCTGATCCAAATAAGCTGTCACCTAAAAATAGGCTACATTTTTACATAATCCTACCTAGCAGGTGGGGAAACCTCAGTTTATGAGGGTCATCCATTCATATTGGTGGTTAATACATGTAGCTACCATCGGTTTTTGGAATTTTTGAAAAATAATGAATAATTACTTTATGGCAGGCAATTACGTTTTTTCTTTGACACTGTTGAAAATAAGCTGACGCACACTGTATATATATGTATACATGTGTATATATATATTATCATGGGGTTTCATAAGTTAGTAGTAGTTGTATATGAAGCGCTCATTGCGCTAATGCAGCAGCTCTTTTATTTAATTTAAAATTATTTTGCAACTGCTGCCGTTTCTGTCGGAGCGTCTTTCTTTTCCTGTTGTTGTTGTTGTTGTTGTTGTTGCTGTTGTTGCTGCAGCCACTTGGCTTAACGACTTTTTTATTTAAATACGTTTGTTGACATTGCGGACTTGTTGGACTTTTCTTCTCTCTGCTTCTCTCTCTCTCTCTTTCTCTTTCTCTTTCTGTTATTCTTTCCCTATCCCTATCTGTAGCTTTTGTGTTTCGCTCGGTGCTTTGTTTGTGACGGGTTGTTTGCGCACACAAAGTGAAACTCTGGAAAATCCCATTTGTGTGCCTGGAGTACTTTATCAAAAGCGCAATTAAATGCCCAGCGGTAATTATCCTTCCCTCTTAGATGCGCTGGCGCCATTCAAAACTATTTTAGCCAATGAAATATTAAATTTCTGACTCACTCCAATTTAATGTCTAGGCGGCTAAAAAGATAAAAAAATACAACATAAAAATTCTCATTAGAATTATATATGACTGTACGCGAACATAAGGCCGGATGGCATGTGGGTGGGTTTCTGGTTTTTGGGCCGGATAGGACTGGGCTGGGCTGGGCCGGGATTGTGGAGGACGTAGGACGAGGCGTTGCTAGTTTGCTTGCTTGCCAGCCCGACGCCTGCCTAATGTGACTGACCTAAATAGTGCGTCGGCTGACTAACTCTCTGCCTGTCTCCAACTGCCACAGCTTATATGACTGTGTGTATGTGTTAGTGTGTTAGTGTAAGTGTGTGTGTGTGTGCTCATTTAGTTGAGTGTTTGCCTGCGCAAGTTGAAGAGCCACAGGCCCAAACGCAAACCTCTTCCTTTTGTGCAGTGGCATTTAAATTATAAAATTTCAGCTATTTAGCAGCTTGAAATCCATTTAAATCAGCAACGGCTTCAGCCGGCTGCTAAAAGTTATGCTCCAACCACACGACAATTGTGAAGACTTATACATGTTGAGGAAGACGACGCAGCCACAACATACACCAGTACTCACCAACAACAACAACAACAACAACTGGAGTACGAAGTTTGCTGACTGCCCAATACTCTGTTTTTTATTGGGAGAACAGCTTGAAACGAAACTTTCTGAGTTTGCTTAAAACCCTCGATGAGATCGTCTCAAAAGTGTCACATGTGTTTAAATACTTGAATATCATCACAATTTTAAGACACCCTAAGTAGAGCCTCTTAAATGATGTCATTGTATGTAATTTACGAACTTTACAATACAGTCTTCGAAAATAAGAATGAATCGGTTTTAGAGATAACTTCACTTCTACAAATCTAATTTAAATGTAAACTTGTTAATTACTATTGACCAATATTGTGCTAATGTACAAGCTTATAAATATTATTAATTGTAAAATAAATAAATAAATTAAATGTTTTAATTGTATAATGATAATAATAATAACAATATCAGCTCTACTTTTAGAGCATTAAATATTACATTTATAGATGCAGCATTTGGTTCGGTAAAGGCCTAGTCATAGCCAAGTAAACACTTTATATTTGCCACAAATCCGATATACTCCTTTACTCAAGATTTGTGAACAGGGTATATCAGTGGCGACAACAACAACAGGAAGCAGTTTGCCCATATTCATCGCAATGAAGCATTTCATTTGACAGACAGACATAAAGTACTTACATCCAACCGTATACCCACTCCCCACAGCCCACTCCCCGCTCCACCCCCCCACTCCAGCGACCCTTAGCGATCTCCTCCTCTGCTCTGTCTGATGTCTGCTTGTGCGTTTTATTAGCTCCTTTCGTTGATATGCTCATGCCGTGCTCGCTCGTTTGTCTTTCAGCGCGCGCAAACAAACATCTATGTATGTATGTATTTATATATATATATATATACATATGCACATACCCTATAGACACCTACACCACCACACCCCACCACTCCTCTGTGAGGCAGAGCAACGGCGCCGCCCGGACTCTAGTGCGTGCCTTGCATTTGCAATTGGCTGCCACGCTGCGGGGCCACATTGCGGATTTATACTTCTACTTATCAACAGCAGCAGCTTCCCTGGCGCTGCTCCAGCTACAGCTACAGCTCCGGCTACAGCCGAAGCTCCAGCTGAAGCGGGAGTTCTTTATTGTCCATTGGTTGAAAGCAAAGTGTTCAATTGCTGGCGTGCCCAAGTGCTGCTTGTGGCCGTGCTGCTGCTGTTGTTGCGGCTGCTGTTTCAACACTAAAAAAAAAAGGACAAATAATTTGGGAAAAACTGAAATTCCACATAACTTATTTTAAATAAGATATATATATATATATATATATATACAAAATTAATAATATTTGCAGAAAGTCGAATTTATTGTTGTCTTTCGTTAAATATTTTTTCTGTGAGTGTACGACGGCATTCAACAGCAGAGACATACGAGTATATATGTGTAGATTACACCCCCCCATATGCACATGTATTTTGTTTCCAAAACCATTTGCCTATTTATAGTTGAAGTATTTATTGTTGTTGTGCCACTCTCGGCATGCTCAAGTGGCCACTCATGGGGGCACTTTAATTGCCTTCAATAGCCCCGTCCTGGATGCCAGGCATCGTCTTCCCCAATCTGCTGCAATGTCATGGCCAATGCGCAACTGGTTGTTACCAAGCCACGACTTATTCTTATCAACCATTCCATCGTTTCAGCCATACACAACTGGCATGGGAATGTGCGCTTTGGACTGCCACTGGATGTCGGCGACTCTGTGGATATTGTTGAGGAGTGTCGGTACTGGTATCGCGGATCCTGTCCGCGAAAATCACGCGCCGTTGGGCTTTTCCCCAAGACCTACATACACATCAAGGATCTGTCGAAAATTGATCCTGTTGTCGCCGAGTGCACACAAGTGCTGCGCGAATGGTCCGAGATCTGGAAGCGGCTCTATGTGGTAAGTGCAATCAACAAACTGTTAAAGTTCATAATATAATTTACATTACATGCCTTATATAGGATCGTGAGACGTACAAGTTTCAAACGCTGCACAAGGTTATGTTTTCCATATTGATAAGTCGTCGAGAGCTGCTAAGCGCTACCATGACGCAGGATCAGACAGTTGAGCTTCAAATGGTTGTGGTCTCAAAAATCGATTGGGGTAATCGGTGAGTAATAGTCAAAAATTCAAATTTCGCTTTAAGTATTTGCCATACTATTATTACAATAGCGATAATAATAATATATATATATAATAATTATGCTCACTTGCTTTGTTTGTACTCCCCAAACTCTGCTTATCGAGTGACCTTTAGAATTTCCGTTCTTTTCAACAAGTATGGATCAAATATTGTTTATCTATTAAATACACGCATACATATACTAAATGTCTTACGATATGAAATTATATACTTTGGCCTCTATGTATGCATGTAAATATGAGGAATATTATTGAAATAGTCCAATTATGCGATACCCTGTAAAACTAGACATGTTTAGCAATGGCGCAAAAATTTATGCTCATCGAAATCACCAATATTGTTCTGGAATATTTTATGTACATTTCTTGAATTGAAGTGAATTTGATGGATCTTTCCGATGTAAATATATTTCAATACCAACTGCGTATTTTGCAATCGAGAATTCCTGAGAACATATGCCCAGCACCACTGAAAGCGTATAAGATTGACTGAAAGTTAATATATTCGTATTTAATATTTATTACAACTTAGATAGTTTGTTTTCTTTATATAAAATGTGTTCTTTTCTAGCAATAATCACAATAATTTTGTTATAAACAAAATTGCTTAAAATTACATACATTTGTATACTAAACGTTAAGACAAAAATAGCGAGAGCATTTCCAATTTTTTTTTTTCTTTTTCTGTTTTTGTTTTTGTTTTATGTTTTGTTAATTTCTATACTCGTGGTCATATAAATCGATTGCTACAGTTAGATGCAAGTAGTACATTTATGTATGTATGTCTCTGTATACAGATCAAAGTTTTGGGAGCGTGCGTGATCGCTGAGCTGCGATCGTGATAATCGTGTCGTGAGAACGACTCACGCAACGCTTCAAAGAACAAAACTATGGAGCTATGCGGTAAACTAAATTGTATATATTTAAATGGCGCATCATTGTTAACGTTACTACGGATACAAGCTGTATTTAGTAGTATGTATAAGCATATCGGATAATTTAACTTCATTATCATTCACAATCCAACCTACAAATTGCACGGTCTGCCTGTGTGTGTGTGTGTATATATATATATATATATATATATTTATATTCATATATCTCTCTCTCTATCTCTCACTCTCTCCTGCACTTTCTCACTCGCATTGACTCCCCCTCTAAGTGTGTGTGTGTGTGTGTGTGTGTGTGTATGTATGTGTCTAACGGCTTTTGTCCTTGTCAAGAACGTAGTTAAAAAAATTTGCTTTATATAAGGAGAAAAAATTTTGCTAAAGAATTTTGTTTTGCTGACGTTTCTTCAAATTCATGTTTCACTTAAAAAACAGTCTTAGAGATGTACATACACATAATTGGAAAGCCTAAATGCCTAGAAAGCTGCTAAACACTTACAAAAAAAAACCTCCAATTGCCTCACAATCTCTGTCTACCAATATTATTGAGAAATCATTGAAAATAATTAGCGCTCAAAATGTGCGTAGCGCCTATGTTTCGGTCTCTTTGCCGCCAAAAGTCTCCACGGGCGGATAATTTGGATGGCTAATGGGATTCATTTCTAGTGTCGAGGGGGCGGAGGGCGTTCGTGAGGCACCCAGCAGGCTGCATAACTTCTGCAGCATATCGTCGTACGATCGTGTGCTAAGATTCTGGCTAAGCAAGTGCAAGATCAAAAAGTCGCCAATCTGCAAACGTTTTAAAACCACATTTAGTTGAAACATTTTAAATAATAATTGTAAGATCAGACGCACCTCTAAACGCCTAACAAGTTCAGTGATTTCCTTGCGTTGACCCGAGCGATAGTTGCGCTTGATGATTGTCTCGCGTGTGGTGGGCATCATGATAACCACCAAAGAATAGAGCACAGCTATACCGGAAATTGTAGCCAGTATAATAAACCAGAACCTGCAATTGAAAATGAAACCCTTTTAATGACAATCTTCACAGCTTGGAGCGTTCTCTCCACTTACCACAGGAAAATGTAGATCTTCTCGTTGAGAATATTCAGAGCCAGCACACAGAGTGTATCGTGCTTTTGTATCGATCCACTGGGACCAAATTTACGGAACGTGCACTTTGTTAGTCTCGGAAAAACCTCAATCATGGGATCGAAACGCATATCCTGATCCATGTTCGAGAACTTGACGACATCAGTACCATAGGACATGAAAGCACCGCCCAGAAACTTATCCACCATAAAGATATTGACAATCACATTAACAAAGTTCAGCAGCTCGCAGAAGAAATACGCAAAAGAGTAGCCGTTATGCGTGTTGAGACTTTCTATAAAGTATTTAATAATGCGATTCTGCCGATCCTTACGATAATCATCGGGCACAGTGACCATACCACGCAGACCATCGGTTATCATGCGAATTTTGCCATCCTCCATGTTCTTCCAGATCCAATGTGGCACATAGAACATAATACCCTGTACAAACATAAGCAAAATGTTAGACAATTCCGATGGCTGAGGCAGAGAGAGAGAGTGAGAGAGATTGTCAAGAACTTACCTGAAAGAACAGCACAAAGGGCACCCACTGATAGTAGCTGTGATAGCGCTTCTCCTGGCCGTACTCATTGCCCAAACCCGGAGCGGCGACCTCGGTGCCAATCTGTCGATGCTGCTGGCCAGGTATCGTGAAGGTGTAAGTGATCCAGCAGAATGTGTTGATCACGTGCATCGGTATAGAGCCATCGTTGATGCAGCTTATCGGATCACCTGTAATAATAAGCATTAAATATATGAGAATATAGTCTTATCTATTATATATATATTACTGTATATAATTCAATCATTGGTAACAGAATTGGCCTTAGCTAATTTTGAAATAACTGTGTTCAAGTCTGTATGGTTATACTCGAGTTCAAAACTTGATAACTTCTAAGTCGTAAAATGGTTGATCCATACGATGAATATATTATAAACAACAATATCAAATTTGTTAGATAAGATAAACACTTGGATCAGGCAAAACTGGATAAAACCTGTTAGCATATGCATAATTATGTAACAACTTTTGTGCAATGGAAATGGGGGCCTCACCCCCAATGAAACCCCCAATGGATTTAAGCTAAATCAAATGCACTCGCATTTCCCAGTACAGTCAAATGTCATTCATCAGCGTCAAGTGGCATTAAGGCAATCTAAATCTTTGGCCAGGGCCATACAAATTTGTCTACAAACTTGTATTGTGGGCGCCGACAACTTACTTTATGGGTGCGCCGCCCAGCTGGAACTTTAGCTTGACTGCCTATGCCCCCCTCTCACCACACACGCCCTCGCTTGCTTAACCAACAAAATAAACAGAGAGAGGAGGTGGGGAACGAGAGCGAAATGTCGGTATAATAGTGTATATAAGAAGTTTCCTAGAATTCAGTTGTCAATATTTACACTGGGACAGCACACTTTCGAGCTCTTCTTTTAATGCACAAACATTGGCTTTGGCTCTGGCTTCGTCTCTGTTTTTGCCTTTTGGACATAAATCAGCTCTCCAACTGGTTGTGTCGTGTTGGAATTGGCCCCAAAAAGCTTGTGGTATTTTTGTGGCCACTTAATGCGCAACATTGATCTTCACACAGTCAACAAGACACGCATCGCCCGCTGTGACTCACATTTTTGGATCACATTCAAGAAATGTGATGAACGTGCCGCTGGCATTTCCGATTACGACCATCAAACAGCATTCAATATTGAGTATTGAGAAAGCGCGAACGAGTTTCAAAATTCAATAAGCGCTCATCAGCACTTTTGTTCAGCCGCTTTTGTGCTGCATTAGCGCATTTGTTGTAATTGTATGCACAAATATGGTCCTAAGCCAAATGCATGCATTTGCATTGAGTGCACTAATTTTCACAGTTTTATGGTTTCGAATTTCGAGTTTTGGCTTTTGTGCTGTTTTGATTTTGTTGTGTTACGCTGGACAGGTGCTAAATATCACTTACCAATGAGATTGTTTGCCGTCACGATTATACAACAGGTGAAGAGTATGGCTGTCGTAATCCTGTAGTGGCAGCGAAAGACCATATTATCGATGACCGCCTTGTCCAGCAGATTTCGTATCTTGATGTAGCTGGACACAGCCGAGAGCATGCCAAAGACCACCATAATGAATGCTTTATTGTTGTTCCTTGTTGCTGCTGTTGTTAACTAAACTAAACTTTAAATGAGAGAAAATCTTGATTATTATTTATTTGTTGTGTAGTTTTTGTTTATTATGCAATTATAGAACAGTCTCTGACAACAGGCAGCTTGTAATGTGTACAAATTAAAGCAATGTGTGTGTATATGCGTTATCTGGCACAACAGACGTGACATATTTCAAATGATGATGATTTCCGTTTGACTGCCTTATCGCGACATACAAGCTGCACTTACAATTAGGTAAGTGCTCTTGGGCAGTGCCGAAACTTGGAAAGATCTCTGTCGCGCTGTGCGCTGTCTTCTACACATATTTATTTTGTGTGTGGCACAATCTAATCTAATCTGTGCCTTCGTACATGAGTAGGTTGAATGGCCTCCGAGCACAAAAGCGAGTCTTGGCTCATTTGAGCTGTCTCTTTGGCTCAGAAACAGAACCGGTAAATGTAGCATGAAGCTTTGTCAACCCACGCATAAATTTCACTTTGCAGCTTATCTGTTTGTGTGTGTGAAAACACATATATATATATTTCTATGCGTACACTCGAAATGTAAAGCTTTCTTAATCCTCTACTCAATATATGCACATATGTATATATATATATATATATATATATATATATAGTTAACGACTCGCATTCGATTAGAAGATTGAGATCAGGTTCTGTTTGGCTTTTGTTTTCTTTTTTTCTCTGTTTCAGCACAATATTCTTTATCGCTTTTGTTTATATGCAAATTTGTTGGTTTTTTGTTGCTGTTGTTTTAATTTCGATCTGAGTGTCGTTCATTTCAGCACCACATATCGTATAACTCTAAATACACACATACACACACACACACACTCGCACAAACATACGCACACATGTGCGATGCTCATAGAGTCGTCTCTGTCGCACCCGTTGCAATTAAAGTCAAAATGTTTCTGCATCTGCGCAGCGGCAGCTACTCCTTTTCAAAATGCAGCAGCTTCTGCCTTCGGCACTGAGCATTGAAAGTTACACATAATGTTTTATGCCCTACACACACATGGTCGCATGAGCACACACACGCACACACACAATCACGCGCGCGCAAACACAGATACGCGGACACAGCGAGAGCTCACACAGATACACAAAGAGCAGCACTTCATTTCAACTTCAATTCTGTTGCTGCTGCGGCTGCGGCTGCTTTTTTCTTTTTCAATAAATTTTTCAAAAAACTGGTTTTAAGGTATTTTCTTTTTCGTTTTTTTTTTGTTTTTTTTTTGTCTTGTGTTCAGCGGTGAGAGCGAGGCCCCAAGTTCGGTTTGGCTACGGGTCGGGAACTGTTGCCACTGTTGCGCTTTGCTGCCGTTTTTTTTTTGCTTTTTGCTACCAACATTAGCAGCCTGAGCTGCAGCATTTTGCGGATCCCAGCAGCCAATTCTCTCTTCTCCTCTCGACTCTCGCTATCTCCCCTACGCTTAAGTGATTCTTTTGCTCCTGCCAATTTGGCATTTCGCATACAAATTTATAGCCACTTTGACACTTTGAAAACTTGTTTTAAACGCGTTGCGGACCATTAATTTGTTAGCTTGTTCTCGTGTTCGTGTTTTACTAATATTTTTTTTTTTTATTTTGTATTGTTTTTGTTTCGCTTATGAATGTTGTTGCAAATTTTTGTTTGCACTGTTTGAGATTTCTATAGCACACACACAAAAACACACACACACATATATATATATATAAATATATATATCTATTTATATATGTGTATATATATATATAGTCGCCTCAGCTGTGGCTGCATTTGTATCTGCATCTGTATCTGTAGCTGCATTGATGTGTGTGTCTGTTTTCATATTTGTTAGTGTACAACTGCAGTTTGGTGTTTGACTGTGATTACCGTTTACTAAAAATGTGCAGCTGCGCTCAGCGGCGTTCCAAAACCTACTGAAAACGCAAAACGTTGCCAAGCCTGACCAGGGCTTGGTATACACTCTCTCTCACACACACACACAAGCAAACATACAGCACACACAAACAAACAACACACACACAGATACACTCTCCCTGTTTATTGCTGAGATACGTACAACACTCTCTGGGGGAACCAGTTGGTCGATCGCAATCGCAACTAGTTCCAGTTCACGGCTTGGAAATTACGCTCAGATTGCATTTGCACGGCCTATTACCTTATTGCTGGCGAATGTTACCTGGGCGCAGTCTCAACCTTGCAGGTAGTATCAACACTCAACTCAACTCAGCTCAGCTCAACTCACTCGCTCGATGTTAGAGCACTGGCAAATGGCATTAAATATTGATTTACATTACTTAACCCAACCCCTTCCCATCACCCAGACCATGACAACAAAGTATCTGGATCAAAAGTTATCTTTTGTTGCCTCGATCCACATTGTCAGCGACAGCATTGGAAATTTATTGCTTCATAAGAAACCTGCTGCCGCCGACTGGTGAAGCTACAAGCAACTCTATCTTGTTGTCTTACTGAGGCGGGTCTCTGTCTTGGAACTCGGTCCGTGACTTAAGAATATCGTTAAAAATGAAATTTAAGATACACAAACGGAACGTGGGCATCGATTGAGCTGTATTAGTTGTTCCTTCAATACAGTAGATACCCGTTGGGATAACATTGTCATCTTATTTGAAACTATTCATACAATTGACGGTCCACATAATTTGCATTTTCATTGTCCAAGTTAAAGAGTTCTTTTAAAGAGTAGACATGCTTTGCCTCTTGCATAATATATTACATAGATCTCTTAGGTTTTACCTATTTCATCCCTGATCCAACCAAATCCAAAACAAGGATAAAAAAGTAAAAAATACATATCGATAAGCACTGCTCAGTAGTCCTAATCAATAACACTCTTTGTATATCGCTTTCTTGACTAACCATTAATCTCACATTATTTTTTAACATCTTCTATCCACAGTCATTCAACCTCATCATCTTTTCATCATCTTGATTACCTTAATATAATAATTAAATCTACTCTCTGCATTAACTCAAATTTAATTTAATTTCAAACTTATGCTTAATAATTCAGCATTAACTTACTGAAATGCTTTTGCCTTAATATGCATCAATCTTCGAGCTGGGGACAATTTGCACATCTTAACCTGCTGAAGTGCTTCCCAGCTATGCTTCGCTCTGCAGCACTTAAGTGTGTCGCTTGCCTGTCGATTGCCGCAAAACGCACACACACATCCACATAGATCCATTTGCATGGCGGAGAGCTAGTAGAGCCGTCTGGAGAAGCAACGACAACTTGTTGCCAGGCGTTAACCCATCGACTCCTCCTTCACCTCGTGCCTTTTTCTTCACCCCTTCTTATGCGACTCATTCCTGTGGCAACTTGTTGGAAAGATGACTCAGCCGGTTAGTGTGCTGTGGCCACAATGAAATGGCATTTCGAAATGGCTGCTGTTGCATGTCCTGTGTGTTGCCCCAGTGTGCTGTTTGTTTATTGTCTGTTCCTCAACCACTGCTGCTTGGGTTGCGCGTTGCGGTGGTATCTTTAGTTGTGCTTGAAATTCTATCTCAACGGGCTGCACCTTTTATAAAGACATTAAATACGAGATATATGGAATGTGTGATTGTGATAAAAATGTATCTGTTACTCTGCTGTGACCTGTAGATACAGATACAATCAACCAACATTGCGTTGGCTGTTGTTGTTACTGTTGTTGTTGCTGTTGCTTTTGCTGTCTGTGGTTGACAGCGCTGCTGCCGCTGCTTATCGATGTGTAAATAATCATTTTTTCCCCCTCTCTCTGTATATGTATATTGTCTTTGCAACGACTCGAAGATGTTTTCTTCTTCGAATCGTATCGTATAGCATCGTATCGTCATAGATTTTCAACACTTCAAATTTGTAAGTTCTCTTCGCCGCATGACGCTTAATTAAACAGCAAATTTGTGAATTTGTTGGGATAAAAGTATAAATCACGCTGTCAAACACAGACATGCAAGCACACACACACAGAAGCATATTTCGTAGAAACTTTTTTTGTGGCAGATGCGCGCTTTTTTTTTGTACCTGTTGAGCTCGTTGCGGGACTTAATTAAAAACAATTTAAAGGGTCCATTACGAGCATTGCTACCGTGTGTATCTTATGTGTGTATGTTAAGTCAGCAGCCGGCAGCCAGCAGCCATCAGCCACCAACCGACGGCATTTGCGCACGCGTGCCTCTCATATTGGTATCCATAAGATACATTTTGTGGCGCAGGCATTTCTTTTGGTCACGTCAACTCCACAACAGCTCCACAGTTCCCCAGTTTAAGGCGTAACAGAGGTGGCTCAATACACATACACACACACACTCATGCACATACAAACACACACACACACACGAATTCATACACACATACACGACGAACCGAAGAGCATTCGCTCAGTTGATCTTCTCTTGGCCGGTTCCAGTTCCAAAATGGAAACCACATTTGGCCTCTACTCTCGCCTTTGAGGTCGCCCTCGCTCTCTCGTTGGTTGCTCGCTCTCTCAACTGAACGGCAACAAAGCCGTTTAGGCCTCGTTAACAACAAAACGGCTTCTTGAGCTGCTCTGGCCAACGCGTTCAACACAGACTCGCAAGACGTTTGTCCACTTGCCATCTCCCTCTCTCGCCCTATCTGCTATCCCGCTCGCTGCGTAAGTCAGGTAGAAAATTCAAGCGTAGCCGAGGTAGCAACATCAACGACGACGACGACGTCGGCAACATATTGCTGATGACGTTGGTGGCTGCCAGGTTAAGTCTCGTATGCGCCACCGGAATGCCGTGAACCCATTACCTGTGCCTGTTGCTTGTTGCTTGTTGCTTGCTGGTTGTGACTGTGACTGTGCCTCGTTGGCTGGCCAGGCCGAAACGAGCAACAAGCAGCAGCCGAAAGACTGGCAGCCACTTTGTAAGCCAAATTTATGCGTCATATCATGCGGATCCAATGGCAAATACGATTCAACTTAAGCGTTGATTATCATAAAAATTTGTTTCGAGTTTTAGGCCAAAAAAATGTTAACTGGTAGCTGCTAACACAAATATGTCAGAATCGTCTTTATTTGAATAGGGCTACAGATTGAATGATTTTGTCATTTAGATGACAATCTCTGATGTTCTTTGAGTGTACTCAAAATGCCCGCATTTAGTTAAAATTACGGAATACGGATTATTACTTTTTATTCTTGTTATTATAGATTCGATTTTGTTATAGATATAAAATATGTTGGCCAATGATGTAGCTCATTAATCAGTGATCCTAACGTTGGCCTTCGTTGTTTGATTTATTTAGGTTGTTACATTTTCTCAATACAAATAATTCATATAAAAGATAGAAATTAAAGTTGTAAGCTTTTAAGTTAATCTTGATTAGTTTTTTTTATTATATTATAATTATTTTTCTCTTGACAAAAGAGAATCCACGATAAAATATTTCCAGTGCTTCCTATTCAAGTAATAATTACTTTCCTATATTCTCTTATTGTTGAGTCTGGCCTGAGCAAGTATTTAATACCCTGTGGTTAAGTTCTATTATTATAAATATATATATAAATCGATCAACGCTAAATCGATATTAAGTTTATGCCAGGAACTAGCAGATACTCGAAAGATTCACCCCTCGCTCTTCCCCCTGCCCTGTAGCCGGTTTCATTCCCTTTTCTATGTGCTTCGCACGATTTATTTTTGGGGAATGCGTTGTGATTAATGATCCCCATGAGCGGCATGGCGCTGACTGACCAAATTAAATTAGAGATGTTCGCTCACCACTCGACTCCAAAACTGGCAATTAATAACGAATGCGTCAAATTCATTTAAGCTGCGATAGTCGCCCAAATAAACGCAGCTGGTTTGCTGCATATCCCCAGTTGTGTGTCGATTCATTTCCATATTGCATATCAGCACCTTGGAACGTGACTAAGTGGCAAAGTTATTTTAGCTGTTCTCGTTTCATATACGTATATTATTATGTTGTTGCTTCACCTTCCAGACAATCACTCAGCCAGCTAACGATCTTTGATCTTTGCAGCAAACTGGGCCTCGATCTGGTGCCGCGCGTGGGCCCCTTGGCAGTGGATCCACATGGCATTGGCATCGTCAAGCTCTACAATGTGCACGTGAACAGTGCGGATAATGCTAAGGCCTCCTCTGTAAATAGATACTGTGCTCATCAGATGATGAACTGAACCCAAAGTAATATCCTTTTTCCATTGCAGAGCCGCGGCACTTTGCGCCGAAAAACTCAGCGCAAGATTCTCAGTCACCATTTGTACTTTTGCATGCGAGATTTTGGCCATCGCATTGGCGGCGATGATGCCGAGGTTTATTTCTTTCTCTACGATGGCAACCGGATGCGTCCTGTGTCCGAGCGATTTCTTGTCAAGATCTCCAAAGACGGTTTCTCTAATTACATTGAGAAACTGCACAGCAATTGCACTGTGTTCACGGATCTCGGTAAAGTCAAATCCCATTCCCTGCCCTCGGTTTGTTGTTGACTCTAGAATCTTTTCAGGCGCTGCGGATCTTAACGAGGAACTGCATATGGTGGCCGTTGTTATGCGTGTGGGCAAAATAATTCAATCCGATTCGATAAAGAAGACTGAGAAGAACAATTCATGTGCTGGTGGCGCCACCTATCGACGACCCTTTGGGGTTGGGGTGCTCTCCCTGGCGGACATCAGTCAGTTTGACAGCAGCCTGGAGCAGCAGTCTTCGGAGGAGCGCGAATATAGCTTCAAGCTATACCAGAGCGAGGAGAAGGACTTCCATCTGCTGCCCGAGCATATCATTAAGAAATCCAATGGCAAATTCTCACCCATACAACCTGGTAACCAGAGCACTCAGGGCATTGTCGTATCGCTTAAGCTGCTGCACGGCGGTCTCGGCCAGGCTAGGCAAGAGCAGCCGCTGCTCTTCCAAGGCACAACAATCACACGCAAAATGGGCTTTCCCGATGTCATCATGCCGGGTGATGTGCGCAATGATCTCTTCCTGACGCTCGAACGCGGCGAATTCGAGCGTGGTGGCAAAAATACTGGCAAAAATATTCTCGTCACCGTTGTGGTGCTCGACGTGACTGGCAATGTGCTCGCTGATTGTTTGTGGGGTGCGTCTGGCATGGATGCACTGCCCCAATACCGCTCCATGATACTGTACCATCAGAATGCGCCCAGCTGGAACGAGATGATGCGCCTGAGCGTGCCCATCGACAAGTTTGCCACGGCTCATGTACGCTTTGAGTTCCGTCATTGCTCGACGCGGGAGAAGTCGGAGCCCAAACTATTTGCGTTTAGTTTTGCCCGACTGATGGACACGAGCGGCGCCACCCTCGGCGATGGTCAACACGAGCTATATGTGTACAAGTGTGAGGATCCGGCCAAGCTGCAAGCGGCTAGCTATCTGCGTCTGCAGTGCCGGCCCAGAGATGCACAGGCCATGTTGGATTGTGCCAGTTGCTTTAGTCGTAGCTCCAAGGAGGTATTCGTGGTGCGCTCGTTGCTCTGCTCCACGAAGTTGACTCAGAATGCGGATTTGCTGTCGCTGCTTCAGTGGCGTGCTCATCCCGAGACCCTGCAGGACTCGCTAACGGGCGTACTGCGGCTCAACGATGAGGAACTGGTTAAATTTCTGCAAGATGTTCTGGATGCCCTGTTTGCCATGTTCTCCAACGAGGAGGGCAACAGCACCCAACACTCCGGTCTCGTATTCCATGTGCTCGTGAGCATCTTCAGTCTGCTGCAGAGCAACAAATTCCAGCATTTTCGGCCCGTGATGAACGAGTATATTGAGAATCATTTCGCTGCCGCTCTGGTCTACAAGGGGCTCATCACGTCCGTTGAGCATATGGCTGTGTTCATGACCAAGGCCGAGCATCCGGATCCCTTTCAGAAGTGCTTCGGCTCGCTGGAGTATATCTTTAAACTGTTGATACAATCACGTCGCCTGTTTGCTCGCGCCACTGGCGGCCAATACGAGGACTCCTTTAGGAGGGATCTCCACTCGCTGTTCACGGCATTGAATGGGATGTTGGCGGTGCCGTCTTACGATGTCATCATACCCACCCAGGAGGCGCTGCTGAACTCCACAGGTGTGGTGCTGGAGCAGCTTAAGGACACATTGCCCGCTCCCGAGCTGGGCATGTTGGCGCGCAATATGCTCGATGCGATACCACGTGGTGCCCCCAATCGTCTCATACAGGCCAAGCTGCAGGCAGTCAAGGATCTCGTTTCGGGTGAACTCTTTCACGAGGATGGTGAGTTCTTCGTCGTATAATGAATATAAATAAAATACAAATCGAATCCCAAAGATGAGCTACTAGTATAATTAAAGCAGCAGATGGGTAATTTTAAATAAAGGTCGTGAAGGTCGTTATCTCCCAGTTTTCCACAGCACTAACTCCCTGTCAAAACCAATCCGATTAACCATTGTCTATTTTATCATGATTCGAACTCTAAAATAATATTGCATTTAATTTAATTGAGAATAATTATTAGCAACAATAACAGCTTGCGTTCGTTTTTATAATTAAATATTATATATAGTGTTAGTTATCTGGGAACTACATGGCATACTGACTAACAAGATGACTCCTTCTGCTTTTAGATTCACGCACCGTTGTCCTGTCGGTGGCCTGCAAACATCTGCGCATGCATCTTAGCCGACGCGACGAGTTGCGTCTCTGTGCCGAGATCCTATCAGAGATACTTACCCAACTATACGACTTGCAGCGCGAACAGCGCGACAAGGTGACCAATACACTGCAGCATGATCTGGACTCGCTGTGCAAGAATATCCTGGGTATACTGATCCGCACGATCAGCATTATAATGGAGGGCTCTCATGCGGTGCTGCCACCACTGGTGGCCTGCCTGTTGGGCCTGCTGCAGCTGCTGGACGAGACGCACTACAAGCGCTACTGGGACGAGCTGACGCCCAACAAAGATCCGCGTGATCTGAAGGACTTTCTCAGCAAATCCCTGCTGGTGTACGAGGAGCTACTTACTCAGGATTGGTTAGTCTTTCCCACTGACTGGCTGATCATGAAATTGGCCGCCAACGACGTGATGCGCAAATCCCTGGAGGAGTTTGCCAAGCCGCTGGTCTATCGTTTCCTTGGACCACAGGCCTTTGACTCGCAACTATGGTGGAGCTACTTTAGCCTAGCTGTCACCTTTCTCACCCAGCCCTCGCTGCAGCTGGAACAGTACAGGGAACCGAAGCGTCTGAAGATCCTCCACTCACATGGCGACATGCGCGTGTTGATGGGCTTTCAAATACTAAGCATGTGGTCGCAGCTGGGCGAGCAGAAGCTGCACTTTATACCCTCGATGGTGGGACCGTTCCTGGAGGTGACTCTGGTGCCGGAACCGGCGCTGCGCAAAGCCACTCTATCGGTCTTCTACGACATGATGCAATGCGAGCAGGTGGGTAAATCTTAAGTTACCTGAGGTTGCCCTCTCACAGTGGCTCCGATTTATTCCATTAATCCTTAGGCTGCACGCGGCTCGTTTCGCCTGGTTGAAAGCGAGCTCATTGACAAACTGGACTTGTTGATCAGCGAGAACAAGGGCGACGATGAATATCGGGAGCTGTTTAGCACCATGTAAGTAATTGAGCCATATGCGTATTTGTTATAGGTATGTGTAAATACCCATCAACTCGTATCTGTATGTTATATATATATATATATATTGTATATATGTCTGTATAAATGTCTCACCTCACACTCATTGCAATCGCCAACCATAAAAAGGGAACATCTCAGCTTGGTGTAAGTTCAACTCGCATTTTGCCCTTGTCGTAGAAATTTCTTCCTTTTATATTTTACGCTTTTGTCTACTGCAAATCTTGCTATTCCTTTTCGTATACCTGCGTTTCTCTTCTGTTGCTGACCAAATACTTTAGTTATCCCAAGACTAACTGACAGCATATTAACTCACACACTCACTCAATAAATCTTTTGCTTCAACGTGCAGTTTGCTGGAAAAAGTGCAAACGGAGAATCCTAACTGGAAGGATGCGGGCACGGCATTCATTGCGTCCGTCACCCGTTTGCTGGAGCGTCTCCTGGACTATCGCAGCGTGATGCAGGGCGAGGAGAATCGCGACAAACGCATGACTTGCACCGTCAATCTACTCAATTTCTATAAAAACGAAATCAATCGCAAGGAGATGTATCTGAGGTGCGTTTCACGAATCGAACTCGAACTCATATTGTATCTTATAAATAAATTAATGAATAAATATCGTACAGATACATCTATAAGCTGCACAATCTGCATCTGCAGTCGGAGAACTATACGGAGGCGGGCTACACGCTCAAGCTATATGCCTCCATGTTGAGCTGGGATCGCGAGACGCCAAGCTTTGCTCCCTTCGACAACAGCGGGCAGCCTGAGTGGCAACGCAAGGAGCGACTATATCACGAGGTAGGAATATGTAGCCAATTTATAAATGGAGATATACACGATTAGTTAATCTGTCATTCCCCGAAACTTACATCAGTTTTTCCCTCATTTCCCACACAATTCATGGAGTATTTATTCACCTCAGAGATGTTCTATATATAAAAATTGCTTTAACTTTACGCAGATACTCAAGTATTTCGACAAGGGCAAGTGCTGGGAGAAAGGCATACCACTGTGCAAGGAGCTGGCACAGCTTTACGAGACGCGTCGCTTTGACTACAACAAGCTGAGCGACATACTCATCCTTGAGGCGAAGTTCTTTCAGAATATACTGACGCAACTGCGACCGGAGCCGGAATACTTTCGCGTTGGCTTCTACGGCATGGGACTGCCGCTCTTTGTGAGAGTAAGTAATTCCTCTAGGCAGCAATTAGTGCCTCCTTCTAAGCTGATCGTCAATCGTTTTGCAGAACAAGCAGTTTGTCTATCGCGGTCTGGAGTACGAGCGCATTGGCGCATTTACGCAGCGCTTGCAAACGGAGTTCCCCAGCGCACAGATTCTGGCGAACAATAGCCCGCCAGAGGCGGCCATCTTGAATGCACCCGAACAGTATATACAGATCAGTAATGTGCGACCGGTGGGGGATGCGCAGGCGCTAAAGACGGCCATGGTGCCGGTGCCGGAGAAGATAGCACGCTTCTACGAAGTGAACGATGTGACGCGCTTCATCTACGATCGACCCATGTACAAGGGGCCCATTGACAAGGACAATGAGTTCAAGTCGCTGTGGATTGAACGCACCACACTGGACATTGCCAGCGCGTTGCCCGGCATCCTGCGCTGGTTCGAAGTCAAGCAGAAGTCCGTTCAGGAACTAACACCCGTCGAGTACGCCTGCGAGATCATCAACAATGCCGGCAAGGAGCTATCGGAACTAATCGTACAGTACAGACGCGATCCCAAGCGCAACATTAATCCATTCTCGATGCGTCTCCAGGGCACTATCGATGCAAACGTCATGGGTGGCATTAGCAAGTACCAGGAGGCCTTTTTCTCCGAGCACTTCCTTAAATCGCCCCAAGGTGCCGGCCAGCAGGCCAATGTGCAGCGCCTCAAGGTCTTAATACTGGAGCAGATACAAATATTGGAGCAGGCACTGGAGCTGCACGGTCAGCTGGCGCCCGCCGGAGTTCAGCCGCTACACAATCGGCTGCTCGAACGCTTTTCACAGCTGAAGCAGAGTCTCTCCGGCATGGGTCGCTTGAAGCGTCAGCCGTCGGAGAGCATTGTGAATACACCGCTGCCACCGCTACCAACGGAGCAGCGCAGCGGAGCTGTACAGCAAGCGGCTGCTGCCAATGCAAATGCCAACTATGTGTACGAGCTGGATGAGATTTATACGCGACCCGGCGAAACCTTGCGTCCAGTCGAAACCATGAACTCGTATCAGACGCTCAGCAAGGAGAGTCTGAGCATTACCCTGCCGCTGGCTGAGATGGGCACCGAGGCACCGCCCGTGCCCAATCGACCGCGTTCTCAGAACTTTGTGCTAAATGGAGCCGTGGACAGTCCCGAAGTGCCACCCAAGCGCCAGCCAGCAAATAATTCACCCAACGCTCCACCGTTACCACCAAGGGGCATTACGCCCGACAAACGCGCCTCAAATCCAGTGATTTTCAACGATTTTGGCAACAGTTCTGATGCAGCGGCGCGACGGCATTCAGCGCAACAGCAGCAGCAGCATGGTCAAAAGTACTCCGTGGTGGATATAAGCTTCGATGATCCCGAGGCGGATCAGCAGCCGCATTCGCTGCCGCACAATCTTCAGGAAGCGGGCAATCAATTGAATGTTTGCTTTGCGCCCAATGACTTCCGTGACTCGGGCATCTCCACCACCAGCTCACGGGAACTGAGTCAGCTAAACAATCTGAGCGAGGAGTCATCCTCCATTTCGATGAGCACTGTTCATCATCGCGAACACTGTCGCATCAGCTCGAATGGCAGTCTGGATGCGCACATTCATGCGGCAGCATTGAACATAACGCATCGTGATAGTTCCGCCAGTTCCTTTGATGTTGAGGAAATACCAGTGCCACCGCCGCCGATTCCACCCAAATCCCTTGGAATGGCAGGAAATGGAGTGGCCATTGGCATTGTCGCTAACAGCGATGAGGCGCATACACCCAATACACATGCATCGCTTAATCATTCCATTAACAATCACAGCAATCATCTGCCTCAGCAGAATGGCGATGGCAGTGGTGAGGCCGATGGCTACAGCTCCCCACAGCATTCCACCACCAATGGTAATGGCCTGTTGGGAAGCGTTTCCATTGCGTCGGCGCCGCCGCCGCCAGCTGCCAGTTCTGCTGTTGAAGCAGCCACATCTTCATCTAGTCATCATCATGATGGCAGCACTTTTTGAGTTACAATATGTCGCTGCCATCATCCACCCGATCAGCCGCATCAGCCACACAAACCATCCTCATCGACATCCACGTCGAGCAGCACTTCAACGGAGACAGCAACAGAAAGCTCCGATGCCAATTCAACTACCCAATCGATAACGCCACCGCCGCCACCACCACCGCCACCGCCGTCGTCGTCGTTCTACCATCATTTCCATGCGGCACAGAATCATATTAATCCCCATACGCCTGGGCCGGCGGTGCACTACTGTCAGGATTGCCTGTCATCGCCCTCGCCCACACCGACAATCATTACGGAGCAGGCGCTGGTGCATGCCACGCCTGGACAAATGTTGGGGCCAGGCCAGTCAGTTCAGCCCCATATTGAGCATTGCTCCTGCGGCCTGAGCTTTTCCGTTCATCAGCAGCAGGCACATAACTCCACACTGGAGCGACACTCATATGGCTATCAGTTGGAGCAACAGCTCAGCTGCCATCATCATCATCATCATCACCCACCACCACCAACAGCTGCTCATGCACACGCCCAGACCGACTGCTCCTATGAGCCGCTCTAATGCGAGTGGTCATCGCTTATCCACAGAGAGTGAGGTTTAGCTATAACTACAAGTATTGTGTCGATATTAATCAACGTTTTGTATTTGTTTAAATTATTCTAATTATTCTAATTCTAATTTGGTGCCAAATGTCTCGCTGCAAATCCAAAGCGCAAGAGCGCAAGTTGTAGAAATGGTTGCTGCATGATTTGTCTAATTTAATTTCACATTATTTATATCTACGAATATCAGTTAAAAGTTTATGTTAGAAAATAAAAAAAATAAATAATGAAAATCCCGGGGAATTGTCGCTAAAGTTACTAAGACAGATCAATAAAGTGAAATACTTGTAAAGCTAATATGCATAATTAATGTTAGACGTACGCAAATAAAGATGATCAAATTTCTATAGACATTAAAAATATTGAGAATCAAACACTAAACCAAAAAATATTCAATGCTAATCAAAATGAGTAGAACAAAATTTACTTAAGCAAACACACACATACATTAAACACTGACGAAATGTGCAATGCAGTTTTTACTTTAACAATAAATGTATACATATATAAATAAACATATGTATAACACGCATACATATACACACAAGTGTATATGTACATATTTACATTTTCAAAGATAACGCCACATACGTTTTCCAGTTTTGTACATTTTTATAAAGTATTTAAGTATATGGTCCTTTTAACTAGAAATATCAGCGCAAATAATCGTATTTAAACAAAGAGAATTAATCAATTTATACAAAGAGAATTAATCAATTTATACAAAGGGAATTAATCAATTTAAACAGCTGAGAATACTAGTCAACAGCGACAGCTCGAAGGAGCTGCGCATTCAAAAATTACATTTTTGATAAATCACTATATATAAATCTATATACCTTGTATACACATTTAAACGTGCATGACATAACAAAACGAGTATGAAAACAATAAGAATTTACTAGAAATCAATATATATGAATTATATCCCAATAACGATAATTATTTACCAAGCGCAGCGTTTCCAGGTTGACAAGTGAAAGTTAATTCAATTCGCAATACTCAGAAATAAACAAACTATATAAAAATTGTAGTGAGTATAATTTACTTTATTTTTATGCGTATAATTATCAAACTTAATTAATGGTCTTAAAAGCTATTTTTGAATCGTGCGCTGCACGTAATTCATTTAATTGGCCGGACCTATGCCCGTCATTTCCTTGAGCTCTTTGATCAAATGCTTGTTGTATTCCTTGTGATTGATTGGGGTCATGGACTGCACCGATAGCTTGTTGCGCGTCATGTCACCGAACATTTCATTCTTGCAGCGCAATTTGAATATGAACGAGGAGAAATTAATATCGCCAAACATTTTCTCAGCGGCAGCTGGATCATTCTCTAGAGCCTCGCCAACTTCCTGAGCAGTGTGCTTAAGCAGTTGTTCGCCAGCCTCGTTGAAGCATGTTACCCATCGGTTCGAAGTCCAATCCCCAATGCTCATCTGTAGAATTTAAAATTACATTACAAATTTGAAACACGTTTCGATTGAGTCAATTAATTACTCACATTGACCAATAAGCGGTACTTGAAGTTGGGATAAGCTGCATTACAGCGCTCACAGCGATACTGACCGTTGCCCTCGTCGACAACCTTCTTGTTGCATTCCGCCTGAGGACACGCTTTGTAGAAAGCGTTCTCCTGCTTAACAATGTGCACGACGGCTTTGCATTGGAAGTAGTCGGGCTTGTCGCCGGAGCCCAAATTGCGCATACGGGCATCCTTTAGTGTCACCCAATCGGTGCTGAAGCTGCCGCCGCCAGTACGTGCCGAGACTAAATTGCTAATATTGTCGCCGCCACCATTGTCGAACCAGCCACGCAGCTTGTGGGCCTCCGGAATGTCTGGATTAATTTTAAGGATTGAGCCTCCGCCCATGCTGAGACTCTTGCCGCCATTAAACTCATTAATGCGAGATCCCTTCACCAAAATGACTGGCTGCACATGGCCATCAAAATTGACAGCCTCATCGCCCCACAAAGTTAGATTGATGGCGGCATTGCTCATATCGACCAATGTCAGCTCTCGCTTCTTGAACTCCTTGTTGGTTGTGCGCGAGGTGAAGGCCTGCAGCTCGCCAACATCCTTGCAAATGCCAATAGTATCAACGGCCGCCTTGTTCTCCATGCTCGCCACCTGTGATATTTGGATCAAATCAAATTTGATCTCAGGTATGCCCCCATCGTCGGCATCGTCGCAAGGCTGCACCATTGTTTCTCCGGTGAAGGTCATTTCGTAGTCATTCTTCAGCTGCGAGTATTGCTTATTGGCTGGCTTCAGTTGGCACTTCGAGAAGAAGTAGACGTTGTCCACCTCGATTAGATCATAAAATTTATCACACTGCTCCTTGAAAGCAGTAGCACGAATCTCGCCCGATTCATCCATTAAATCCATGCTGAAGAGCTTTCCCTCACCACGCGCATTACTCCAGGTGCGTATGGCTGTCTTCGAAGTGACGCGCGCCTTGATCACCCACTTGTTCTGATACGGACTCAGACTGGCAATGGGATGCGTAAGTGAGGAGTTCAGTGTGCCGTTCATGGTGCTGTTCATTGTGTTGTTATTGTTATTATTATTGTTGTAGTTGTGTGATTGCTCTTTTTTGACTGAAACGCTCGCGGCAGCGGGTGCAGCTTTTGGAGCAGCTTCTGGCTTGGCCGCATTCTCATAGGTTACCGGTTCACCTAATTTGGTTTTGACCTCTTCGCCCGATTTGAGAACGGTCAGCTCTGTGACAATCAAAACGCGTCTATGCAGAGAAAACGTGATCAGTCGCAGGGCAGCGACGAAATTGGAAAATAGCTACTTACTTCCCAGAGCCCTCTTTGCCGACCATGGAGGTCATGTATTTATCCAGCCGCACAATAGTGTTCTCGGTGAGCAATCCCTTGTGTTGCATTTCATTCAACTGGCTGGCCAGCATCGCATAGCTATTGTAATACTTGCCATCCGACATTAGCAGGCGATAGCGTTCCTGATCTGAATTCGTATTAATTCTCTTGATGCCCAAAATTTGCAGCACCGGCTGTGGCACATCTTCGCCATTCATTATGCGCTATAAGAGACGCCCGCCATGACAATTACTAAATTTAGAAAACTGCTATTCGACATAATACTTACTGCAATGACGCCCAGAGTTAGACTTGCAGTAGAAGCCATTATATTCTTTAATTTAATTTGGATATTTCCAGAAAACTGACTACAATATTTGCGAATTTCACAAGGACGACGCAATTCAATAGGTGCGTTGCTCGAAGTGGCGGGAATGTAAGGTGGTGTGCATTAATCGATTTCCCAACCGATATAATACAGTGTTGAACAATAGATATCAGAATACAGCAACGCACGCGAGTGGTATCGATAGCTTATTGACCGCAGTACTATCAAAAAGTCATCGAAGGCTGAACTTCAGGCCCGTCGTGCTCGTTTCGTCGTATCTGCCTCGTTTGCAAATTAAGTCAATTTGCTTATCGCGCGGACTTGAAGTCACGTATTGATACAAAGTTGCCAATATACAAAGAAAAATACAACTGCTGAGAGAAGTGTTTGAAAAACGGAAGAAAGCTGAACGAAATTTTCAGCTGCCAATACGAAGCAAAGCACAAAGAGCAAACAAAAGAAACAATGAGCGAGTGAAACGGCATACAAAAGTGTGATAATAGCTAGTGCAGCTCTTCTATCCAAATAAAACAAAACAAAGGAGAAACAAAGGATAGAAACCCCGAAAACTCCACACACACACACGCACACACACACACAATAGGAAGAAGAGCAGATGATGAAGCAGGCAAAACTGGCTGATGAACAACCATAAATTAGAAAATGTACAATATCAAAACCATATATATTTCTAAACGAAATCAAAAACTGTAAACTAAGTGCTTGGTTTGCAGCAATGTATGCAAATCGCAAGTGAAAGGAGAAAATCCATCGCCATCGGCTCATAAAACAGTTCCCAGTGTCTGTGTGTGTCTCCTCTCCCCTCTGGCCTGTGTGTGTGCATGTGTATGTATGCAAGTGTGAGTGGAAACGGAATTGGGAATTGAAATTTGGTTTCGGTTTGGGTTTTGGGGTTGATAAATTGTGAGAAAAAAAAGTGATAAACGACAATAAAAGACTCTGCTCCCCGCCCCCACCCCCTCCCCTTCAGGCAGAGGTAACTGAATTTAATACAAAAAATATTATAAAAATGCCCAGCGCATCGTTCACCTCATCGCGGCCCTATGTGCGCCGCTCCCGACGAAAAGGAGCCAATCGCATTGCGATGCCAAATCGTCCCACTGGCAACATAATGGATCCGATGCTGCAGCAGCCGGTGCATGCCCAGCAAAACAATGCCCCATCCACCAGCACAGCCTCAGCTGAGGCAAACACTAATAGCTCCAGTTCCAACTCCAACACCAGCAACAACATCAACAATGCTGCCTCCGGAAACAGCAATTCCGCGGAGTACTTTGATAGTGGGCAATCCACGAGCAATGCTGCTAGTAGCAGCAATTCCACCATCGCATCAGCAACAGCAGCGGCAGTCAATCAAAATTCAAGCATGGGCAGTATTTATAATGTCGTCCAAATTATGGACACCACGGATGGCAGCTCAGCGCTGGCCAGCACTTCAGCCAGCAGTAGCAACAACAACATTACCTGCAATTCAAATTTTCCCAGCACATCCGCTTCAAGTCAGAGCAACAGCAACAATAGCTCCATGAACGGAGTCGGAGGCAGTGCTTCCTGTTGCCATCAGTCGCCGTACGATTTACGCCGCAAAATATCCGCCGTGAACAATCATGACCAGTGGTGCTCGTCAAGTTCGAACGGTGCTCCATTAGTGGCTATTGTGGTGGGTCTAGTGAGCAGTTCGCCGCCTCTGTTGAATCCCAGCACATCACCTGCCAGCTCCTCTTCAGCGTCATCATCATCTTCATCATCATCGGCATCGGCAACGGCATCCTCATCATCATCGTCATCATCCTCGTCGTCGTCATCATCGTCGTCGCCATCGGCCATTGTGCAGGCCCCATCGACGAGCGCCACATTTCCCGTTAATAATGCACCCACGACTGGGGCCACCCTTGCCCAGCCGCCAACGGTGCATAGCTCTGTGCCGCAACACTGCGGTGCTCTACCCGTCGGCGGCGCAGCAGCCGTTATTGAGGAGAACAATTATATGCTACCAGCGCGGAAACGTTCGCGTCGTCTGTACACGCAGGGTGGGGAAACGGATACGGCAGCGGTGCCAAGCATGGAGGCGGGCAGTGGTGGCAGTGCGGCCAGTGGTGGTGGCGGTGGACCCACTGCTGCACAGTATCTGCAATACGAGCTGGCCGACGAGGTGCTCCTCGCCATATTCTCCTATCTGATGGAGCAGGATCTGTGCCGGCTGGCGTTGGTCTGTAAGCGTTTCAATACGATTGCCAACGATACGGAACTTTGGAAGCGTCTCTATCAATCTGTATTCGAATACGATTTACCACTCTTTAATCCGGAGCTGTGCAAGTTCGTTTTCGAGAAGCCCGAGGAGTCAGAGTTCGCCAATCCATGGAAGGAGAGCTTTCGCCAACTCTATCGAGGCGTTCATGTACGCCCGGGGTATCAGGAGAAGCAGCGACATGCCGGCCGTACCATAGTCTTCTTCAATACGATTCAGGCCGCACTCGATTATCCGGAGGAGCGTGCCGCGGCGGCGTTTGCATCTGGCTCCAATGCCGGCGCTGGCACTGGCAATGTGAATGCCGGTCTCTCCAATACAACTAGTAATGCAGCGAGTGGCGCCGCCAGCGTCAATGCCCTGGCGAATATCTACGAAGAGAATGTGCCGCCAGCGGAGCATCCGGGTCCTTTGATATTTCTGCATGCCGGTCACTACAAGGGCGAATATCTGTTCATTGACTCCGATGTGGCACTTGTCGGTGCGGCGCCTGGCAATGTAGCCGAATCGGTGATTCTCGAGCGCGAGGCTGGCTCCACCGTGATGTTTGTGGAGGGCGCCAAATACGCGTATGTCGGCTATATGACGCTCAAATTCTCGCCAGAGGTCACCTCAACCGTATCGCATCACAAGCACTATTGTCTCGACATTGGCGAGAACTGCTCGCCAACAGTGGACAATTGCATTATACGCTCCACATCTGTGGTGGGCGCCGCCGTTTGTGTGGGCGGTGTTAGCGCCAATCCCGTTATACGCAACTGCGACATCAGCGATTGCGAAAATGTCGGCCTCTACGTGACGGACTATGCCCAGGGCACCTACGAGCACAACGAGATCAGCCGCAACGCGTTGGCCGGCATTTGGGTGAAGAACTTCGCCAGTCCCATTATGCGCGAGAATCATATACATCATGGACGAGATGTGGGCATATTCACCTTTGAGAATGGCATGGTAAGTTATAATGGATGACCAATACATCAAATTAGTGAAGAAGTCACCAGACAGCTATCTAAGCTTTTGAATATGTTTTGAATTAATCATAAACCGACAGACGAATTCTTAATTTCACAATAAATAAAAAAATATGTGTTGCACAATCTGACAATTTAATAATTCATAATTATAATTATTTTTTAGGGTTACTTTGAGAAGAACGATATTCACAACAATCGGATTGCTGGCTTTGAGGTCAAGGCCGGCGCGAATCCCACGGTGGTCAAGTGTGAGATACATCATGGACAGACGGGCGGCATCTATGTGCATGAAAATGGGCTGGGCCAATTCATAGAGAATCGAATACACTCGAATAACTTTGCAGGTAACAGAGACAACAGCAATTATACAAGTGATTGACATTGGAAAATGTAATATATATATATATGAGATTATACTAATTACATTTACATGATAATTAATTAATTAGAATATTAGATGTTGGTCACTAATTTAGTGTAATTTTCTGTGCAGGTGTCTGGATCACATCCAACAGCAATCCCACCATACGCAAGAATGAGATCTACAATGGCCATCAGGGCGGCGTTTACATCTTTGGAGAGGGTCGCGGCCTCATCGAGCACAACAATATCTATGGCAACGCTTTGGCCGGCATACAAATACGCACCAATAGTGATCCGATCGTGCGACACAATAAGATTCATCATGGGCAGCACGGTGGGATCTATGTGCACGAGAAGGGACAGGGGCTGATTGAGGAGAATGAGGTTTACTCCAATACGTTGGCTGGCGTCTGGATAACCACAGGCAGTACGCCCGTGCTGCGACGCAATCGCATCCACTCCGGCAAACAGGTCGGCGTCTATTTCTATGACAATGGGCATGGCAAGCTGGAGGACAACGATATCTTCAATCATTTGTATTCGGGCGTGCAGATACGCACTGGCAGCAACCCGGTGATACGTGGCAACAAAATCTGGGGCGGCCAAAACGGCGGCGTCTTGGTCTACAATGGCGGACTTGGTCTGCTCGAGCAGAATGAGATATTTGACAATGCCATGGCTGGGGTGTGGATTAAAACCGACTCAAATCCGACACTGAAACGTAACAAAATATATGATGGCCGCGATGGCGGCATTTGCATCTTCAATGGCGGCAAGGGAATACTCGAGGAGAACGACATCTTTCGGAACACGCAGGCGGGCGTTCTGATCTCAACACAGTCGCATCCAATACTTCGACGCAATCGGATCTATGATGGCCAGGCAGCTGGCGTCGAGATAACAAACAATGCGACAGCAACACTTGAGCACAATCAAATATTTAAAAATAAATTCGGTGGACTGTGCCTCGCCAGCGGCGTGCAGCCGATCACGCGTGGCAATAACATATTCAACAACGAGGACGAGGTGGAGAAGGCCGTCTCGAGTGGCCAGTGCCTGTATAAGATAAGCAGCTATACATCATTTCCAATGCACGACTTCTATCGTTGCCAGACCTGCAATACGACCGATCGGAATGCCATATGCGTGAATTGCATAAAGAATTGTCATGCAGGACATGATGTTGAATTCATACGACACGATCGGTGAGTAATTGATTGTTAATTAATATGCACATCTTGTTAATTGAATTGATTGCATTTGTATTGCAGTTTCTTTTGTGACTGCGGTGCCGGCACCCTGTCCAATCAGTGTCAGCTTCAGGGCGAGCCCACGCAGGACACGGACACGCTCTATGACTCAGCAGCGCCCATGGAGTCGCACACTCTGATGGTTAACTAGGGCAGCTTCATCGGTGCAGCAGCAGCAGCAAAAAACACTCTAATGGTATTTTATTTTATCAATTAAGCCACAAGCTCTCAACTGTTTAAACATTAAGTCGCTCGCTAACCTGCCCACACACACACACACACACACACACCTACCCCTCTCTCTCTATCTCTCTCTCTCTCTCTCTCTCTCTCTCTCTCACACACACACACACACACACACACACACACACACACAAACCAGTGTTGCTGTACATATTCACAAAACAAACATATGATTACAATCGACTGTATATAAATAATAATTAATCTGCGTTCAAAATTTAACTCAATGTGCAATTTAGTTTAAACCATTTTTGCAAAGAATTCAATATTGATGGAAAGAATGAAAAAGAAGCTTCGCGTGTCCACGGTGTCCACAATTGTCACAACAACAACGAACATATGAAATTTTCAAATAATGCATTTCTTTTTCACGAATCGAATGGTAACAAGAAATGATATCTATATGAATTTGGGTGATAAAAACAAGAATGAAAAAACCTAAAACCCAGTGAAGAATACAATTTTGTAGTGTAGCTAAGTAGGGGTGTTTTTTTTTTTAAATTCCGACAATTTAAAACTAAAACGTAATGAAATGAAATGAAATTAAATATACTTTAAGCCGTAGACAAGGGCGGTGCACCGCCAACAACAACAACCACAACACCAACAACTATTCGAAAAGCAATTTTAAGTATTAATAACAAATTAGATAAACGTCAGCAACCGCTTTTTGCTTCAGCAACAACTAACAAGCAGCATACAATATTAAAAAATAAATACTATTACTAAATATACTTAAATATACTTCGATAGATACCACAAAAAAAAAAACAAAAAAAAAAACATTCAGAATCAAAAGCGTTTACAAGCATCAAATAATGAGCAATATTTCATGTCTAAATGTCAAATTTATAGCGAAAAGAATACAATGCGAATGAATGAATGAATATGTGTCATTTTAGCAACTTAAGCTTAACAAAATGTACTGCTTTTCGGTTTGCTCATTGCGTGGGTGAACCCCGAGTGTTCGAATTATGCAAACTTATTATTTAAACTATAATAATCGGTAATACTAAGTAGCATTATATCGTGTATGTATATGTAGAGGTACACATCAACTAGTTTTATACTATATATACATATATATATATACATATAAATATATATATATATATATATATATATATATGTACATCATATAAAGCGTACACGAGTTTATTGAATAATTGTGCGTTTTGTTTAACACTTTTTAACATATTAAGCAAAATAATGAGTATTGTTTTCTATTTTTTTTTATGTTGCCAATAATTTTATTTATGTTAAATTTTTGCGATTTGCTTGTTTCATTTTTTTGCATTACACAAGTAACTTTAATGATGGAGAACAATTTAAATTTAACAAACAAAAACCATATACATAATCTATACATACATACTTTACTTATATAAATATAGGCAAAAACAATCACACACACTCAACCACAAACACTTACAAACATATATACTTCATGTAAGCGTACTATTGACTAAAAATTGCGATGCATAAAATGAAGATACTATATGCATATGTATTTGTATTTTTTGATGTTAACAAAAGCAACGACGATTTTGAATTGTAAAACAAAAGGAAACACTAACACACACACATGCGTAAACACACATAAACACACACACATACCTATATTATGTAGAAATGAATTTTAATGTGTTACCTACGCATCGTCGTCTTGGATTCACAGACAACAAACTAAATATACATATACCAGGTATAAGTTAAAAATATATTTGAAATTATTTCACAAAAAATAATTTTTTTTTGTTTTTTGAAAACTAACGGGTTGCCCTTACTCGGCATTTATTGAGCCAGGTTTAATGCATTCATTTTGACTAAGGCGCGTAGAGTTGCTGGGGAGCTAATAATCCAGCAATCATAAAGGACTTGCCTATGCTCTGCAGCAGCTTTGAAACTCTACAAGGATATCGGGCAATTAGAGCTGCCGAAAAGTATGCCACAGTTCTGTGTTGGGCTTAAGCTAATCTAGCCAAGTCAACAACACTGGTGCCTGCACATGCTATCGTATGCAGTAACTTGAAAAGGAATCTACGTAGGGTGACCATATTCATCATCGAAAATTAATTTTTTTATTTAACTTAATTGTATGTGCTTATAAGACTTATAATAAAATTTATTGACCACTTTAAAGATTGTTGGTTTTTCAAACCTTCGTAAAAACTATTTACTCGTTTTAGTGCAGATTATAAAAAGAAAAAGAATTTCTTGTACCTGAAAATGCTTAAATAATAGTTCGTTGCCAAGTGCAGGAAGGCACAACATACTAAACCATTTCAAGGCAGTTTGCATTAAATCTAAATATGTAGTTTACCAATCGAAACTATTTTTGCTATTTATTTAAAATGTTGCTGAACTCGCTGTTAAATAACATTTGCGCCAACGAATTATGGTGTGACCATATTTATGCGTACTTTATGTATATAAATATACACCTGCATGTGTATCCATGTCAACAAACCGCCGGGGGCCATACAAATAATTTATAATCAACATCAACATAAACATTGACGATGATTTGGCAATTGTGTAAAGGAGCCAGTGGCATTAAAATGGTATTTCTTCTTGGCTGCAGACAACAACAACATAGATGTATGTTCAGTGTCTACCGTCGAGCAGCGAGCTTGCCGTTTAAGATCGCAGTCAATAAGCTGGCGTGACGTCACGCGCTGTTTCTTCGTGTATTTAGGAAACCTGCACAGGGCTTGAGCCTATGCCATGAGGCGAATCTCACCTGGAATTTAAACCGGTGAGGAGAACTATAACAAAAAGAAGAATAAATTCATATCGTATACCGATGACTGTCGCATGGTGATGAGAACATTTTAATTAATATGTGAAGATGAATGACTTGCCTCACGTCTCTAATTAATGGGCACAACAATGGACTGATGCGAACAGTTGTTGCAAATGTCTGCCAAATAAACCACAACAACAACACCGACAACATCGACAACAATTAAAAGAAAGGAAACGAAAAGCATAGAACGAAGCCGCAGCATGCAACAGCAACAGCATCAGCCCAGCAATAACAAATTTTTTGCCAGATCCGAGCAACTTGCTAGTTCTGCGTTACGTATAGGCAATATTAAAAATAAAGTACGAGCGCCCAGCGAAACGGCAAGAGCAGCCAAAACGGTTCAATCGGACCAACCGTACACAAGATGAATAAACGCAGCGTCATCATTGTGTGCATCATTGCCTCGCTGCTCTGCATTGTACTCGGCGCCAACTTCTACTTCATGTACTACCTCAACGCTGAGGAAGGGCAGCTCTCCAGCGTCCGTGCCTTGGAAAATATGATCCGACACAAGATCCGTCATCTCAAGCCGGTCTATCTGAATCGCAATCCACGCTTCTTCATGTTTCGCAATAAACTTTTGAAGAACTACAAGCAGGCGCCCTACGAGAATGCCAGCGTGCTCTGGGAAATCGCTAATTGGGTAAGTTGCCATCTACAGATACATATGTGCATAGAATCATACATATTTATATTTCGCTTGTAAATATTTATGTATGGCTAATTACCGTACTGACTCATTTACGCACAGTCTAAAAAAGAGAGCTAAAAAGCTCTAATTTTCACGGCACGTTTTTTTATTTTGTGTACCTTATAGTTTGTATCCGATCCGCTCCGATCATTCTTAAAGATATATTGTAGAAAAGTATTAATTTGAATTTGCTTGTAGTGGCCGCACGAGAACGAGATTTATCCACTGTATGACTCCTCCATGGGTCAGCTATTGAAAACGCTGCGAGATGAGCCAATCACACGAGCCCACAATCTTGGACGCGGAACACAGCTAAAACTTCTGCTGCGTCTGAGCCAACAACAAAAGGTCATCTTCAAGCCGCAGTGGTATCCGCGCGACGTTATTATTGAAGGAGTCGTTTACAGCGGCAAGGATCGACATGTGGCCGAAGTATATGCTTTCTACTTGGGCGCCGTTCTGGATCTGCGCTGGACGCCTATTGTAGTCGGTCGTGTGGTGAATCTAAAGACAGAGATCTTTGACCGTGGCGATCAAGAGCTACAGAATACCATCAAAATTGAAGTAGATGAGGATGGAAAGGAGACATATTGCTTGTTTGGCAAGTGCCACTACTGCAATGAGGAGGAGACCGTCTGTGGCGATGACGATCATAACATTGAGGGCGTCATCATCTACATTGTGCCCGGGTCATTGGCTAAGCGTCGCTCTCCCTGGCAGCGCACCTACAAGGATGATAAGCGAGCAGTCTGGGAGGATGATATGACCTACTGCAAGTACGAAAGAAGCTTTATTCTTATTCTTATCCTGCTTAACTAAAAGTAACAATTTCAATTGGATTTCTCAGAGCTCTCAAGAGTAAAATGGAAACTATACGCTTGCTGGACCTCGTAGACGTGGCTATCTTCGACTATCTCATACAAAATGGTGACCGTCATCACTATGAGACACGAGAGGAGCGTGTGGTGCTCATCGACAATGGCAAGTCATTTGGAAATCCTAACAAGGATCATCTGGATATTTTAGCACCCCTATATCAGTGTTGCCTGTGCGTTTGAACTTTATGAATTGATTTATATACGTTCTAAGCTGGAATTATTTATTTTCTTTTTAAGTATACGTAAATCTACATGGGACCGCCTGCAAATTTTTTCCGGTGGCGTTCTGACCGAAATTGTTGACCGTCTATCAAAGCAGGACTCGCTCTATCCACTCATCACGGACAAGCATAAGCGCGGAGTCGAGCGCAGATTAATTGTGGTGTTCGCTGTTGTGGAGTACTGCATGGACCGAGAGGGCGATAAGATATTCAAAACGCTGTAACTTTAGTTGTTAGATTAGGCGTAGATTGTTATTAGTTTTAGTAAGCAGCTTGCAAAAAGTCAATTGCAAAGATTATTGCTAAATAAGTTTAATAAAAGTGATGAAATACTTCCTATAAATAATGTGATTTATTATGCAAACCAAGTTTATTCCAAATGGTAAACAATTTATATTTCGAAAAGTCCCAATTATCTACAACAAATTAAATGAATTAGATATTAAATTATTTTTATTATTATATACCAATTTACCATTGATTTGTATTGAAAACTGATCACTGGAGATTATAGTTGACTAGTGATCCCGGTAATTGTTTATGTACTAGTTAAATGTGAATACAAGTTCAATTAAAAAATTAATTTAATTACCACAATCCATTGTAAGAATTTGTTTTATTCACATTTAAAATTGTTGGCTATATTACAAACAGTATACCAAATGAAATATATGAATTAAATAAATTTAATTTTTTAACTTTTACTTGTTAAATTGGTCAAAAATATCGCATTTCTCTGTCATTTATTTCTTTCTGCCACTGTTCACTTTGCTGAAAGTAAACAGTGGCAGAAAGAAATAAATGACAGAGAAATGCGATATTTTTGACCAATTTAACAAGTAAAAGTTAAAAAATTAAATTAAAATTAAATCGCATTTCTCTGTCATTTATTTCTTTCTGCCACTGTTCACTTTGCTGAATGTAAACAGTTTGTTGAATTTCTTGTTATTGCGATTATTGGGTCGATTCTGTAAGGTGTAAAGAATGGATTAGTTAGATTTATGCATTAGCTGGAATTATTTAACATACCTTTCCATGTATTTGTGTCTTGATCTCCGTGCCATGTGCTCGCTTCGCACCACCTTGGAATTGCCGGAAATCGACATTTTGATAATCAAAGTTCTGTGACGCTGCAGCCGTTCCTGGCAACTGGACAGGTCGGTTCGAGCTTTGTGCCGTCATTCGTGATTTGGCCTTAAATCGTTGGTTCTGCTGTTGACGTTTCTGCTGGCGCTTGCTTAGCGCAGGAGCTGGATTTTCCGGGGCATTCCTTTCAATAGGAACTTCAACAACCGAATCGTCGGCACTATCGTCTACATTATGTTTCTCTTCAATTGACGTCTTCTTCGACTTGGACGTACTGGGTGTGGCGTCATCTTCATTTCGATTGCGTTTTGCCTGGCTTGATGTTGATGGCGTTGCCGGCAGGTGTTTTCGCTTTAGCTGCTCCTTCAGCGGTAGATTGTATGTAGTATTTTCCTGTGGCGACTCCTGCTTTGGCTCAAGTTCTAATTTGAGGGATTCCGGTGCCGGCTCTGTGGGGCACAGACGTCGCTTAAGTAGCTCACTGTTCTCTCGAGCGGCTTGAGCAATTTTCTCCTGTTGCATGAGTGGCAAGATGGCCAGGTAACGCTTGTAGGGCATACGCATCGTCAGACTCTCCTGGCGGGCATTCATCCAGCGCAACTCGTCCTCCGGCGTTGGCTTCGCGGATTTGCGGAAAAATGAAAGCGCCGGCGCCTTCAAGGACACCAAAGTCGATTCCAGTTTCGGCTGGACTAGTCGCTGCAGTTTTCCCGTCGCTGTGTTGCGTCCGAGCAGTGTGGGCCGATCATCACGCGTCTCCTCCTGGTGCGAAAAGTCATGTGGGCAATTCAGCTTGCTGTTAAAGTCCTTGGTAGTCGGTGCTGGCTTCACCGGTACCTGTGTGCCGCAGCTTGCTTCTAGGATGGGCTGCAAATGTTTTGAAGCAGATTTAAGTTATAAGTTCTAATTTACAAATAAAGCACGAAACATCCAAGATCGTTAACTTACTTTGATCAGGGATTGTTCCCGCGCCCGCAGCACGATCTGATGAAGCATATGAAGCTGCTGACGCACCAGTGGTGGAATGGGATTGCAACAGGCCAGAATGCCTTGCATTTCTCGCGGCAAACTCTCGGCAATCTGAAGCATCATATGATTGGGCAGCACATAGCCATAGCTCTCGTCCTCCTGTCGGGCGGTCGCATCGCGCCAAGTAAAGATACCGCGCAAAGCGTACAATTGACGATTGTCAAAGGATCGCTTTGTCTTGCGCACCAAATCCAGATGAGAGTCGGGCCCAATGTGCGGCTTTGTGTAGCGTTTCTTGCAAATGTCCGTGCTCTGCTGATATACCATGCGCAAAGAATGCGATTTTCCCTGCTCAGATTGAAGCAGATCGTTGACCAAGCGCTCGTATATATATATGAGATAGTGTGTATCTTGGCGCGCATAGTCAATCAGTTCCTGTGGCAGTGGCCGCATGCGCCAGTCGGCCAGCTGCAGGCTCTTATCCACATCCATATCCAGGTAATATTTGAGCAGAAATGCCAATGATAATCGTGCCAAATTTAAAGCCTTTGCAGCGCGATGCGTGTCAAACATATTGACTATGTAGAGGGAAAGATCGCGTTGCAGCCACTCGATATCCAGATCGCCACCGTGTAGTATCTTAAGCACCTTGGGATCGGTGAGCACGAGATTCAGTATGTGCATATCATCGCGTAATATCAGCGTATCGAATATATAGTCCTTTGTGCGCGTCGACATTTGCACCAGGCAAGTGATGCCCATGAATGTGCGGTACGAATGATGCTCCACGTCGATAGCAATCTGATGTGCCATACGTAATTCAGCCAGCGCCTGCTGCAACTTCTCCACGCTGTCCACCAGCATTAGTTCGGTTTTTTCAGGAGGAGCGGGCATTAGGGGATTTTGCTTACGCAGCTGCTCTTTTGCCGGCTCGAATTTTAGCAGCTCAAATTCATACGGATGGAGAAATGATACAATGTTGTCGGCCTCATCGTATTCGGGCAGCAGTGCCAGCGGTTTCAGCGAATTCGGCTTCTCAGTAAGACGTGGATGAAACGGATTCTTGGCATTGTTGTCGACCGGCACCTTGAAACGCATCTGTGGCCGCATTATATTCGGCGCCGTAAACAAACGGGCCGAGATCATGTTGCGTGATGGTGTGCCAACAGTGGAGCTGCTGATGCGATTCCAGCTGCCAGCACGCGGTGTTGGCGATTCTTTAGTTATTGTTGTTGCAGTTGGCATTGCCTTCGATGTGGACAGAACATCCACCTGAGTTTCGATCACCATGTGCTGATTGCCGCGCAGTTGGCCGCTCTTTATGTCTAGATTCGTATCGATACGCTCGAAAAGTATATCATTACAATCCTCTACTAAATCTAGCTTTTCGTCATCTTGCCTCCTAGGTATAAGAAAATAAAATGTGTATCAAAAATAATACTAATCCTAATAATACTAATACTAATAAAACTACAAAACTACACAAATAGACACGGGATAGCTATGTATGAGTATTTATGAAGACATATGCAAATGGGCTAGGAATGAGTTGAGCTCACCGTCTAATGTCGCCGACGACCTTCTCCGCTTTCAGCACCTTGTTTATCAGGCCCAGCACTCGCTGCGATTGTTCCTCCAGCATGCGTGCATAGCCCGGGTAGCTGATATATATGTCGCGCGCAATGCCCTGGGGTAAGGTATTGCAACTGCGTGTGGCAGCTACCATGTTGCGGAACGCAGCCTGTATGCAAAAGTGGAGTGGAATTAGATTTATGCAGATGGAATCTCTCAAATGGTTACCGTTGTGAAATCCATCAAGCTTGTCGTGCTGGATTGCGATGTCGATGGTTGATCATCGGGATCGTCTTTGGATTCGGTCGTTGGGTCTGATTCAGTCTCTTTTTTTCTTTTCGGTGGCTGCGGCATTGCTTAAATATTTACTTTTTCTTTTTTTTGTTTCTTTTCTAGCTGTTTAGTAGTCCTAATTCGGTACAGGAGCTTATCTGTTGCTGGCCCAAGTGGATGGTACAAAAAATGTGCGTTTCTCTTCTTCTAATCAATTGAAAACATCGATAATTTAGGGTTGTCAATATTACTCCCAGAGCGAAAAATTTTAGTTGCTCGCGGAATAAAATACTATTATAAAACATTCCAATTTGAGCTGGCCATACAAATTTACTACGAAATAAATTATTTAAAATTAAAATGCGGAATTGAAAACATTTACACAGCACATGCGACCGTATCGCAGACCGTCTTTTTGTTATCGGTACAAATTTAAAAATCGATTTCTTTGTAAACATATCGAAGTCAGGCAAAGTTTTTAGTCGCAGCACCATCAAACCCAAACAAAACGTAATTATAAAATTAATTATCAATTAACAAGGGGCCAACCCATCCCAAACTAACAGCTCCCGTCCACATCCAACATCATGGTGGATCTGTACAGGCGCATAGTGACACGCTTTCCTCTGGGCAACGTCAGTTACATGTTCGCCTACGGCTCCGGTGTTAAGCGGCAGGAGGGATACGAGACACTCGACAAGAAACCGGATGCTAAAACCGTCATTGATTTAATATTTTGCGTTCGCGATACACTGGGCTTCCACGCGGAGAATATACATCGACACGAGGCACATTATTCGTCACTGCGATATCTCGGTGCCAATTTTGTGGGTCAGTATCAGGAGCGCTTGGGTGCTCGGGTTTATTTCAATACGCTGGTACCGCTGCCCGATCTCGGGCTAACAGTCAAATACGGTGTTGTGCATGAGGATCATTTAATTAATGATCTGCTGCATTGGCGTGACCTGTATTTGGCTGGACGGCTACAGAAGCCAGTCACCGATCTCGTAAATCTCGCCGACAATCCACGCCTGCGGTCTGCCGTGGACCAGAATCTGGTGTCGGCGTGCCAAGCTGCGCTGCTGCTGCTGCCCGAGAAGTTCACCGCCTATGAGCTATTTTATGCGATTGCCGGACTCAGTTACAATGGTGACTTTCGCATGATATTTGGCGAGAACAAGCAAAAGGTGCACAATATTGTGCAGCCACAGTTGTCCGAGTTTCTGGCGCTCTACCAGCCAGCCATGCGACAACTGGCACAGTATATGGCTGTCAACATGCATGGCGTGGAGCCTGGCTCCCAAAAGCCAGCCGTCATCTTCGAGCAGGATAAATCGCGCACAGCGTCACGATTTCATTTGCGACACTTGCCACGGGAGCTGTGTCGCCGTCTGGGGCAGAATGCCGCCTGTCGTGGCGACTATGCGGATGTCGTTGAGCACTTGTCGCTGGCGTCACAGCTGCCCAAGATTGTTCAGGTCTCGGTGAATGACATTGTCTGGCGCAGCAGTGTGACGCAGTCGCTGAAGAACATTGCATCGGCAGGCATCTTCAAGTCAATCGTCTATAGCTATCGCAAAGCGTTGAAGACTTTCGCCGCTTAAGTTTTACGCTAAGGAGTCGCTTGGAACGAAAACGGAAACAGAAGCTTAGAATCGTTGTAAACGAAATCCTGTTTCTGGTCTTATGCGACTCTGTAGGATTCATGCCAACTATCTCTGCCATTTATTGACTAAGTTGTGCGCTTTGTATAGTTCTGTTAATTAATTTTAAGCCTCAACGGTTGTTTGCACTTCAATAGAGAACCTGTAGTTTAATTCAAAACTGAAACTTTTGAGTTTTCATTGTCAACATCTATGTTTGCCAATTACAGAAAACATGTTCAGCGATTCCAGCAGCTCCAGCGATGAGGAGCGCAAGCGCAAGCATAAAAAAACAACCATAGACGTCGATAAGAAGCAGAAAAAATCGAAAAAGAAACACAAACATGAAAAGCGTCACAAGCAAAAGAAGCGAAGCAAGCGAGACGAGCCGCAGGAGCAACTGCTTCAACCAATATCAGTGGCGCCATCAATACAGCCTCTGGAAATGGATGACAATTCGGATGCTTTTGGTCCAGCCTTGCCACCGCATTTAGTAAAAGACTTAAAGCCAGAGCCCCAGCCGCAAGCGCCTAAGATTATAGGACCCGTGATGCCTGCCAATCTTGCAGAGTCTTCAATAGTTACCAGTGACGCAGACAAGGATGATGATGACCTGACGGGCATGTTTGGGCCTCTGCCAAATGCCACACAAGTAGAGCTGGAGGAACGGGCTCTCGCCTTAAAGCTGGCGGCATTAGAGGGAGGCATTGGCTCGACACCAGATCAAGATGTGCGAGAGGAATGGATGCTGGAGTTGCCTGAGGTGGGACTGAAGAGTGGCCTTGCAGCGCTGAACAATATGAAGCGCACCTTTTACCAGGGCAAGGATCGACCGGACTTCACAGATCGCAGCTCCTGGACGAAGACACCAAAGACCGAAGCAGCGGGTCCGAAAGCATGTAGCTCCAAGGACTTGGAGCAGACAGCGCAAGCGAACTATGAGCGGCAACGGGATGAGGAGCAGGAGAGAATTGCCAAAAAGCACAAGAAGAAACACAAACGGGATGAGTCCTTAGTCGAGTTACATCAGAAGAAGTTGCGCAAGGAGCAGCGGGAACGAGTAAGTGAATCATCTAGTATTACTCCTTAAAGTGCACAAATTAAAGTCTCATCTTGTGCAGGAAAAAGAACTGGCTGCTTCCGGATCCAAACCAGAACGGCGTCCTTTTACCCGCGACGTGGACCTGAAGCTGAATAAGATTGATAAGAATCAAACCAAGCAAATTGTAGACAAGGCTAAGATACTAAACACAAAGTTCTCGAGCGGACATGCCAAGTATCTGTGAAACTTAAATTAAGATATAAATATATAATGTAAAGAATACAATTAAAACTAAAATACATATTTTAATGCGTCGATAGTTTCTGTTGCACTTAACGCTGTGGCGGCGGCTTGGGCTTAGGTATTTTGGACAGCAACATTTGAATTTCGTCCTTCTCCTTCCAATCCTTCCACAGCTCATACAGATTGACAATAGCTCGCACAATTTCCTGCACCTTGTCCAAGTCCACATTGAGCTCAGCGAACCACTGTTTGGTTGCATCCTTTTGCAATATAACACAAGCAATTTGCAGACAGGCAATTGCGATCTGAAAGTCATTGAATAAATATTTGAATAAGCAATACTCTAGGACTATAAATCCGAAATGGTTCACCTGATATGGCGGATAGAGCAGGCAGACATCTGTGCGCAGCGAATCGTTTACTATGCGCCAGCTGAGTGTTAACAGCTGATCCTCCTGACCCATGTCTTGCACGAGCTGCAGCAACGGTCGATACGGCTGGAACACGATTAGACAGCAGTCAAGATTCTCTAGTAGATAAAACTCGCACTCGAGTATGTGATTGGTGCGATAGGGAAACTCCTGGGTGTACGCATAGCTAAACTTCGTCTTAATGGCCGACTGGCAAATGGAGATGAGGCGCGAATTGGATATGACACCAAATTCCTCCACCTTTGAGGCCAGCAAAATGCAAGTGGGCGCCAGGAGTAGCGGATCGATGTTCTTTAATGAGTTGCGCGCATAGAAGCGCTTGAAATACACTGTTGCTGTGGCAATGACCTGCTGGCGCAGTTTCAACTGCTCGCCGAGCACTTGGATGACATTCGCGAAGAATATGAATATCTTTTGATACTCATCCTCGCTGAGCGCGAGTAAATCATTTTGTCGTTCGCGCAACAAATCCTGTTTGTCTAGTATCCATTGCTGTGAGTGCGAGCTCTGCCAGAAGTTGCCCGCCATTGTTTTATCTCAGTCAGTTGGCTTTGCTTATTTCGGCTAGAAGCTAAGCTGTATGGCTATCGTTCTTTTTTCCTTTGTAAACTAAACAAAAATTAATATTCGAAGTTAAGAAAATTTGGAAAACAGACCAAAGCCGCAAAAATCGCGTTGCCAACTTTAGAAAGTGTGCCCAGAGTTGTCAAGTAGCGAACAGCTGATTTGCCACGGCCAACTTAATACTGCATCGAGTTTGTGAAATTTTCAGCAGGCGTCACAACATCGCGAACGGCAACGCAGAACTTTTAAGTTCATTTAAGTGCTTAAAATATTAAATTAATATAAGAAACGATGGCGTTGCGCGTACTTGGAGTTACGCAAAATCTGCGCACATATATGCGTGGTGTTGACCTCATCAAGGTAAGAAAATATATACATATTTGATTACACTCCAGGATTTTAAATTACGTAATTGTAAATGTTGTAAGCTTCGCACTTGCGTTAGCCTGAGTCTTGAGTTTTAAGTGTCTCAAATTAAGAACGATTGTCGCTACATTAGCATGTTTCACCCATAATTCTGCTGTGGGAAATATATCCAAAATAGTTACAAAATTCCTTAAGTCAATTTGAGGTTATGTCGCCAATTGCTCAACCAACAATTAATTAGTTATAAATTATTGTTTTCATTCCGTAGCGTTACAAATCTGCTTTGACCGTAAAGAAGACGCTGTTGAACATACCCGCCACGCAGGTGACCCAACTTGACAATGGCCTGCGCGTTGCTAGCGAAGATTCCGGCGCCTCCACCGCCACCGTTGGACTCTGGATCGATGCTGGTTCGCGGTCCGAGAACGACAAGAACAATGGTGTTGCTCACTTCCTGGAGCACATGGCATTCAAGGTGTGCTAGTTTTTGATCTTACCAAATTATAATGGTATTAAACCATGATTTCCTCCTCTTTATTAGGGCACTGACAAACGCTCGCAAACCGATCTGGAGCTGGAAGTTGAGAACATGGGCGCCCATTTGAACGCGTACACATCTCGCGAGCAGACTGTGTTTTACGCCAAGTGCTTGTCCAAGGATGTACCCAAGGCGGTTGAGATTTTGGCCGATATCATTCAGAACTCCAAACTGGGCGAGTCTGAGATTGCACGCGAGCGATCGGTCATTCTGCGTGAGATGCAGGAGGTGGAGAGCAATCTGCAGGAGGTGGTCTTCGATCACTTGCACGCCACTGCCTACCAGGGCACACCCTTGGGCCAGACCATTCTTGGTCCCACCAAGAACATTCAGTGAGTATCAAAAGCAGGAATTACGCCTCGCATTGATATTATTGCTTAATAATCCTCTGTCTTGCAGATCGATTGGCAAATCCGATTTAACCAATTACATTCAAACGCACTACAAGGCATCGCGCATTGTTTTGGCTGGCGCCGGCGGTGTTAAGCACAACGAGCTGGTTAAATTGGCAGAGCAGGCTCTGGGCCGCTTGGAGGCTAGCCTGTTGCCCGCTGAAGTGACACCCTGTCGCTTCACTGGCTCCGAGGTGCGCGTGCGTGACGATTCACTGCCATTGGCTCATGTCGCTATTGCTGTCGAGGGTTGCGGCTGGACCGATCAAGATAACATCCCACTGATGGTGGCCAATACTTTGGTTGGTGCCTGGGATCGTTCTCAGGGTGGTGGCGCCAACAACGCTTCCAATCTGGCACGCGCCAGTGCCGAGGACAGTGAGTCGAACAATTGAAGCTTATGACGTACGAATTTGTAATCCTTTCATTTTTTTTTTTTGCAGACTTGTGCCACAGCTTCCAGTCCTTCAACACCTGCTACAAGGATACTGGCCTGTGGGGCATCTACTTCGTTTGTGATCCACTTCAGTGCGAGGTAAATTCGAATCCATTTGTTGGTACTTGTATTTTATTTGTTTACTTGCAACTTTTACTGTGTGCAGGACATGCTTTTCAATGTGCAAACCGAATGGATGCGTCTGTGCACCATGGTCACTGAGGCTGAGGTTGAGCGCGCCAAGAATTTGTTGAAGACGAACATGCTGCTGCAACTGGATGGCACCACACCCATCTGCGAGGACATTGGTCGCCAAATACTGTGCTACAATCGCCGCATCCCATTGCATGAGCTGGAGCAGCGCATTGATGCCGTCAGCGTGCAGAATGTGCGCGATGTGGGCATGAAGTACATCTATGACAGATGCCCCGCCGTCTCTGCCGTTGGACCCGTCGAGAATCTGCCCGACTACAACAGAATTCGCTCATCGATGTACTGGCTGAGAGTGTAAGCGATTCCCTGCCGTATTCACGGGAAATATTGTTGTTAGCCGTGTAGTTAAATTGAACGAAAAATTGATGCAAAAGAAAAGTAAAAACCTATAATAAAATACAACCAACAATTAATACTACATTTTTCAGCTCGAATATTTGTTCGTTGTGTTTTATTGATATGACCGACATTATTAATATAGATTTGAGTTGTAGATGTAATGTAAATGTAATCCTAATCGTGCGAATACTTTATGGGAATGCCACTTAGACCTTTTTGCAATTTGGCTGGTTCAGTCTGACCCAGCATCGGGTCCAGTCCCTGCCAAGTGCGATCCTCAAACGTAAGGCCTGTGTCTGTTGTCATGAGCGCCATTTTCGCCTGTGTAGCCACCGTAGTGGTCTCCACTGTGTCATCACCACAGCCAGTGCCACCTCGAATGCGACCGCTGACCAGGCTCACATCCTGCAGCTGCACAGCGTCCGCATCAAAGGCCAGAAAGCTGCGTCCCTCTGGCAGCAGCTGCTTAAAGTCTGTCACATAGGCTTCCGGGTATTTCAAATGCCAGGCTGGATTCAGCGCCATTTCGGCCTCGAAAACCGAAACAATGGGCTTATAGTACTCCTTGGAATTATACATATTGTTAAACGGACACCCAATTAGCACAAAGCAGTCAATCTCCAGGAAATTGGCCAACTTAGCAGGATTGATGCGGCCAACGGAAATCAGTTGCGTCTTAATGCCACGACTTTTAGCCATTGTTTGCAGACGCGTCACCACGTCCAAATATCCAACAGCACTCAAGGTGGCCACAATCAGCCCCAAAGTCTGAGCATCCTTACACTTCTCTATGTAGTAGTATCGTCTTCGAATGTATTGAGCTGTTAGCGGATTTTTGGCGCTCAGCGTAGCTTTGGCACCGTCTAAGATGTGCCACTGCGACGCTGTTGTGGTCAGTGATAAGTTGGCAAAGCGTTGATTATCGCCCCCAATAAAAATGCAGATGCGTTCAGCAGATGATTCAGTTACTTGCTGCTTGCTCTCAGCAGAGTCTTCAGCTGGCAGTGGATAAACCTCGATATACAGCTTCTTTGGACGCAGCACCTCACGCACCTGGCTAAATAATGTATCCTCGCCTTCGGCAAGCTCGGCGTTCGGTGGCTGTTGCTCACCCAGATGATGATAGCCAATGTCCAGGTAGACGCACACCTCACGCTCCTCGCATTCGGGCTGTAGAGCGGCCAGCTGTTGAAGCACCTTTGGCAGCTGCAATGGCAGCACTGGATACAAATAAAGCACCGGCAGGCGGCTGGCTTTGCTGCGGCATGCATTGCCAAAATGTATTACACTATCCGCTTCCACATGAGCCGCAGCTATTTCGTCCACGCAACAGCTGCCATACGTCGTGTCGGCCAAAATGAAAATCTTGCACTCGTCGGAGGCCAGCGTTGTCTGAAGGCAAGTGCTGATGGCGTTGCTGTGCGGCAAATAGTCGTCTGGGAATTGCAGGCAGATCTAGACAATATGTTACAAATGTAGACTCCGTTTGGCAAACTATAGAACCAATCAACCCACCCGCTTGTAACCATTTTGTCGTATCCAACCGATGCTGACTTTCTTGTGCGTCTCGTTCCATATTTGTTCAAATGTGACCGGATGCTCGTCTGGCATTTCGGTCTGGCGTTCCAAGGCCGCTGTGTCCAAACTGGAAAATGCGGATGCTGTGGAACTGCTCATTGTTCTGTAGCTATTGCGCAAAAATCGTAAGATAAACAAAATAAGTGAAAGGTCGATAAGTCACTGCCTATCGATAAGTCTCATTCGTTTTGCAGCTGTCGTTGTACTGCTCTAATACTACTACATTCATAATCAGAAATCAAAAAAACATCGAGTATAATGCCAAAGCGATTAATCGATGTTTTAATGATTCTCCCATAACTGTGTTCAACTGCTCGCCAGGCAACAAGGCAAGCGAATTTTGTCGACACACTGAACAGACATCTTTTTTGTAGCCATCAGACGCGCCAACTAATGCGGATTACGCGCGCACAAAAATCGACATCAAAGGATTTACACGGCATACAAGACTAGATTACAATTGAAATATTTTATTATTGCATATCGCTTAGCTATAAGCAAACAAAATGGATGACTCACGCGAGGAAAGTCAATTTATTGTGGACGATGTGAGTAAAACAATTAAAGAGGCAATCGAGACAACAATCGGTGGCAATGCGTACCAGCACGACAAGGTAAACTACTGGACCGGCCAGGTGGTCGAAAACTGTCTGACTGTCCTCACCAAGGAGCAGAAGCCGTACAAATACATCGTCACCGCCATGATTATGCAGAAGAATGGCGCTGGCCTGCATACGGCCAGCTCCTGCTATTGGAACAACGACACCGATGGCAGCTGCACCGTGCGCTGGGAGAATAAGACCATGTACTGCATTGTCTCCGTATTCGGCCTGGCTGTATAAGTAACAATAAGAACAGCGGCGACGACAGCAAGAAGAACCATACAAATCACTAAAATAACAACTTTAAAAACGGGGGAGGGATTAACAAAGATTGCCTTGCATATGTTTTGCGTGTAAGTTGCAATTATAATTTACTTCTTTTCATTATTAACTTTCTCATATTTTACAGCTCACACACAATGAAATTTATCCGGGTTTCTTTACCCCTTTACATAACAAGGAATCTTATCAAGTTAAAACGACGCGCAAAGCATTGTCGAATTATATGAATAAAAACAAGGAGCAAAATTTCCAAAATGTTTTAGCAAATGTATTATTTTTTCTGACAACAAAACTGCACCAATGTGTTGAATGTGTTACTCAATAATTTCAACTTAAATCTAAATAAATACAAATATATTAATAAATGTAGGAATATATCCTGTGTGTTTGTGGTTGGTTTGAGACTTCCTCATTGTATATTTGGCCTTGAACTCAACTCGGCTCGAAATTGTTTAATCGATGCAATTGCTGCAGTAAAAACAGGGTGTTCTTGTGACTAAAGTGGTCACGGTGGAATTATAACTTTTAACGTTACTAAAGATATAGAATCATATAGTTCTGAATATCGTGTATAACATTCACATATCCAAAGTTTTTTCTTTATTGAAATATAAAACTTTTAAAATTAGCTCTTTATTAAATCAGAATCACCTATAGAGTGATATACAAAATACTACTTTTTGCGCTGAAAACGCCTTGAAACCGTTAGCGCTGGAACCGTGCTGGGCAGCCGGAGGGAAATCACGTCTGAGCGAGATTTGGGGCGTGCATTGATAATGTGGGCATAGGTAATGATGCGCTGCTTGGAGGTGCGCAGGATGCGAGACAAGACGTTGGCGTCCACTTCATACTTTTCACTGATGAGCAGCGCAAGGACAATGAAATGCGTGAGTGCCTTCTCCGTGCTGAACGTAGTGCGTGTGCAGGATCGGGCCACATTGGGATCCGCAAATCGATGTCGCACATCATTCTCAACCTTTTCCGTTATGCGCGATAGCTCAACATGTTTCATTTGACGTTTGCGCAGTGAAATTAGCGATTGCAGTGCATCCATGTAGATGATTAGTTTGATGTGGAGAAAGTCTACCTTGGAAGTAATCTCCTTTTCCTGTATGCGCTTGATGCACTCACGCAGATAGTCCGACTCAATGCTGAAAATATATATATGAATTAGAGGCGCAGAGATACAGATTTATGGGGAGTCATGTGCTTACGGTAGGTTCTCATATGATGTGGCATATACACTCTTGGCTTCCTCGTCCAGACGATCGAGCAATGTTTGCGGCACCACATCCGTCACGTCGTAGACATCGCTTACTCTTGTTGCAGCCTTATCGTACTTGGGCACAATGGTTGCCAGGTATGCTGCATTGTTAGTGTCTACCTCGGGCAACGTGTCATCATCTTCATCATCGCCCACGTTGCGCACTGAACTCTGAACTGTTTCATCCAGATCCTTACGCATCACATCCACATTGACCATCATCTGCTCAGAGTTGGCCAAAAAGCGCGATGTCTTGCGTCCGCCAAACTCCTTTAGCAACTTTTTCGTTGCAAGGTCTTTGCTCAACATCGGCTGAGTTGGTTGTGTGTCCAACTTTTCATATATATTGTTGGAGAGGAGCGCCTGCTGCATTGGCACAATCGTCGCTTTGTTGGTGGATTTGTTCCGTATGCAAATGTATGTATCATATTCCTGGGTACCTTGCAGATCGCCTACGTAGACATTCTCACCGGCCACAACCAGTGCTCGCTTGCGTGGATTTCGTCCCTTTGTATCTTCAACCAAAGTGAAATCCGCGCTGGCCCCCAAAGAACCATTCTGAAAATTCACTGAAAATTCACCCTCACGGGTTAGTCAGCGGCACAATGAGATTGCAATATGCACTTACGCATTGTGGGTAAACCTGAATCGCGAACGCGATTGTAAACAGTTTCAATCAGTATCTTTTCATCCATTTTATTGATTAAATAATAACTTAGATTTTAAATAAAATTTGTGTATGCCGTCGGCACGTGTAAGAATTACAAACAGCAAACAGCTGATGTGCGAGTTGCCAGATGGATGCTGCTTTCAGAGTTGCCATAACGCTGTTGCACTGCAGCTGATATTTAAAATATGGGTTTTCTGCTACTTTAAAAATCGCCTGTGGATTCTATGGATTTCGAACAGCTTCGGCGTTGATACTAAAGCCAGAAAAGTTGTAATGTTTGCTCTTCACAATTTTCACCACTTGCTGTAATATTGATTGTGAGCTTAGAATATTTATCCATGCTGTAGAGATTTTAAAGTGTCTACTCACAAGCACTAGTTTAATGAGAAATACTGCGAATGTGAGAAAATTGATGCTCAAAAGAGCAGCTTCCGGTGGAAATTCCAAATTCGATTCATCCAGCAGGCCGCGTCTTCGACGTCTGTGCCGCTCCGTTGGTTGCCACAGTGCCGAGAATTGTTCTTCTGTGAAATAAGTTTGCATGTATATAAGGCCAAGTCTTGAGTACTTTTAATACGCACCAATGACTTTCATCAGATTGTCGCGCAGTCGCTTTAATAATTTAATTTTATTTTGTATATTAAGCGATGATTTCGTTATCCATGTGCTCTGCATGGATTTCAGAAACTTTAAAAATCCCTGCATGCTGGGCAATTGTAATTGCCCATCATCCTCAGATTGTTCAGCGCTCCCAGATGGTTCTGTGACCGAATCCTCAGCACTCTCCACATGCGATGAGTGACGTCGCGATGTAGTTTCCACTATTGGGGGCAACACCACATCGAAATCCACTGGCGGCATATCCGTGCTTTTGTTCACTATCAACTTAGTCCTGGCATTAATCACCTGACTGGTATTTGGTACCACAATATGTGCACTGTTCTTCAGCCCGCCCGCATCGCTGACTATGAAGGGATTACTGTGACTATTGCTATTGCTCTGACTGAGTCCAAACCGTTCGCGCTGATACTCGATCCACACGGCGCTGGGTGTTGTGAATCCTTCCTCAATATCCTTACCCAGCTGCTTAATGCTCCCCTGGTTGCCGACTGGTCTCGTCTGGCTTTGTGATATCTCCACCCATTCAGTAATTCTTAAGGGAAACATTGCTAGCAGCAGCAGGCACAACTTAATCACATGGAAGCGTCTCATGCTGATTGTCAAACGTTTGCAAGGCGACTGCTGGAAAAAGTTGGCAACAGAAACAGAAATATGCAGTTTTTCTTAAAAGGGTGTCAAGCGTTGCAAGCCAGTGATTTGAGGCACAGATAAACATGAATTTATTTTCAAGCATTAATTTCTTTGTATTATTTATTTATCTATTTGTGTTGCAATTATTTTTCTCTCCCTTTGTCGCAATTTCAATTGGTTCTAAAATACGAGTACAGCTGAGCGTTGCATACGTTTCCTGTTTTTGTTGTTGCTGTTGGTCTAATATATTTTAAAATATTGTATGCATATTTATTTTTAAGTACTGTATTTCGTTAGATATTATGTTAAAGCTATATACTAGTTTTGATTCTTAAGAAAATTTAGCACAGAGATTTCATTTATAAAAGTTATTTGAAAAAGCGTGAGAAATATAATTTGATCATAGGTAAAATGTGAAAATGTGAAAGACACATCGAGAACTCGTTAATGGGGTCATAAAAAAAACAGAAATTTCAAAATGCATGCACATGTACATTCATATAAATATATCTAAATTTTGACCAGTTATGCTGTGTTATCAGTTGTATTACTTATAAGTCGCTGATAGCTTATCAGCTTTTGTTCTCCGACAAGGTGCTAATTAAAATTTATGGTAATTTACAGTCTGATAATATGTGTTGGGTATGTAAGTAGTAAGTATTAACAAAAAAGCTATGATGAGCGAGCGGATGCTATTTGATGTGCTTGCAGAAATGGAAACGCATCCACTTCAGCGCCTTGTCGCCAATGGCCTCCACTTTCGGCGAGGAGCTGGAGAGGCGATGGCAGCCGCCACAGTTCGATGGGGATGGATAGCTTTCGTTGGGCACACTATGGCTGCCGGCCAGTGGCTGCATCAGTTCATTATCAGCTAGTTTTGTCGCTGCTCCAGGTCAAATATCGCTGGCGCTGTCCCAGCGCACATCATCCGCCTCATGGGTGAGATAGCGTCCCAGCCCCACCTGCGTCTCCAAATTGCGCAGGTCCCTGTACGTCTGTTTATCCTGCAGCCAGTAGTGCATCAGACTCTTGTCGCAAGTATATCGCTTGCGCTGCTTCACTTGCAGCAGGTTGTTGATGAGGTCAATGGCTGGAAACAACATAGGTATAAGAATTTAAAAAAAAGAAACTGTGACTCAACTTACCGTTTGAGGAAATTTCCTTCCACGGATTGGGCGGATACATGAAGGCAGCATTCTGTATCTGATCGTTAATATCCTCCTCCTCATTAAAGGGAAAAGTTCCGCTGAGGCTCACATAGATGATCACACCCACGCTCCACATGTCCAGGGAGCGATTGTAGCCCTTGTTGCGTAGAACCTCTGGAGCCAGGTAGGCGGGCGTACCCACGACCGATCGCCGGAAGGACTTCTCGCCAATGATACGAGCATAACCAAAATCACAGAGTTTCACCTGAGGAAATTCTGCATCTGAGGAGAGGAGCACATTCTCCGGCTTCAGGTCACAGTGCACAATGTTCTGGGAGTGCAGATATTTGAGCGCAATCAGGATTTGAGTGATCAGAAACTTGGTCACACGCTCGCTGAGTCGTCCGCGTGAATGTGAGAGTATCATCTCCAGCATGTCACCCTTGAGCTTTTCCATGACAACGAATATGCGCTCAGGTGTCTCGAACATGCGCTCCAGATTAACGACGCCGCAATGGGTAATGTTCTGGAGTATGGCCACCTCGTTTTTCAGCTGTGCCTCCTGCTTGGTAGGAAAACGCAGCTTGTCAATGACCTTGATGGCCACTTCGCGCTTGGTTTTTTTGTGCACACCACCGTAGACGACACCGAACTGGCCGGAGCCGAGAACCTCGTCGGGAAAGATCTGATACAGCTGGCCCATATCCTGCACCTGCTCCTCCGACTCACAACACTCTGTGGGGTAAGTCAAGAACAATTCTTCGTAAATAATATGTTAAGAAACTAAAAATAATGATTTTTGAATTTTCTTCTTTCTCAATAATATCTCTAGTCAGACACAGTCCCAACATTCTTTCGGTATAATGTATATTTGTGTATTTATGTACATTATTAAAAACAAGTCAACGAATTGAAAGGAATTTCTAAATTGTAAATTACGTATTTAGAATATATATAAAAATTTGGTTTGAAGGATAGGTGAAAAATTTAAAGTCTCTACGAATTTATAGCGACGGAGGTGGGATAGACAACTGGGCAGATAGACAGACGGGCATCATTAGATCGCTCTTGCTGCTGATCTTTATCAGAAATATATATACCTATAATGGTTAAGAATGCAACTAACGTAGATTTATTTGCTGATTAAAAGCAGGAAGCAATTCAGCTAGGCGATTGTATTTTACGTGTTTAGGAGCTACTCACGTGTATTGGTGACATGCATGTAGGCCTGTCGGATGCTCGTCTCCCAGCTCTTGGCGATGTCAGCACCGATGCCACTGTCCGGCGGTGGAAGGCGCACAGCATGATCGTTGCCCACGCCCTGCTGTGGATCTTGGCCGACGTAATAGGTGAGATTGGTCGTGCACAGTTCAAAGCAATAGTTGCTATCGGGTCGTGGATCGCGATGCGTTTCAATCGAGAGCAGCTCCGCCAGCGGGATTTCCTTGTGGTACTTGCTGCCCTGCTCCGAAATGAACAACGTTATGGTCTTGGAGTCCATGCGCCAATAGTAGCGCTTGAGCGCTTTGTCCAATGAGGTGTAGTGCACCAGCCAGCCCTCCTTCAAGGCTTGGCCGCCGCGCTTCTTTGTGTGCTTCACGGACTGAACGATTCGCATTAGGGGAATGTTGGCGCTGGGTGAGGAGGACGATGAGGATTGTGATTGCTCCGACTGGCCATCGTTTGATTTGGTGTCACCGCCAGTACTGTCATCCCGGCCACCATTGACCAGCTCTGGTGGTGAGTTCTGGGCATTTGTCAACGCCTTTGGCGCTTCTCGTGGTCGCCCAGCTACCAGATTTGTGCCGCCCGAGGTTTTGTTATATTTGGCGAAGTCTTGCGGCGGACCGTCCTCAAAGTCACTGTCATCGAACTCCTCCCTGAAGAAGTTGTCACGGTCCTTGCGCGGCGTCCCATCGTTAATCTCCGCCTGCAATTGACTGAGCTGCGCCTCACCCGTACAATCCTGCGGCACCTTATCCATGCACTTCTTGTGAGTATTGTACTGGCAGTCGCGGCACTGTAAGCCCTGCTTGAACAGCCCCTTCAGCAGCTTCTTGCACAGCTGACAAACGGTGGGTATCCCATAGGTGTGCACCATAAATGTGTGTGGAATGCGGAGCACAGTGAGACCATTTCGACTGCCCGAAGAATGGGTGCGTTGATGGCGGGCGGCGAAGCCGGGTATATTCTATATATTAAAAATAATTGTTTAGAAGATTTCACGAAAATCATCAAAGTAAATTGGTAAAATTGCATATTTAAAAACTATATATAAAATAAAAATAAAATAAACTTAATTAACCCCATTCTCGATTTAATTTCTAGAGATAGTCGGCAAACTACAAACGAATAATTATATAAACAAGAAATAAAAAAAAAAATAGTCTTCTAATTTCTATTATTATTACGGTTGACCCTCAATGTCTGCACCTAAATTTAAAATTTTCCACGGCTAAACTAACTGTTCACTAAACTCAACTTAAGTGTTCTCTAAACTAACTGTTCACCAAACTCAGCTTAATTATTGAATTAAGTTTGAACTGACTGAAGCGGTTTTTGTTTTTAGTTTCCACAACGAGTATTTAAATTAACAGAGAATAAAAGCCAATTGAAATTTTTACTTAAATATAATGAATGTTTATTCAAATGAAAATAATACAAAAGTTAAATAAAAATTGCAATAAACTAATTAAAAAAATGTTTTAAATACTCGTAGGGAGACCCGTTCACCGTTGACCCGTTGACCATTATCGGACAACAAGACAAACACACATATTTATATATATACATACATATGTATACATATATATATTTCTACATATTTCCTATTTGACATTTTGTGACCACATGTCAATTTTTAATAATATCATTCATAAGCTCCGACATGCGTTTTACCAGAGAGCTGCTGGAGTCCTGTCGACCCGTCGACTCCTCGTTGGAGACAAGCGACTGCTGCGAGCTTCCGGATGGGCTGCGGGGCGGGTGCAACGTAAACGAGCGTCGCGATGTGGCATCACTCGAGCGGTTGCAGTTGTTTGGTATTTTCACCACACATCGCTTGTGATAGTTCTGACCGCAGCCTGTGTGTGCATGTATATGAAATAGTAGTGGAGGCCACAATCAAGTTAGTTTTTATGAGTGTGCGTGTTGCAGTGTGTGTTTTTGAGTGATTGAATACGTGTGTGTGTGTGTGTGTGTGTGAGTGTGTGTCAGTTGGCAAGCCATACATACCATCGCATTTGAGTCCTTGACGCACCAGACCAAACAGCATCTCACCGCAAAAATCACAGAAAGTGGGCGCCTTATAGGAATGCACGTTCAGGCAATGCGGCTTCAGTGTTGGCATTTCCGACGTCGGATAAAGGATAGCTGTATAACGGTATGGATGGGATATTGCTGGTGACACTTCTTCTTGTTAAATAGTTAAAGTATATTTCATTTTCCTTCACCCGTTTGTGTGTATATATATGTATCTATGAGGGTGTGGAATACATAAGCTACTTACGACTGGCTGTTAATACAATTTCCACCAAGGTCTCGTCCACAACTTCCGCTGCGGAATTGATAATGTGCAGCACATTGGGGGTGCTATAATCGTGTATAAAGAGCAGAATGCGCTCGGACAGATATGTGAGTCCACTATCTGGTATCTAAGGGGAATCACAGAGAAAATTCTGTTAGCGACGCCAATGTGAAGTTTTTGCTTAAATTCAGTCATTTTGCATATGGGTCTAATTATCATATGATATCATATCATATCTTAATTGATTGTGCGATAAGATTCTGTTTAACAGTTGCTCCAACACATATTCATATTTATGAACACACAGAAGTTATATTGATATCAATTTATATAAGGCAACAGATGCACTGTTATTTCTGTGCTATCAAGTCAGATCAACTGTGTTACGCTTGAAATACCCTTTGAACGTTTAAGAAGAGTTTTAATTAATATTCTTATTAGTATTATTATTAATTTAATCAATATTTCCAATGTATATATCTTAATCTGCATGGATAAAAGTATTTTCTATCGATCTTTTTTTCATAATTCGTATAAGAGGTCTTGGTATTTGATTGGGAAGCATTTTGTTATTGGAGAAAGGATGTATGCCACTGATTTGTAACTCTTCCTGATTACTCAGTACACATTACCAAATTGGTAACATAGTCATCATAGCCCATTATTTAGTATGGACATTGAAAAATGATACTTGTGTCAGCGAGAGCAGCTGTCAGAGCTCAACTAAGCTTCAGTAAAGTGCTACTCGGCCAGTCTGCGAAAACGTTGCGCAACTAAGGCTCCTGATTGGGGCAGGAACTAAAAGGAACTGAGTCGCAGCTGCCAGCTGGTTAATTGAATTGGTCATGGATAACTGCGCACAACGTAAATATATATATAAAACTATATATATATATATATATATATATATATATATAAATATGTGTGCGTGTGTGCAACTCTGACTTACTTAATGAAATTAAGCAATTATTTAGCACACATAAATTTATTAGGTACACAGACACACACACACACACACACATGTGCCGCTGGGACATGGATAACGATGGTCTGTTGACTTGGCCGCGTTCCGCCTGCGCGGACTGTGAAAATATTGACTAGAGTTGTGTCCGCCTTTTGCATAATTAAGTCAGCAGATGGTCACCCGTTTAGACCACCTTATTTGGCTAACAACGCCCACCAAAACCTACCTTGGTGTTGATGAAATCGCATGCCAAATCCTTGAGAGATTTGAGCGTGAGCGCATTCACCGGCACACAGACTGCATCGCGTATGCTGCCAAACTGAAAGAGGAATGTCACCTCCGGCCCCTCCATGATGACGGGCACGCTGCCAACGCCAACGCTAACTCCACTGCCGTTGCTGCTGTGATGGTGCTGATGTCTTTGAGCCACGATTTCGCCGTAATACGCTCCGGCTCCGGGTTGTCCGGGGTCGTTGCGATGCTATGCGGTGGGTTGGGGTATATCTCAATAAAAATTTCGTTCACTGCTGGCGTCACAAATGTCAAGGACGAAATATCTTTATTCCGTTTCGTCCTGTTATTGTTATTACTTTAGTTTGTGTTGCGGCTGTTATTGTTGCCACTGGACGTTTGGATGCAAAATTGTGATTGGCTTCGGATTCAGTTGGTGGCGGCGGGTTTGCGGTTTATCACTGCTAATGGCGCAGTCAGATGCGGTCTTAATGAACGCTCTGCGAGACAGCCATTTACGGAATTCAGAAAATTGCTACAAATGTGATTTAAAAATAGAGCATTATTTATATAGTTTTCGATTTGATTGACTTTTATTGTGAAAAGTCGGACAAAAAAGATACAACATTAAGTCATTAAAAACGAAGTAAAATTTGTATTGTTTGACGGCGAAATGCAAATGTGTTGAGAACATAAAATAAATCCACAGACAAAGAAAAATAGTATGCATGAAATAAAAGTGCATTCACTTATTTTGTGTTGATTAAGCACACCGATACGCTCTTGAATATACATGTATACCATATGTTCATTTTTATGAGCAACAGATGGTATACATATGTATATACATATTTGTGTAAATTATGATTATTACGAATTTAAAATTATTTTGAGAAAGATTATCTTGCCTAATCTGTATGGAGAAATTATTGAATGTATCTTCTAATATGAAGAGAGTGGTAAAGATTAAATTTCACCTGGCCTGAGAATCATTAATTATCTAATTATATTAAGACAATTCAGTCGCAACCATTTTGAAGAATTCGTAAGTTAGGTCATGGAACGTGTATCTCAAGCAATGGGGCTAAAAATAAACGCTAATTTCATTACGTCGCGATGTAGGATTTCGATTAGGTAGGTGCACATTAAAAAATGTGTAATTGGGATTATTAAGAAAACCGGTTAGCAAATCATTAATAGATAAATCAAGCTATCGGCACATTGCTTCAACTTGCATACAAGTAATTGATTTATTTTAATTAATTTCAAAAAATCTTCCATGTATCGAATAGTTGTATAGAAAATGGGGAAACATGCAGAGAGATAGAGAGAGCGGTAAACGGAAGAGGGAGGTGTGTACATATGTATAGTTCATTAATATATATATATATATATATATATGCATGTATACACGCATGTATGTAACAAGCAAAACAAGAGTCTCGAGTCAGCGAAATGAAAGCCAAGCCAAGAAAGAGACTCAAGCAAAGCGGCAGACAAGCAACTTTCTAAATTTTTAAGTAGGTGTATAGAGTGTAAATGTTTTTGTTGCTGTTGCTGTTGCTGCTGTTGTTGCTGCTGCTGCTGCTGCTGCTGCTGCTGCTGTTGCTGCTGTTGTTGCTGCTCTTTCTGTTGTTGCTAGATGGCACAGGGATAAGCGTAGAAACCAAGCCAAGTGCGTTTCGTGTTTCAATTGAAGCTGGATTGCTGTATTGCTGGCTAGCCGGCCAAATGGGTGAGGCATCGAGAGTTCGAAACACTTCAAGTGGCTGACAGAATTTGGGCAGCAAATGACGCAGCACTAAGCCTTCAGCCAAGACTGGCATTTTACACATACGCGTTAAGCGCACTCACACACAGACGAACACAACACAGCATTAAATCTTCTGGGTATCCATGAGATACAAGCAGCTTTGATTTTTTGACATTTACATAACCCTGAGCTGTCGCAATTTCAATTGTTTTCAATCATTTCGCTAGACTCTGTTCTTAAAGCATTTTATTTGTATTAAAAGCTCTAGTTTCAGAGTAGACCGCACTTTGTGACTAACCCGTTATATCGTTGTCGTTTGTCTTGTTGTTGCCTGTTTGTTCGCTGTTGATGTTCTATGCGCTGCAATTTGACGTCAGTGCCATTGCCGCAGCGGCACGTTCTGAGTTAACTAAGCCAAAAGAGCAACTGACTTGGCCAACTGACTGAAAATGCGACACTAGCAGCAACAGAAACACCAACAGCAGCAGCAGCAGCACCAACAGCAGTTGGCAGTGGAAGTGGCAAAAGCCAACTCAAAACCCGTTTTACTACACCAACACACACATACATACACGTATATAGAACAAACGAAAGCGCAGAGAGAGAGAAAAAGAGAGTGAGAGAGAGAGAGAGAGAATCTGTGTGTGTGAACCCAAGAACCAAAGCAAAAGCACTCGACCCAGCACGACAACATGCCCCCGCACACCGCCTTCACCAACTGCTACACCCGCCCCACATTGTTCTATGCCTCCTATCGGTTTATAGCTCTTCGCCCCATAATATTCGCCACTTTGTTTGTTTCCTTTGTTTGTTTGTTGTAACGACCGTTGCTACCGCCGCTGCCTTAAAATAATCAACTAACATTGTTGCTGCCGCTGCTCCATTCCGATTTTGCACTTTTTCTCTTTTGTTCGAGCGCCCTTCTACGCCACTCTGAGCCCATTTTCTTTCGCTGTCATTGTCAAGGCTGTAACGAAAACTACCTGTGGTATCTGATAAACGACTTTCATTGCGACATCGCGCTTACCCATGGCCTAGAGATGCGCATGTGATGTCCGAAATCGATATATCTTTCGATTCGAATTCGATCATGCTTCCTGTGAGCAACTATCTCAAGATATGAAAACCCAAATACCCAATTAAGTAATTGTCTATTACATATTCTAAGTAATCTCCGAATTTCACTTGCACGTGCACAAAATGTTTTCATTATTTATATTAAATATTACTTGATTTTATTAAGCAAATGTGTGTTAATCGGTATTCAAAGATTTTAGAACCAAATAATGCATTTAGTGTTTATTAGTTATGCGACAGAATCGGAGATATAAGAAAATTAATCTATATTGATTTAGAAATTTGTATTAATTACTTTCGTATACGTGATGGGTCTATTGATACCTTTCCAATGTGATAATAGTCGCAAGTTATTTAATTACTCCCATCAAAAGTCTTTATAGTTTGAATTATTTTTGTTATTGTTATGGATTTGATTTGAGAATTGCATTCATTAAATATGTATTTTGCGATTTAATTTTGAATAAATGGCCTAGCTGCAGTTTGCAATGCATTTATTATTGCAATTTATTTACTCAATCGTGTCAATATTCTACAGCGAATTTCTCAGAATATTTTTGCACAGACCCAAAGAAAACAATGATTGTCTAGACTATTATTATATTATTTTTAATTTTGGAGGATGTGAGAATTAGATCTGCAAATAGTGGCACTATTTACTTCGCCTGTATTTTGCTACTTAGAATTGAAAATGACACCAAAAGTTTCTCGCTTTTATTTTGTTTTTTGTTTTCTTTCTATTTTTTTTGTCTTATTTTTAGCTAAGAGGCCATGTCCCGAACATGTATGCTCACATGTTTATTTGTTCAAATATTATTTCGATTCTTTATTTCACATAAGGCAAACAGAAATGAAAGCACCAACTTAGCTGGAATCATATCGCGTCGCCCGCTTTAGCTGATAAGGCGATATGCAGTGAACGACAGAGATAGACACATAGAGGGGGAAGAGAGAGAGATAGAGAGAGGGAGAGGGCGCTTGGCAATGAATGGCATCATCATCGATAGATAATTAGTAAGGTGATAATGGGGCCACTCAGAGTGAGATGCTGTTACTGCTGAAACGCCACAAGTTCAAATTCCAATGTGGGTGGAGACAAAGGGCCAACAAAAGCCATTAGCTGATGGGTGGTTGGACGAAGGGGGACGGAGATGAAGAGAGCACAAGAGAGAGAGAGAGAGACAGAGAGAGAAAAAGGTAGAGAGAGAGAGAGAGTGAGTGGAAAACTCATAAATCCAATTCAGTGTTGATGTCAAGAATGGGACTCATTCTGACGCACTGGTCATAAATACCAAGGACAAGGAATAACTTGAACGTGTTTTCTTTATTTGTTTGTCTTTCTAGCCACGCTCCACTTCTATGAAGATGGACATGGACATGGACACGGACACGGACATAGATATTGAGAAGGAGCATACGCGGCACGGGCGCATACAAACATTTACATTGCATTTACAAACAGCAACAGCAATAAAATGACACATACTATATATTAAAGCCAATGGGGCACTTCATCACAATCTCTGAGGCAATGCCAGCTTAGACAAAAAAAACACAAAACAAAAACTCATTCATCGAAACCATGTTTATAGGCTTGTTCGACTCGCAAAAGTTGTCGCTCATCTTGTGCACTTTTTGTTGTTGTTATACATTTTATAATTTTCGTGAGAAATATCATCGTTTATTTATTTGAGTGTGTGATTTTCGCGATACTGTATTGTTATATAAATGTTCATTCGTTTTCGCTATTTGTACTTTATTATTCAAGACAAAACGAAAACGGAGAAAAACATGGTCTGTCGTCATTTGCTTGGTCAAGTTTTTCGCTCATCTAATACATATATGAAATGCTGGCAGCTTGCATGAGCATATATTTATGTATATGCAAGTATATAAATAATGCTTGTTGTAGTAGCCGTATACTTGTACACTTGAAGCGAATTTCTTGCAATTAATTTGAATAATTAATATGCACTGCCAACAGAAATACACACATGCACACACACACACACAAACGGAGAGAAACAAACACACAAACACACACACACACACACACACACTCAGGAACAACAACGACACACCTTCACTCGTGGCCCATTTTGGCCAGGCGCGGATTCTTTAGAATTTCAAATTTTCTACTGTCAACGCGACCGCTTGTGGCATCGTCGGACGCGTCGTTTGGGGCACACGTTGTCCCCAATGTGGCAAAGCTAACGAGGACAATTGGCACGTTTGTACTTTAGCTCGCTTGCCGCGCAACTGATACAAAAAACTAAAGCCGAATGCCACCAAAATCCAAAATCCAGAAAGCATCGCCAGCTCAACTCATTTCATATTTACTCTTCCAGTGCTAAGCGCTCGTTTGGCTCATTGCTGCTCCCAGAGTAGCACAGAGAGAAGATACAGAAAGAGAGACAGAGAGCGATATTGAGAGAGCGCCATTTGTGTTGTTTACGATATTTTGACGCAATACACTTACGATTCTTGTTGTTTGCTGCTGTGGACCCCTGTTTTGGACGCGTTTCCTTCATTGTTGCGTATTCGTTTTGTTTATTTATGTAATTTGTTGTTGCGTTTTGGGCATTCAATTTTTGTTTACATCGGCAGGCGATTGCCGCTTAACTCAATTGCCCCTTTTCACAGGTGTCTGTGATTGTAGAGTTCTAACGAAAGAGAGTGGCGCAAGTGAAAAAGAGCAATTGCGGCTTACCAAGAGGGTTGTCAGGGTTTTCTTAGAAATAAACATTTTGATTGTTTTTTGTTCTAAATTGAATGAAAAAATAATAGTATCCCATGTAATATTATGTAAAATCAAATTCGTCTCTGGTATTTGGGTTTTCGATTCCAGTTCAATTTTGTAATCCATTTAGCCTCTGCTTAGGTAATCATTTCTTTTTTCCCAAATAAATCACGACGTATGGGTAATATTTGGCAGCGCCTGAAGAGCCTTAAAGAGTTTGAAAGCATAATATGCGCTCTTCTCCGCCCTTAAAGAGAGTCAAGCTCTTTTTCTTTTCGCTGCTCTCACGCTTTTCGTAACGCCATAAAGCTTTTCGTACACTCAACAAAATTACTTATTCGCAACGTGATGCTTATTACAAACTAAAATATTATCCAATTTTTACACATTTTAGAAAGTGAAACAGCATTAAAAATTTCAAAAATTGTTTGTTTTCCTATTCGCTTTAGCCGCGTTGGTTTGTGTTCCCTATTCGTCCCTAATTGAGGCGCGTAAAATATAACGGAAATATAAGCGGAAACGTAAAGCTTTGCAAAATATGGAAATGGCAACAACGTAATCGCTTTGCCACGCTAAGAGCTTTTCATTTTCAGCAAGCGTGCAATTACTGAGTAAAGCACAAAATTAAACTGGCACACGAAGCAACTTCAAAGAGGAAGCGCAAAATTGTGCCAGCAACACATGTCGCACCCAGTGTTTTGGCCGTGTTGTGGGTGGCTGGCCGAAGGATGTTGGAGTTGTAGGCAAAAAAAAGTGGCGCACAAAATATAATAAAGAGATTTTCCATAGCATACAAAGCAGCAAATTGGTTCATGCCTCCGATATGGGTCGCACATTGTGCGAGATTCTAATCGAAATCGGTATTCGCTGAGCAAAAAATAATTTGCTTGGTATTTTACGATTCTTTACGCTTAGTGCAGATAATTTTACTTATATTGCTTTATATCGCTATCTATTGGCCTTTGACTTGCTGTTTTCGATAATCAGCAGCAACAGTTTGTTGGCACGCTTCAGGATTCAGACGTGAGATAGTTAAAAGGACCGAGAAACTGAGAGCCACTTTGCAATTAGCTGCCTCATATGACACAGTCATTAGAAAGTGCTCGATCTAAGACACTTGTGTTTAAGAAGTTGACGTCGCTAACTTAATTGCTTAGTTGCTGGGGTCTTTCTTGGGCTCAAGTTTGAGGTATTTGGTTAATGATGTTTCAAATTAGTGTCAAAGCAATCAAAATAATTAAACATATTTTGTCGGCCTAAATTCGGTACGCACTACAATGGAATTTTTGTATATTTAGTTTTTGAAGGCATTTTAATGAATCTTAAAAATTTCCCATCTGCTTTGCGTAAAATCTCATCTTAGCAATTTCAAATATACTTTATTTGCTCAGCCGTAAGAGCAAGGAGATTAGCTGAAATGCCTTAGTCTAGAATATGTTTTTTGATATTGAAAGGAAACGGAGTGGTTCGACTTGTTTTCAGTTATTTGATGCCGCGAACTAAAATACCTTTATATAAAGTATTCGTTAGCAAAAAAAAAAGAAGTAAATTGCATTACATACATAAAGTCAACCTTTTAACCAAATATTATGTCGTGCATAAATTGGCATATAATAAATATTAAGTAGTTCATGTACATAAACATTGGGATATACAAACCTTGAGTTGACCTTTAAAACGTTTTGAATAAATTCATAGAATGGGCATCATCAGTCACACAGAAATGCGGCAGACATATGGTGATTTTCTAATTGAGCGCTCCTCGTAAATCTGTGCTTTTGACGGGTTCTTGTGCTTGCCTTTCATACTATGTGCATATGTAGAAAATTTCAAAAGAATAATACACAATTTCAGCATATTCTGTTAGCATCAAACATTAAATTTACATATAATTTCTATGAGTAAAACCTCGAGAGCAGTCTCAGCTTCAGTTGCAGACACTTCAATTTTTTTTTTTTTTGGTGGGGGGGGGGGGGTTCTAAGTGGCTCAGGGGGCTGGGACGTGGTGGTGATGCTGCTAATGCGGCAATTGTTAAGCCGAATGCAAATAGATGTTGAAGTTGCAGGCAGTCTCCTGTCTATGCCACGTCCGCGTGCACCACATAAATCACTTCCCGGACTCGGGAAGCTGGAGCCCTCTCGCCATGGTGCATGCCTCTTTGTCGACTGTGAGTCTGGTAACGCGCTGCAGCGTTTCAATGGTTTGCATATACAATCTCTTGGCTAATTCCTTGTCCTGGCCAGCCTCCGAAGTTGGCGCAATTTCGCAGTCACTGCATGTTGCCAGGCAATGTGGCACACAAGAAAAAGAAAGAAAAAAGTAAGATGCAAGTGGGAAAGAAAGTGGCATCAGCCGGTTCCGGCAACAGCAAACTCACTTGAAGTACTCGCCAGTTACTTGCTTCAGCTGGGGATCCGTGGCCAGGCGTATGGCACTCTGGGCGCCCTCAAAAGCATTCTTCATGAAGAGCCACATCCACGGGTAGGTGATCACCTTAACGCAAATGGCCGACATTAGTGGTGAGCTGAGTTTTCGTGTTCGTGTGGCATCAAAAGGGAAACAAGAAACAAAAGTTAACTAATTTCATTTCCATTGTAATTAAAACACAAAACAATTGGCATAATACAAAGTGGTCGAAATATAAATACTCTATGTGATTTGAGAGTAATCAAATACTTCAATAATTTAAATTCGAATTTTCTCAGTGATCCTATTATTCGATAATTTGGTGGTCGATAGTGGGCAGAAAAAAAATACTTTTTTGAATTTAATACTTATTTGAAAAAGTTGACAACTTCAGCAGAGCATCTTCAATATGCCATGGGTATAGTGTATAGAAGATTCGTGAAAAATCCATGAAAATTAATGTTTTAACTGACATTAAGTTTAATCTAAGACATATAACTGCCACAATGGTCGGAATGAAACCCTTTTGTAATTCAAACTTTTCTTTTCACTCTGTTGTGCATATTTAAATTCGAGAATTAATTGCTTCCGAAATGGATAAATTACATTCATTTTTGACTGGTCTGTAAGAAGAAAAAGGTTCTCCCAAGTTCGAGTAGGGTTTCGCACTGATAATCTGATGACAATGTGCTTCTGCTACTTAATGCGAGTAACTTTAACAATATCCCTGGTCATTGTTGTAATTTCATTTTAATTATAGTGACAAGAGACAACAATGTAAGCACAGAGCCCACTTTGGGGCATACTTAAATGGAACGTGCGTCAATTCAACTCTCCTGCCGGTCAACAAATAAAAATTAAGTATGCGCTATGCAGAAGCCTTCTTCTCTAAAGCTGGAAAACCAAGTCGCGCCCAATTTGCTTAGCTGTACTTATTTGCTGCTGCTGCCAATAGTCGTATCCACTGGCAGGTTCACCGACTCTTGAACATAATAAAACGATAAATAAATAATTAATGCGTTTAACTTTTCCATTTACGCTTTTCCGTGACTTGAGCATTAACTGCTTTTCATTTTCATTCATTTCATACTAAGGCAGGCCACACACAATATATACACACACACACACACACACACAAATGCAGCCACACACAAAAGCGCGTCAAAGTATGCGTGCATCTATCTGGCTGCTCCTGCTGTGTAAACGTATATATATATATGTGTGTATGTGTGTATGTGTGTTTGTGGGTTCCCTGCTTAGAGGAAAAATGGTTTCATTCACCGCAGTCAGAGCAATGCAACGCTTTTAAAAAATAAACCCGACCATCAGCACCACATTGCACCTAATTCTTTAGATGCATTTCTGAATCGCATTAAGGGACCGGATGAACCGCTCAGCCAGGCAAAGTTCACGTCTATCGACCCAACCGAAGTGCAGCGGATTACATGAGAAGGTTATGATGTTTCATGTGAATCGTTTGCCCAATAGTTGCATGGCTAAATAAAAGACTTCTCAGCTTACATTTTAAATCACCATTTATATTTCCGCGGACTACCGTTGAATACTTTGTAAAGGCCGGACTTAGTTTGTTGGTAATATGAATAAAACTTTTTGGTAAGCATTAAAGTTTTCCTTTTACTAGTTGTTCCTTTTCTTGCGTTATTTTAATTACAAAGCAGAGTTCTCTCTAGCAGGATATTGGGTTAACTGCAGCCCTGTGCTTAAGGATACTTGGTCTTCTGCCTAATTAAAGTTAAAAAGTTTGTAGTAACTTCATATAGTTTCCTGTGCACTGTGCACATTTAAGATGATATGATGGGTATTATGAATGTACGTTAGGCCTGAAGCAATAAAGTATCTACGAAGGTATCTCTTAGTAAGGCAGTGTCGACTAGAGCATGGTCATTGGGATACATAATCATAAAAACATGCATTTTTTATGTAATATTGATAAAATCTCTTTGTACCCAAATTTATGGTACACATTTTATGACAAAAGTGTATAAGCACCGACCTTTGACAGATCTTAACTGCTTTTCTTGTATTTTGTTTGGAATCGTTTACAAAAAAGTTGTGCCTAGATTGATGGCAGTGGTTGCACTCTCAATAAATTATAACAAGAATCTCATGATTACCTGACTGACTAACTGGCTAGCTGGCTGGTTGACTGATAGTAGGGCAGCATATTCTTGGCATGGGCAAACTTCTTAACAGTACGTGAGGAACGCAAAGACATGGCGAAAGTGCAACATCTAGCTGACAGCTGTTTCAGGATATCCGATACGACTCCTGCCTGCCAGCCAAAATAGCAAGGGACGTCAGAGTGTTATCTACGAGATGCTCCTCTATGCAGGGGGTGTGTGATTGGGTTTTCGTCTGTATGTGTGCAAAGGTATAAGAAAAGTTCAATTTGGCGCTACAAAGTCTGTAAACAGAAAACCTACTTGAAGCAGCAAAACATGTACACAAAAAGTTGGAAATGACGAAGGTGAAGTGGAACCAAAATTGAAAACTGGCGCTCAGGGAAACGCGACGTCCTGCAATGGATGACTGCAGGCAGCTAGCCAATGGACAGGAAGTAAATGCATGCAAGCTATGGTTTACCTCCACATGTACGGAGGAAGCAATAAACACACAGAAAGACAACCGCACTCATGGGCGGAGTGAGGAGTGGGCCAAGACATCCCCTATCAACCAAAAAAACTTGTCAAGCATTTAAGATACTTAAGATTAGCTTTTTTATCTGAACACAATTTTGTTAGTTTGCATTTAGTTAGATATGCAATTTAAATGTGCTCGCTGGCTAATTTGATGGTTCCAATATCATTTCCATTAATAAAACTTTTACTTAATGAGAAGATTTGGTTTTCGATTATTTCGATTTTATAGGTTATAGAAAGATTTGTTTAAAATCAAAAAGTTTATTTTGGACGACATCTAGGTAGGGAAACTGACAGTCTTGGGCCCCCACTGAGAACGCCCTTGGAGACACTCATACGTATAGGTCTAGGTGAACAGTCGGCCATCTCATACACGTCCACTTGACGTTACTTCCGCTGTTCATTTGCTGTTTTATTGCCGCAGCCGGAGGCAGTTTTTGTGTGGCATGCATGGTTTTTCTGGTTTATAGTTGTTGTTGTTGTTGCCGCTCGGGTCACGTGCCACGTGCCTATTGCCAGTTACTGGTGCCCCCAAACACCGCCCAACGCCTGTCAAGGTGCTGCGTTTTATGTTCAAATGATTTGCAAGCTTGCCCCGGCATTTGATTTCTTTCATTGTTTCGTCTTTTGTTTCACTGTGCAACGGCGCTGCGCCACACCAAGCATTTACAGATTGTAATGACGCATGTTAACAATGTTTCGGTCCTGGCCAATGTGCCAGCTGCCAGCACGAACCAGACCCCCCAGCATTTATACTACACATACATGTATACATTACAGTTTCGTGTCTATGATGGATTATGCTTTTATGGCTTGTGACAGCTAAACTTTTGTTCGACTTCAAACTGCTAGCAACACATATTGCACGTAACTATATTTCAATTATTGTTACTCAATTGTGCTCTAGCTCACAAGCACACTCATTTGTACAGGTGAGCCAGACTTAGAGAATGGAATCCTGGTATTACATTTGAGCATGATTTCTTATTGTTATCGTTTTCCATGTACATATATACATTTGTATATATGTATATATTTAGCTATCCTGAGAACACTCACATTTACAGTCATTTACTTGGTGAAACTTGGTAAGCCAACTAAATCTTAAATAATACGTGCAAAGTCTTATTCTCAGCTAGTCCAGATTGATGAGCATATCTCAGTCAAACACAGCTTTTTAGCTACATTCAGATGCACACGATGAAACATTTAGTTTACCAACTCTGGTGATTAAGTACAGCAAAGAAAACCAAACTGTTGTTGAGTTATTAAAAGAGTCATAACAAGACAAGGCATCTGAACGGTTATATAGTTCCCACATTTTGACTTATATTCTTGTTGAGTGAATAAAGACTGTCCCCTTTGCGCATGAGTGGTTTTCTGAGAATGTGAAACTATGTAGTTTCTCAGAAATTCGATGAAGTATGGCGATTCCACTTTGAGTATGTACAATTCTACAAAATAGTTTCAAAGAAGAGTTGAAAATCCTATTTCTTACACTATTTTCCCACAATGCAAGTACAAAAGTTGGCATGGTCTTAAATTTACCTTCTATTAAAGTGTTTCTAAAAGTATGCAAAGTAAAATTCAACAAATTTTAGATTAGTTACTAAAATGACTATAAAATATGTATACAGCATTAAAGCTGGACGAAGAAAAAAATGCGACTTTGATATAGAATATATGTCGTAGGAAATAGTAAAATGGAGATCATAAATACTTCACATGTAAATTGATTTTCTAAATTCAGCATATTCGACACAAAAATGTCTCCCAAATTAAAAGTTATTGTCCAATCAAATCCCAACCAGAGCAAATACAAACAAATATGGATACCCTGTACGAAATAGCCATTCAAAACGGGTAATAACGAAATTTCCCTAATGCATGCAGAACTAGAACCTACGAGGTATACATACATACATATATACATATATATTCACTATTCACACATCTTAATTTCGATGGAATCTAATTGAACAGATTATTTCTATAATTAAAACCGAGACTCGCTTATTGTTCACAATTGCATGGAATATCCGTGAAGTTGTTTTTTTCTTGCTTTTCCATTTTGTGTTGCAAGGTGCGCACTCAATTTGTTGTTGCCACAGAGAAAGGTGCACAGCATAGAAAGAAAGAAAATGAATGTGTTGCTGCTGAAACGTAAAGAAAAAATGAGTTGCCTTTAATCATGTTGTTTGTTGGTTTCCTTTTTTACTTTGCTTTGCAAAGTGGAAAAAAATGTATTCATCCTTTTACTGAACTGAAAGACAATGGCGACAACATAAATATGATTATTTTATTGTTACTTGCAATGAGTGCACTTGTTTTTTTTGCTTTAATTGTCTCTTAATTTTCCCTCAGATACAACGGACACATTTGAAAAAAAGACTTGTCTTGCGGCATGAAAACATATTTAAATAGCAACTGAATGTATGTTTGTATGTTTGGAAAGGGTATGTGGTATCTGCAAGTCGTGCATTCTCAACTAGAGCCGTGTTGTTTGTTTTTCAATTGTTTTTATGGTATATACATTTATCAATACTTGTCGATAAACTGGGACTTTATCTGCACTTTGCCATTGTGAATGAGTTTATCGTTTGAAAAATGAACCCGGTTTCACATTGTTTGGCAATGACTAATTTATAACTGCCAACAAAGTTGCAAATTTTTCGATTGCACAGCAAAATGGAGCATCAATAAATCTTTCATTAATTTTGTGTCCATCACTGAAAGTTCTCGGGAAGGAAGTTGACTCTGCGACATACTCTTGTCATTTAAACAGGCTTTGACTCGCTGACACAACCAAGCCATTGGCCATCGAGGCAAAAACAACTATGTTGCTAGTCAAAACAACAGCAAAAACAACAACAGCTGTCAGTTGTGCGTGGCTGGGCAATAACTCAAACAGACACGATCTACATAAAGTTAAGGACCCAAGTTGTCCTTGCTGACCCCAAAGATGTAGGCAATTGTCAAGTGTTGGCCGAGAATCGCGCCTTGTGTCCGTCATTTTAATTATTGCGTTTCACTCTTGTTGCATAAGCAGCTGCAAATGTATGCGCGAGCGAGAGAGCGAGAGAGAGAGAGAGAGGGAGAGAGAGAGAGAGAGTGAGAGAAAGAGATGGGGAGTGTGTGTGTGGCATGTGACACTCGATGCTGTGTTATCTATGCATTTGTTTAAACAGCGTCGTGGGGGAGGGTTTGGGGCAGCACTTTTGATGAGTAGTTATAAGTTGGTTGCAGCTGTTGGTTGGTTGCTGTTCCTGCTGTTGCAGCATGTTGTCATTGTGTCCTTCCGCAATTTGCAACTGTTTGTCGTGTTTGCACGTCCTTTTCTCTGTATTGTGCAAATTTGGATTTTTTCCATTCCCGCGTCCAACAAACACGCCCTACACATACTTTACGAATGAGATAAGTGATGGTGGCCCACCGCTGCCACTGCTGCCACTGCTGCCACTACTGTCACTGCGCTGGGTATGTGAATCATGCGCCAACAATTCATTTGCATGCACAGGCTTTAGGTGTATGCCGTCAGGCTTCCCATTTTGCACCATTTCTGCTCGCTGTGTGTACTGCAATTGCTGTCCTTCACAGTTATCCTAATGGATGTTCGTTTATTTAGACAGTCCTTAAGTCTAGCAAATTATTTGTGCAAGCGTTTGCTATGTAAACATGCATTTGACTACCAGAGATATACTCAAAAAGAAAATTAAGTTGAAGATGCTTCGAAAAATAATTGAAAAGAAAATATCCATTTTAAGTAAAACTAAAATTGAGCAGATTTTTGACATTTCCTTATAACTGCTAGATTTCTATTTAATCAAATGTTCCACCTAAAAGTAAGCTTCAGAAAATCACTAAATTATTAACTGAAGCATTTTTTGATTTTCTGTGATGGAAAAGTGGTTCATATAATTATAATAAATCAACCTTGACTTCTTCGGTGGGTCCGCAAGTACTTAGCTCGAATTTGAAATTTTTAATTACATTTTCATTTGACCTTTGGCAGTTGGTTTCTTAATACCTTGATGCGATGCCAACTGACTGGCCACGCTAATGGTTTGGCCGTTTTGAGCACTTGGCCTGCGTTTGACCCGCTCTCCAGCCACCGCCCACTACAGGTCACGTTTTTGGCCAAAATAAAAGCCGGAAAAGTTTAAATGCGCGGCCGCGAAATGCGCTTAAAAATTTAGTTGCAGTTGCACATTGGCCAATTGCAACTTTTGGGATTACTGTGGAAAACTTTGCGGGGATTTTGGTTTTTCAATTTCAATTTCTATTCCAAGTGTTTTTTATTTTTGGCTTAATGTTTTTATTTTTAGTTTTTGGCCTCGTTACTTACTTGCGCAGGTGTCGGGTGCCTCTAACAAGTCCGGGCGTACAGCAGTTGACCGTAATTGGGGTATCTGCGGGGAAATCAGCAGCGTATTATCAAAGGCAGCAGAGTATTTCAATTATTTACCCTTGAGCTCTCGGGCCAGCCAGCGAGTGGACAAAATCACGGCCAGCTTGGAATGGGCGAAGGCATCGCGGGCATGGAATTTGACCGCCCAGGTGCCCACATTCAATGGATCGTCAAAATCGATTTTGGCCGCCTGATGAGCGTGAGCGGACACAAACACAATCCGTCCTTGCTCCGCCAGTCGCAGATGCGGCAGCAGGAGCTGTGTCAGCAGAAACGGCGCCAAATAGTTCACCTGGCTATGTGGCTCAAAGCCATCCGGCGTCGGTAGGCGTGTGTCGCCAAACACAATGCCCGCATTGTTCACCAGCACATCGATGCGCTCAAACTCGGCCATTAGCTGGCTAGCAAACTGGTGGACACTCTGCAGTGAGCACAGATCCAGATGACGGGCTTCCACGAAATAGCGTTCCGCCGGGCTTCTGCTGTCGTCGCTTGAGGTTGGCGTTCGGCAGCCGAGTTCTCGCTTAATGATGGCAGCGGCCCGCTCAGCCTCCACCAAGTTGCGGCAGGCAAGGATAATGCGTCCACCACGCGCTGCAAGTGCTTTGGCAATCTCAAAGCCAATGCCGCTGCTGCCCCCGCTGATAACGACAATTTGCTCCTTGATTTGATTATCGTTGGGACAACGCTGGCCGCTCATTATTGTCCTGCAAATGCGGGCAACGGGAAATTATACATACGGGTTAAGCGAGGGGGCGGGCGGGGCGCGGGCGAGTGCCCAAGCTTAAGGACATGTAACCATCATGTGCTGTTGCGGCCGTTGTGTGTGGCGCCCCTTTGGCGTATTGATAGGTGCCAATGAAATGTGTAAGCCTATTAGCATATGCAGACAGACAGTTGTAAATTGACTTATTGGCCCGATTAACCCAATTATATATGTGTAATTAATATACCATCAATCAGCAAGCCAATACTCAAAACTTTAATACTGCGACACCTCTTCGGCTATTCCAATCAAATTAACACTGGAGATATACTAAATTTCATCAATTTTTCATTATAATTTATTTGTTTTGTTTTTTATGCAATGACAGGCTAAATATATATAAATATTGCTTGGCACTTATTTGACATAGTGCTGTAAGAAGTTCAACATTTGTCATCATTTATCTATATCTATATTATACAACATGTACATACTCCTATACGATTAGCTATAAATTCAACACATTCAACATTTAACAATAATTTAAAATTTTCCACAAATCATTTTGAACTGTTGCTGGTGAAATCTTATCCAAGCAGTAATCGGATATTTCGCCTTTTTTTTTTGAGATCCATATATGTAGCTGTCAAAAGCTGTATGGAGTCGAGTTCGAATTTTATAATTTACTGCACTACTTGTGCAAGTTTTGATAGTGTGGATGCTGCGTAATATTAGGGCTTTCCACTTCAATGGCTGACACTTATTTGGCACTTAAATAAGTTTTGCCATCGCCCCTGCTTTTGCGACCTTATAGAATTCATTTGGCAACGCATTTACTTTTAGCCAACTTGCGCAAATCCACTTTACAAATATTTGTAGCAGCTTTTGGCACTTGCCGCAGTTGTCAGATGCCAGTTGTTACTTACTGCAATTGCAACACCACGCTACTCTCCGCCACCACGCCCACCTTTCAATTTCCCTCTCTCCTGCAAAATGGCTTACAGCTGGTGGCAGCAGGTGGCAGAAGCCGCAAAAACCGCGATGTTCAAAACGCAGGGCGCAAAACATAATCTTTGGATATTACATGTTATACAACACCGCGCCAGCTAAAGTTGGCTCAGCTGGAGCTGGAGATGGCGATGTGATGGGGAGGGGCGGAGATAGTGTTCTTAGACAAAGACCCTCTTTATGAAATCCACTTAAAAAGTTTCGAGTTCAACGAGTTTTTTTTTAACTTGGGCGCGACAATTATATAAGTTTATGTGTCCGGCAAAGTTTATGCAATGGCCACTTCTTATCGTCAGTCCAACATGCAACAACGCGTTGCCTCATGAAAATATATGAGTCGACCCCAACCCGAACCACTCACCGCACTGTTATCACAAGGCCGACCACCACGGCGACTATAGTAGGCCACCAAGTGGAGAAGGGATCAGCCTTCTCGAATATGGTCAGCACACGTTCCATTGTCCAATCGTAATATGTATAGATGTATATGTATTTGTGCTTGTTTGTGTGTATGCGTATGCAATTTAAAGTCTTCTCTTTGAGACCGTCGATGAACGTGAAGGTGAATGTGAATCGGTGGTGCGCACTGTCTGCGCGCTCGAACTGAACTGTAATCGTAGTAATAAATATAAATTCTGATTGCCGGCACCACAGCACAGCAGACTGCGGACAGTGGACGGCGGACGGCGGACAGCGGCGGCACAGCTTGTGGTTTGGCCTCTGCCACTGCACCCTCAACTCTCACTCTCCATCTCTCTATCTCCTTCTCTTTCTCCCACACACGGATATTCATGGCGTCACGAGAGATGCGGCTGACAATTGAATTTAAATGGCTGCCCCGTTCCGGCATATTTTCAATTTACATAAATGCTTGTTGCGCGGCCTTTAAATGAGCATTAGCCAGACTGAGACAGAGAGAGAGAGAGAGAGATAGCGAGAGAAAAAGAGAGAGAGAGAGAGAGAGAGAGAGGGGAAGAGATGCCTGGTGCCTGTGTTGCTAAGCACCTGTCGCCCGCTCTCAGATTAGGTGCAAATTCACCCCAGACCCGGCAATTAAAAAAATAAAAAAATAAAAAAATAAAAAATAAATATGCAAACGCTATTTACACACGTATTTACCACATTTCATTAGGGTTTTTTTAACTTCGTTTTCTTGTACCACATTTTGTTTGCTGGTCGGTTCGGCTTGCATATTTTTTGCGTGCTGCGGCTAATTTAATTTATTTAATTCGTTTCTTTCGACCGCAGTGGCCAGCAATATTAATTACATTTAACAGATGCTGGTTTCGGTTTTTTTATTTTTGAACTCCACTGAATATAAAGAAGATGTTTGGACTACGCGGCGAATGCGTGACGCAAATTATTTGTTAACACAAATGACAAGTGGCATTTCAAAATGCAGGCGAATTTAATTAAATCCAATCACTGATGTGGATAATTAAGGCATTTTTGTAGTTAATAGCCTTCCTGAATATATGTATGTGTATATAAATTTATATTTTCATTGTAAATAGCCTGGTTTTTGAATGCTCTATGCTAACAGAAGGAAAGCTCTTTAGGATCGTCGCATTTTTACTTTGGATTTTCATAAATGACTTACTCAATATGAAACACCATTTGTTACTCCAATTTAATTCAATCTAAATGTGTACACATTAGAGTACGTAGTGGGTTTTTATGCACACATGTGTTTACTTACTGACCCCTATAACGACAGAGCATTCAATCACTGAACGCTGCCTGCAGTCTTTCGCATCCATTTCCGGCTGTCCAATTGAATGTTTAAACGAGTGTGCGAGAAACGAGTCCCAGGCGCATTCCAGACCTGACTTCATACCAGGCCGGCCACCATCATACTTTATTGATGGTGGCATTAGCAAGAAGTACAAGTCCAGAAATTAAATTGTATGGTTGGATGGAGTTGGAATTAAAAATAATTATTTTTTGATGTTTGTTTTTATATCGTTTATTTAACGCTTCTTCATTTTACATACTCGTATAGCTGGTGGCGACTGTGGCCTTACTTTGCGCTGAGTTTCGTTTAGTGTTGCTTCACTGTAGCTTAGTCATTCGCTTTAGTTAGTTGGTTTGTTGCTCAGACAGTTCGTTAATATTTAATGATATTTGCTAAATTGATTTGGATATTCTGCTGAGATGTGCCTTGTGATGCGATGTTTCTTGTTTTCGCTGTGTGTGTGTGTGTGTGTGTGTGTGTTCGAACGTGTCCACATATGTCTGCGTATATGTGTGGGTGTGTGTGTGTGTGTGTGTATGTGAATATTTGCAAGTCTTGCTTGGAACTTGTTTACTTATGCGTTGCTTAATGTTTCTTATTGTTAATGTGCCAGTGTTGCTGTTTTTACTTTTGTTTTTTTCTTCTTTTTATAATTTAGTATTTATTTTAAGTCGATATAAGTGTTTTACTTTGTATTTCAAATGCTGAGTTTTGCGATTTCTCTTATTTACAATCAGTTATCAACACAAATTACAGAATTCGCTTATATAATTACCTAGTTTTGGATGAACTAAATATTCTAATTTGCCATAACAGATAACTGAGCTGCCTTGTATACGTATGTGTCCCTGACATTATTCCAATATAACATTCAGCCAGATATTTCATTAAATTTGGATTAAATATTTGCTCAACAGTTTTAGCTATTTGAAGGCTTCTCTCACTTTAGTTTAAAACTGATGCTGGTATGTCCTTGTGTAGGTTTTTTTTTCGAAAGGCATTTCAAGCAAATGAAAATATTTTGCGGCTGATAAACTAGGCTTTTGCATTATTTGGGTCAGTTTTGCTTTTAAAATTAATATCACTAACAAGCCTTCAATTTTAGTTATGTTTTGGTTTTTGTTTTTAGAACGTTAAATGAGGTTAGAAATGGAGCACATGACAAGTTCTCAATAACAAGTCTTACATAAACGGAAACGATATTCAAACCCATTCTATCTATATGGAATTTAAATGTGTTGATTGTATTATGTAATAAAGATCAATGCATATTATAATGTCTGAGAATTCACTTACATATCTCACATATGACATAGTTCTCAAAGATTCGCACTGTCTCAACTAGTCTATTCAGTTGGCTTTAATTTAGTACCATTCCTATATATGTATTTAAAGTATGATCTTTAGAGTTTCTAAATATAAAGTTAAACTTTTGTTTGGTCGTCAATTGTATATATATAGATTTATATAATTTTCTATAAGCATAGAATTTGTATTATTATTCATCAGATCCAAGTGTGTTCAGAATACCTACGCCTAGACACTATATGTTTTACAATTTCCAAAAGTTTCTTGGGATACTTGCCTACTTAAATACTACTGGCTAGAAGAGCGAAATCAATAATACAGCTCCCTTGCTCTCCCCCGCCAAGGCAATTAATCTTAACCTCTTAGTGTACCTAAATTCAACAACGTAACAAATTTGGAAATCAAATATTTTAATAAGCTATGTCTAATATATACAAGTGGTACAAATATGTTAAATGTATGTAAACTATATCTAACAGAGCACTATTTGCATACTACATTTGAAAGTTGTTATGCAATTTGATATTCCTTTGCGTGACCATTGAATGAATTTGTTTGTCGTTAACAATTTATAGATATTACAGTTTGTGATATTTTTTGAATCTCAGCGCTTTGAACGTGCCAATTTCTCGTCTGCCTAACTATCTATTTATTTATTTATTCGTATGCTACATATTTGCGTTGCAATCAATAACTCGTCAGCGCTGTCGAATCAATTAGTTATAACTATGTGGGGGGTGGTGTGTGTGTGTGTGTGTGTGTGTGTGTGTGTGTATGTGTGTGAATATGAGAGTATTGGGTTAATAAATACTATCCATATGTCTGCATGTATGTGGGCTGGGTTTAATACTACTCCCCACGGTGAGGGTCATATATATATGTACAAATTGTCGCATGCTCAGTTCCGCTGATTTATACTGCAGCGTTTTTGGTTTTTGCTGCTGGCATTTTGGTGTTTTAGCTGTTTGGTTGTGCTGCTGCACTCAAGTGGCCGATATTAGGGTTATAATATAATCTGCAAATATATGTAAGCAAATAGACAAATTCGATTAGCAGCTTATCATTTTTGTGCACATCTAAATCATACAAAAGCGAATCGATGTCAAAGATTTAAATGTAGATTGGCTGCATAAATGTATTGATGGCAATATGCAATGTGTAAATTCTAGATGAGCAACAAGGGAAATCATTGAATCGGATTGAAAAGTCAATATGTTGAATATTTCAAAATATATTTTTCCATCTTTTTCTTTTTCATATGTTTTGCCCACAAAGCAAACAAACATATGCCGAATGTACAAAAACCGCAGTTGAGCACTCATGCATTAAACCATGTGTTTGATTTCATAGCCATCACTTGCTATCCTTATTCAATTAGAGCGAAAAATAACATAGTGTGTTATTTATTTGATTTGGTGGTATTCCGTATTACACTAATGCAATTAATTTAAATTACATTCAGCATATGAGCAGCTTAAGTCATCAATATTTATTTGTGTATTAGGAACGCTGCTTAAGCTTCTAATTAGCTCATCTAAGCAAAAATAAATTGTGCTACATTTCCTTATTCATTTATTTAACAACCTAACTAATGCTCGGCCATATTCATCTCATTAGCCAATGGCCCTTTAGGCTTTCTTGATCATTGTGCATTGTTATGTGTGCTATTCTGTTATTTGTTATTACCTTCACGGGCCCCCATTAACTCCCAATGTGCAATAAAGCAGTACACATTATTTGGGGCAATAACCGTCAACAATCCAATCGATTTTAATAGCCATATTTACATACATACATTATCTGCTTTGCGAATAGCTGCTGGTCAGAGTTCATATTCATATTCAGCTGAATGTGTGCCATATGCATATTTATAGCTACATGTACCGCCCAAAACATAATTTTTATATAACCCCAACAACCCTTGAATATTTCGACAGAAATTATGTTTTAACAATTGGCAGAGTCTCAAATTCCAAATAAACTGAAAGTGAAAACAATGTCAAGAACAATGAAATTGGTTCAATTTTTTATTTGAATATTATTTATTTTTATATATTTTGACATTTGTAATTAAAGGAAACAAATCGATTTATAAATTACTTAAACTTAATGTTCATTAAAAATAATAAATGTAATTTAAGAAATGTTGTAATTTGTATATAGAAAATAACGCATATAAATGATGTGCCACACTATCATTAATAAGAAACCACAAAACGTAATTTCGTAATTACGTATTCCCCATGGAAATCTGTACAGTTTTCACAATACGACGGGAGCGAGAGAAATGTTGCGTTGTAATTTAAGCTGAAGCCGTATTCAACGAATTCAGGAAACAGTCTGCTCGGCTGCAATAAAATATTTGAGTCTATTTTATAACAGTGGGAGCTGTATCCCACTGTAGATAATTATTTTTATTGTGGATGGGATGATGGCACTGAAGGGATACACCATTTTTAGAGGCACCACCGATGTTTGTACGAATATTGTGTCCATTTTGGCACGTGCTTACTTTGCATTGTTGCTGTTCCCGCTGCTGCTGCTGTTGCTGTTGCTGCTGCTACTGTTGTTGTTTAGCTTGTTGGGGATTGTAGTATGGAGCTTGATTAACGCGGCAGGCGACAGGTGGGGGTCGGCAATAGGGGGAGGGTGGTCCTGGGCCGACACTACTGTTTGCCAAATCTCTCGACGCTGTCTCTCCAAATTTTAACTATGAATGTGCCCAACTGGCAAAGCCAACAACAACGCCTGCGCTCCTACATGTGCGGCAGTGTACGCGTGTGTGTGTTTGTGTGTGTGTGTGTGTGTGTGTGTATTTGTTTACCGAAACCTTCTTAGCTTGGCTTAGTAGCCCCTCGCCGACATTGTTTGTGTATTTGCATTTGTCCCTCAACTTTTGCACCCCGTTCGCCGGACGAGTGTGAAATGTTGTGTATGTATGCCTGTGGAAAATGGGATCTGTATGTGTGGGTGAATTTTGTGTACATATATATGTGTATGTGTATGTGTGCGGATTTATGCTGCCTTTTCGCCGGCTGGGTCCTTGCTGTAGCTGTTGCTGCTTGGCTTTGTTCCTTTTTTTTTTGTTCCTTTTTGTTGCCAGCTTCAAGTCAATCGCTGCCCTTTGACTAGGCTTGGAATTCGAAATAAAAGAATCGATTGCTGTCCAGTGAATTAAAATATGCAAATCTATACCTATACATATGGCATACATACATATAAAGACATATATGTGTGCAAGTGAAATGTAAAACGGTCGCCTTCTTCCTTTGTTTTTTTCAGTGGTTGTTGCTGGCATTTGAAATTTGACCGCAGAGCAAAAGAAAGGGCAACTGTAAACCAAAGTCAACCGCATCAACGTTGGGAATGCATAAAAAATCTAACGCCCAGCGAGGAATAAAGCACGTGTCGTGCCCACCAGGTTGAGGCTAGAACAGACCGCATTCTGCCGTGGCCTCCTGGTCAAATGCAATTTAGCTGTTTTGCTTTGCTTGCCAGTTTCCTCTTTTATTTTTATTTATTTTTTCTTTTTTTTCCATTTGTACTACATTTACTTTAAATGTTAATCTAAATTTCTAAACTCTATTGTTTCGTATCACGCTTTACAGGGTGCTGGTCACTTTCCGCCGTCCACAATTAGCATACGTAAGTCGGGGGGGAAGCGGGCGGCTTTTGAAAGCGCATTAAAAATGATTTCCTAAGTAGATTGTAAAAATGGCTGGCAATTATATTTAATAGCCCCGTCTTTATGCCATATTCAAGCAGACCATAAACGAGCCGTAAAGCTTCGAGAAATAATGCAAACAGCCGCGGGTGCTTAGTGCCATCGCACACGACCAATTTGTCAAAAGAGGTCAACAGCATTTGCCTATAAAGCAGGTCCATTTGAGGGCTGACAACATGCTCGTAAATTGAGATGTCGATGCAAAAGTGTGATTATATTTATACCTGAATATTCAGTTACATTATATCAAGCCATAAGTTCATTATTAATATAAACACTCCGAGAGGAGTATTTGGTTTTCTGATAACAGTTTTAACAAATTGAGTTCAACTATCTTCAAGTCTGAAATGGGTCTACATATTTGCAACTGCCTAAAACCTTTTCGGGTGTACAATATACAACTGGATTATTGCGTAAACGAAGTCGTAAGTTAATTATATTGTATTACGTTTTGTTTCAATTTAGTTTCGTTGCCATTTTGTGCGCCAATCAAACTTCGACATCTTCCAAATATCCCAAAGAGCCCTTTCGATGGCAATCTTGATACAACCGCGCAACAGAGTCTCTGGCCACAAAACAATCAATGGCGCCCACTGAGCAATGTGCAAACTTTGCAGGATGGTTTGCAAAGTGTGAGATTGGCACACACACACACACACACACACACACACACACACACACACACACGCACACACACTCATACATACATACGTGCTCGCAAAGTGGCAAACAATAACTTTTATTGTGAATATTTTAAGGTGCGGAAGTGAAAGGGCCAAAGAGTTGGGGCAGCATTTAACTAGAGACTTGCCCGGCGTCTGTGATGAGGTGCGCCAGGCAAAAGGACAAAGTTTCGTGCAGTGCAACCGTTAAGGAAATGGGGCCAGCAAAACTTTGGCTGCAAGGCGACGGAACACGACACGTTGACTTTGATCTTGGGCCAGCGACCTTATCCGCTCCCCCCCATACCCCCAGTAAACCTAGGCAAGATGCTTTGGCTGTTTGCTGCTGCTGCTTGCTGCTTTGTTTGCAATTTAAACGCAATTAAGGCGTCCTCTGAACAAATAATAAGACAGTTGAGAATGGGCCACGTTAAATAGCGCAGTGCCGGGCCCAAAATTAACCTCAGATAAATATGTATTTGTTTATGTGTGTCTGTGTTTGTGTGTGTGCGTATACGTCTGTGTGCGCAAAAGTTAATTGGCTTTGCGCTTGGTTTAATAAGCATAATAGCTCGCTGGCCCCGCAGTGCAGGCCATTGTTAATTAATAATTAAATTGAATTTTCGGTCAGGCAGCGTGTGCGCCATTAAAGTATTAATTGCATCGCCGAATCTGGCATAAGTTTCAGCAGGGCCAAGGCCGATTTGCAACTAAAGCCCGGAACAGTGCTCTCAACTTCGCATACACAAGCGCACAAACACGCACACAGGCACACACAGACACACACTATCGCGGAGTGTAGAAAATGAAAAATCCGTTAAGTCGACAATATATATATGAAAAAGCAGCACATCCGTGGCGAACTGCTCCAAAAGTGTTGCCAGTTGTTTCCGGCGCCAACAGCAAATACCAATTGCACATTCAATACACACAGAAGCAAAAGCTGTCGGAGATTGGATTGAGCGATAATAAAACCAACGAAAAGAAGCAACAAAAAAAAAAGACAGAGAATTGCCTTGAATGAAATACGGTGCATGATGAAAGTCTGTCGCTGTGTTTGTGGGCATAACATCCGGATTGTTAGTCCTTGGACGCGCTGCTATATTGACAGACCCACTCCTATTAATATTATATCAATTTGAAACTGTCGTTCCAGTATGCTCCCAATGGCCACATAAAATAGCCTTAGTACTCACACAGTCACACACATCTCTGACTGACAGCCCGTGGCAGGCATCGGCAAAGCGTATGGTAAGCATCCGTTGCCCATTGTCAAGCTGAGGATATGTTGGGTGGGCGGTGGTCGACTACAGAAATTGTATTGCAATAAAATGATTTATTTGCCCGTATTTTGCACCAGCACTATGACATGGCAGCAGGATGTGTCGCCGTAAGTGTAGACAAAGCTAGTGATATGTTGAAATATGTCCTCGCTTCATTCAGGCTGGTACCGCAGGATTTTATTGTCTTACGACACGAGTTGTGCGAATTTCCCATAAAAATGAAATAATTCCATTTGCAAAACGCAGCCAAAAATCGTCCAGATTCATGACGAGGACGAGGACAAGGAACAATCTCAGACACCAGCTCAGGCCGCACGGCATGTGCGCGTACAGATAAGAGACATCTGTGTCCGGGCACAGCAACAGATTTGAACAAGGATTCTTGGCCCAGGCCAGCGCCATTGGTGCGTTTTTATTGCAGCCGCAACTTTTATTAAAAGGCCAATAGGGAAAAAAACATTTCACATGGGCCCCCGGGCCCATCCGCCCTCCGCCAAAAAAGGCGGAATGCTGAGACTTATCTGGAAATGTCATTTGTTGGCTACTGGGCGACGCCTTTTCTTATATTCTCTTTTTCCATTTATTTTTTTCTTTTTGTCTTCTTTGATTCTGTCTGCGTTGGGTTTACTTAGAAAAAGGATTCAGTTTGGCCCAATTGCCTAACAGCCAGGCGGACCGTATCTGTCTTTAATGGGGTTAAAATACTCGCTGCTTGCCGGGGACACTTTTATGGAGTTTATCAAAACGAATGGCAGCCATTGACATACATACATAGATACATTTTATTTGCATCCTTTTTGTGCTGATTTCGTAAACAAATTTCAGCAAAGTGGCGCACGCTAACGGCATTTACAAACAGCTTATCAAAGCAGCAAATTAAGTTAAGCCATCAAAAAAGCCGGCGGAGCAAAGTCGATTGATTCCGCACAACTTGGCGTATGAGCAATGTGTGTATTCCGTATGCGACCTGTGCGTACCAATTGATTGCGCAACTTTGCCATAATTGTTGGCACAATCAATTTTGTTATTTCGTCAAACATATATTCGGGAATTATATGCAAATTGGCTTAACAACAAAACTGTATGTTACATAACAAACACAAACAAAGACTTTGGACCAGCGGTTGCAAAAGATTGTATTTTAAGTGTGTGAGTTACGCAAAATAAATAAATACATATTTATATATCTATTCACATACATTGCTTTATTCAATCGAAGTTTATGCGAAATAATAACAATACATATTTCGACTGAACTATTTCGGTGAATTCCTTTATTCCTCGTGCTTTTGTTGTGTAATCAGAATAAATTCGTAATAATAAAAAAATTACTAGCTTAAGGGATTAAAAGCCAATACAATTAGCTATGTCAGTACAAATAAAAAAAAGGTATTGGTCTTCTGTTACCAGCTTGGCCTCAACTTCAAATGCGGGTGCCAATCATTAAATTGCAATTAGAGCTACGGCTTGTCACTCACTTGACTCTAATATGTCTGTTAAACAATTCGCCCACTTGGCTAACTTGGCTGAATGGACTAGCCAATTAAAGCAATAACAATAGGGAAGAATATGTACTTTGGACATTAAAGGACGACAGTAAAATGAATACGACAGCAATACGACCTTAATAATTAAACTAAGGGCAAATTAAAATGCCAAGCTGTTATAAAAGAGGCGTTCCATGATGCTGCCCTTGGCCCAATACCCGGCTGGCAGTGGCAGACGTAAAAGGTAACCTAATGACATTTTGATTACATTTCTGAAACCCGAAATACTTTTCAAATGTTTTCGATATGCGCAATTGTTTGGTCCGTTTGGACGGGTTGCTTTTATCCGTATACCATTGCAATTGTTTTGGGAGCAGTTTCTTTGCTTTGGCCATAAATTAAAGTCTCTCTCGTGTCCATCATGTTGAAATGCTTGCAATTTCCATTGCTTGCATTGCAGTTTCATGGCCAGCCATTAAAATTGACGGCAAACAAAACCGACAAAACTCATACACACACACACACACCTTCATAAATAACGTGCTGATGGGGTTCAGATAAAAACAGGGTAAACACAAAAAAAAAAAGCAAACGAATAAGAGAACTTGGCTGGAGAATACCCTGAAGCCAGTTGGTCAATAAACCAAATCGATTGAATTAAAGATTCTGGTTTTCAACTATAAAATAAAGAATAATTAGAATAATTAGAAATGATTTGTTTCCATATTCGAATCTCTACCTCTTATAGACTTTTGATGCTGAACAAAAATATTTATGGGTAGAATTTGCTTCATTTCGCCTGTCACATTTACAACTTTAACTTTATTATACCCCTTTTAGCAATTCAGGGTATTCAAGTGACAGGAATCGGTTTTTGGCCAGGACATTTTTTTCGTGTTTGCTTTTTGGTTTCATTTTTTATATATGTACGTCGGGCGCATATTTTGCAATCGGAGCAAATTTTTTTTCTGCTTGCGATTCTTCTTTTTGCAGCTCTTAAAAGCATGTTGCATAATTTAAGCAGTAGCTGGCGAGCAGCAAACTGGGTGACCAAATTGTTATAATGCTCGCAGTCATCATTTCCGACGCTGAAAAGTATGCTAAAAAACTGTAAGCCACGCGAGTTGAATTCATTTGTAATTTGACTTCCGATTGGTTGTGTGTGTGTGTGTGCGTGTGGGTGTGTGTGTGTTCTGCAGCTGCTCTTCCAGAAAAAGGTGAAAAGTCCCATAATTTAGCCTCTAACTGGGTGTATGACTGACTTATGTCAGCGAGCATTACAAATTTATGGACGTTTGGTATGTCGGAAAAAAGGACGCCAGTTGTTAATGCTAGCTTCGCATCGACTGAAGTGGCAGCTTGCTTTCTAATTACTGTACACTGCAGTTGTCTTAAATGAAGCAATTTCCATTGGCGAACAGGCAACTGCCGCAAAAGTCAACTTTGACCCGCATATATGCAAAGTTTCTAACTCAAACACGCCCCCAAGGACCGCCGCAATAAATTTAAATATTATATTTACGTTTGACTTTAAGTAAACTTTATAATTAATGAAATTCGCATAATAAATGAAGTTAAATATGAAAATGAACAGCAAACAAAACAGCTGCCAGTCCTGGTACCGGGGCGACTGGGGTAAGTGGGAGTGGGGTAGACGGTAAATACTCTGGGACTGTGTGTAGCTGCTGCTTAGTTAGAACATTTGATTCGAAATTAAATGAGCGACGTTGTGCGCACACAAAAATCATGCAACAGCAACAACAACTTAGAACAACAATCATTTGAATGCCGCTCAAATGAATTTAATTTGCGTAAAATCAATTTCAATTTGCAGATTTGCATTGGTGAGAAAGAACTTAACACACGACTTGGCGTAACCCTGTAATTTCAGATTATAACACACTCGGAGTCTTTAGAATGTAATTAACTTAAATTATCTGCTTAATTTATTAACATTTTCTTTAATTTGTTAATAATGTAATATTGATGTTTCGGCGAACGGAGAAATCGAACACATCCCGTTGACTGCAGCCGATGAAGTCATATATATACATATATTTAAACACATATGAGGATATGTAGCTTACACAGGATCAGAATGACACATCCTGTTTGTTCCATTCAACTTTATTCAACCCTTTGTTAACCATTTTATGGCTACAGGGTATAATAAAAAGCAACTGAACAAAGCACAATGAGCATAACGGCTTGTTGACAGTGTCGTGTTGTGGCTATGGTAAATGGCAACTGTTACTGCTTTTGGCAATCCTTTAAAACACACCACTACAACTAAAGAAACCAAAAAATTTTACACACACACACAAACAGTTGCATACTCCTACCAGCCGTGGCTCTGATTTAGTATGGTATATGAACCATATCATATTGGCTGACTGTCTGTTTGCATGTGGCGCTTTGTTTTGTGCAAACACACATATACGCTCACTAATACACACACACACACACACACAGAGACACCGAGTGGCAACAAATAATAGAATTTGTCTGGTTTTAAGCATGACAGGCACAAGAGGCAGGATAATGTGCATGGCAAACGAGGCGCAACTGAAACCCATTTCCTCGTACGCAGTCCCTCCAGCCCTATGATAACGTACGAGTTGTGGCTCCCTGTGCGGCAACCCAACCTTACCATATAGGCGCAATATCATCATCAATCAAGCCGAACATATCAGATGTGCATTCACATGTACTGAGCACGCATACTCGTGTAAGTAGTACCATGTACTATGTATCTGGGGGGCTTTGCAAGAGATGCTCTTGCGCTTGCGAAATTGGTAAGCGTAAATACTAGAGCCTCACATGGAATAATTTTAAAAAGACTTAAGATCACTTGTGCTTTGTGCGTGCTTTAAAAACATAAATGAGCTAATATACCAATTCGTAGCAATTTGTATTAGTAATTGAATTACACCTCCATGTTTCTCTACTTACGTGTGGATGATTGGCTCTGATACTAAGTGGTTTTTGAAAGGCTTAAGCATTTTCTTTTGAAGCTCTATTTTCTTGATACATACAATATAAATATATTGATTTATATATATATCATTATATTTTCATTCTATCTTGCCTACAACACAGATTCATTATTTTAATATGTAATAAAAAAATATTTATTTAAGATTATTGCTTTTATTATAATTGGAGCTTTATTAAAATTAGAGTAAAATAAAGTTGTGTAGATTATTTTGTTAAGGTGTGACTTGTCCATCGTCAATCAACAGGGACTATATAAGACATAACTAAGAATAGTTTCGGAAGTCTCAGTAATATTCAGAACTTATACTTACATATTACCTAACTTCACTGTAACGATCGATTAAAATCTTAATGTGAAAATGTTTAAAGGTGGTTAAACTCAAACCCTTAAGGCTCTGAGTTAAAATTGATATGTGAACTGGCCAAATGACTCTAAATAGGTTTCCAACTAAACACTATTAACATGCACTGAACCCTTTGAACTCTAAATAAATGGAAATAATAATCACATAACTGCGTCAGGGCCGGTTCCGCATGCTTGCTGTCCTGCTCGCCTTATAGCAGTGGTTGTTCGGAACGGGCACTTAAAAAAGTTGTTGCCTGCTTTTAGAGTGCACTTGGCACTGACAAATGCCAATAGGGGCCAAAGTATGCAAATGTGGGCTCAAAGCGGCCTTATGGGCAGTCACGTGGTAATTGAATCGTGCTACGAATTGTAAGCGAATTGTAATGCGCCTTCCAAATAAGCCGGGGAGGGTTAGGGAGATGGGCGCAGCCATTAGAAAAGTGCACAATATACATATTTGAATGGATACGATTGGAGGGCAGAAGGAGGGCGCCGGGCGCCGGGCGGTGTCGAGTTAGTTGTGTGTTTGGCAAGCAACATTTCAATGCTTTTAACGCACGAGGCAAACTAACAAACAAACAAATATCATTACAGCAACTTACATATGCAAACGGCTGGCTGACAACACATAAAATAAGGATATGCACACTCGAAAGGATATGAAAGCCTGTGTCGACAACGCATATACATAAAAGATGAAGAAGAATTGCATATAAATACTCAAATGACAAGACATGCACAGAGAGGGGGCGACAGGAAGCGGGGCGAACGGGCAGGCGACATCTGCGGGGTGCGATTCTCAAGTGGTTTTACACAAGCGCCCGCTTTTGATCGAACTTGCCGTGGCGTATACGTAATTTATGCATATAAATACACGAGTAGTGGCATAAAAAAACACACACACATATGCATATACACATACACTTATGTACATACACAAACACATACAAAGCACTAGCGTCATATTTGCAATCCCATACATCTTCATTCAATATGCATGCATGTTTTCTCGCGTTGATAGCAACAAAAACAACATCGGCTGTGAAATAACATTACGAAAAATAAATATAAAAACGAGTCACAGTGGATGGCATGGCATAACTTTAAATCAACAAAAGCGAAAATAATTGAATGATGACCGAATCTTGGCTACGTATGCCATTTGGGCTTGTGCACAAATTTCCGCTCGTGAACAATGATATGCACAACGTGTGTGTACCTCATACATACATATACTCATATTACAACTAAAAAAAAAGGATTGCACTGATTAAAAGTTAACACTCTGCTGCGCATCTACAGTTATTTTTGTTTTTAATTTGTATGACATTTTTTAACAAAAGTTAAGAAAAAATGAATATTTCTAAAAGCCAGCTGGAACTCATGTAAACAGAGATGAGGCCACAATGCATTGCGTAACTTAAGATCATAAATCGAGTTATGTATATGTGAATGCAAACATGTATTTTGCAATGTGGCTCTTATCGATTTCTAGCTATTATTTCTGGTTGGAATTGGGTATATCGTGGTCGAGTGCCAGTAAATCCAACGCTTTTGTTCGTTCCATTTTGCTCGTCTTGTAAATTTAAATCCCATTGCACTTAACAAGTTGCCGCTAGCTGGCAACAGCTGCTACTCCATCAGTTTTGCTTTTGCATTGGCAACGCTCACTTTTAACTAGCATGAGAATAGGGCATACAGCCACAGGCACTAACGGTTTAGGGTAGCATAGTGATATGGGGGGGGGGGGGGAGAAGGCGGGCGAGTGCCAGGAACATTTGTGGAGTAATCTTTGCATGCACAATGAACTTCCGATGCGCTCGCGAATGCCTGTGTGTATTTACGTGTGTGTATGTGTGTGTGTGTGTGTGTGTATGCACATCCTATCTGTAGATTGCGCTCTTCGAACATGGAGTGCAAACAAACTGCCAGCCAAATGGCCAACGATTCCATCTGCAATTAAGAGTCTGCCCAGATCTGAATACCTTAAATGTGCATCACGTATGGAAATCCAATTATTCTTAATAGTTCTGGATTTGCTCATTGCTATGAATGCGAAAAGCATTTGAAATAGTTTCAGAGAAGAAGTTTTAATTGCTCCCATCTGCATCCACATGAAAATCTAGTTATTATTTCAGTAATTTCTAGAAATGGTATTGTTTGAGTACAACTTAAAGTTTCCTAATATTCCTAAGCCAACAGAAAATGGCAATATAATGTTTAATCTGGGTAATATAGTTGAAAGTTTAAAGCATGAGCGATTGTTATATATAACTTTATGAGTAATTGCCGAGAAATGACACTGCAAGAATATCCAATATAATATTTCCATTATGCGAGTGAGCTGCTTATACTTAAATACCCCAATAAAACGAGTTATTGTTTAAGCCACGAATGGGCTTAGAATTAACCAACGCTTTTACCACAGTCACCAGACGAGTCAGAGGATTTGACATGAACATTGGGATTTGGACACGGATTCACATCGGCTACCTGCAGCTGTAAAAACACGTACTCAGAATGACTATTAACCATTAACAAGCTCGCAGTGGAAGTGTAAGAGCTGCTCGACTTTATTATTATTACTTGGATATACACACGGCTCATACGCACACACGCCCACAAGTTGCGTCACGGATTGTGGCAAGGGTATAATTAAATATGAGCACATATGTTTTCCATTGTTTTCCTCTCTTTTTAACTGACAGAAAATCAATAAAAACAATGCCAGTGCAGCAGCAGTTATCCCTTCGCATTTTGTTTACCATACTTATCAAAAAGGACATTGAAGTACATCGAGTAGTTTATATTTTAATCGAATTAAGTAAATCAGCCCCCGAACTTAAGACCTTAAATAATTGCTTGTCGAGCATCGAATGGGCTACAAATTTAATGACAGAAACAAAGCGGTTAAGAAGTAAAATTGAACTGCTAATAGAGATGGGTATGTTTTCAAGTGTTTCACCCAATTCATAAAGCTTGTAAATATACACATTATGCTTATCAAGAATACGTTATTTACAAGCGTACTGAAATTTTAACGAGACCCTTAATACATGCTGTAATATGAGCAATATTTATAAAACCTTTTATTTTATGATTATTGGTTTATTTGATGGGTAAAATATATAGTGAGATATGCTTTTCAATTGATATGTTCAAAAATTGTTGACCAATCTTTGTTATTATTAAAGCAAATGACACGAGTCCATCTCTAGGTTGTTATGGCTTATGGGAATGTTCAATGAGTACGTCACAACAAGGACTGTGGCGTCGCCTCCTGTGCGTCAGCTTTTAATATTTAATATGTTTGATATATTTTTAAGGCGGTGTTGGCCTCGTCACTCGCCTTATGCGTAATCACAGTCTTAACAATCTTAACTCGCGGACATGGGCATATTAACTGCCAGTGTGTGCCAGGTTAAAGGAGAAGCAGATAAAAATGATGAGAAACCCCTCAAAAGTTGCTGATGATGCCGAAAATTCAAGCACTTGTCCCCAAAGCTGCCAAAAAAAAAACCTACCCCAAGCAAGTGTTCAATTAAAAGTTCTGTGAGGGGTTGGCCGGGAACGGATGGGATCTTGGGTATAGGAAGCCCATAAAAGCGAGCTAAATATGGCAAGGGAAAATAAGGGAAAGTTTGTAGTAAGCTCATTTTTTACGCACTTACGATTGCAGTGAGTGTGCCTCAAGTGGCAACCAGAGGACGTGAGAAGCCGGCGTTGTCGATATGCCAAGATGCCAAAGGCAACTTTTTCTCATTGTTCGGGTTGTTGTACTTGTGAAAAAGTTGCATGCAATTTGACGCTTCTTCATCGCATTCACAAAAAACGTACACACAGAAGCACTCAACAAGGAGCCGCTTTTGCTCTGTTGTTTCTTCATTTCGCTTCATGTCTGTAGCCCCACACACACATGCAATAGTCCAGCAAACTGTTGACGCTGCGGCACCAACTGCACTTGCAACACAATTGTTGCATGAAATAAATGTTTTGTATTCTACGCGCCATACGCAAGCGTTCCCGTTTCCATTTCAGTTATGTAGTGTGCCTTCAAGGCACAAAGACGTTGATAGATTTGCATGTATTTATGTGTACACACAGAAAAACGTCTTACTAAATTCAGACTCGAATGACCTAGAACATGCGTTGAGTAAATTTCAGAAAATGCAAAACAACAACTTTAAAACAAGTTATAGCGAAACTATATACTTATTGTGAGTTGGACAAGATCTTATGTTTTTTGCATTCAATGAGTTTGAAAATACCTTACTAATAATATATTTGAAAACACTGTAAAATACCCGTGTGTCGAAAGTGTGCTTCGAATGCATAACTTTTTCTCTGTGTGTACAAACTTGCTTGCTCGCATGCCACAATTGCAACCAGTCTAAGACAGTAACAAGGGAAATGTTTGCGGTGTTCAGCGCTAAGCATACACAATGCTTTTTAAAGAGTTTAGGTTCGTTGCAATTATTCTTTTACAGTTGTTGCAAGAACATCAACATAGTGATATGAAAAAATGAGTCCGCATGAAAAGTGCTAGCATCTGCGTAGTGAAAGATGAATGAGTCAACGAAATGCAATTTTACATAGTACTTTGCAGTCTTAATGAGTACATCTTACAATAGAGTTAATAAAAATATGATAATCAAATATATATGATAAAACATTTACATTGTGTCTACAATTATCCAATTATATATGAGTAGCCGATGCCAGCCCTAATTCAAGCAACTTAAATAGAAATAATTATCGCAAATGCACACATTTAATTGTTATTTTATGCGAGAAGACAGAAACAATGGTCGCCAGTGGACTGTGGCATGCAAATGCGCAAAATGCAAGCAGAATCACAATGCCTGGCAACAAAAGCCAAATGTATTTATCAAACACATGTTAAGCTCAGATATTATGTTGTTGCAACTTGTAATTACAAAATGAGATTTACTTTTATGTAGCAAGGTATTTGCCACATTATTAGTGGTAAAATCTTTCATGCAATTTGCATTTTAGGTCCGCGCTCCCTTGCCGCTTTTGTCCCATCCGCTGGCAGACAGTCAATTATGCCACTGTTTACATTAATTTCACAACAAATTGCAAATTGCATTTGATTTAAATTACAACGCTTGCATATCAGCCGCACCCGCTTCTTCTGCTGGACAGCAGTCCCAGATAGACAGCGGGAAAACGTAAAAAAAATTGGACATTTTGTTGATTTATAATGCACATCGGCTGTTTAGTTAATTGAAATGTTATTACAAACGACGTCAACGGTGTCAGCAGCTGCCAAAAAAGTCGGCCTTTGCCAAATCTGTTGAAACGTGGCGTGTTCCACTTATATACATATGTGTACATATATGTCTATAGATTAGTAGAGTATGATATGTAAGAAATAAATGACTGGCTAACTTAAATACATCCGCAAAATTGCACTGTTTTTCTTGACATTTTAAAAACAACAAACAATCCAACTTATATACAAGCAAAATAAAAAAACACACGCAAAACATACTCTTCCGACTGGTAATAATAAATAAATAAATAAATAAATTCAAATTAAAAAAAGGAACTGTAAAACTACCCACAAAGTATTTAATTGCTTTTAAATATTGAATTGTTTGTATTGGAATTATAATTGATATGTGTACACATCTATATACATCAATTGAACGCGTGTCAAATTATTTCCATTGGGAAGAGATCAATCAATATTAAATTAAAGACTTTGTGCATAGATTGGGAAATGTTTAAATTATACACTTTTCACATGTGTTGTACACAATGATACTTCAAATATTTAATTGGAATTTTCTTTAAACACAGAGCACAATAATTTTGCTTAGAGCTTTTAAGAACATAGGGGCTCTGGCTGCAAAGAACTAAGTACTCTTAAAAATAATTGAGTATACTGTGTATACTAAGAGCACTGTGTTTAGCTGCTGCTCTTTTCATAGCAATTTGATTTTATGGTACCCTGTACTAAATAAATTGGGTCAGAAGGGTATTTAGGTGTTGCAACATTCCAGTATTCTGATTTTGTATATTCGATAAACATTTCATTTTCCAATAAGTAAATTACTGCGTGTCCAATTTCTGAATGCGTAACAAAAGCAATAAGTGTGAGATACATAATGTTTCAAAAATACTTATTAACTCTATCTAAGATTGGCATTACTCAACAGCTCGATTAGAGATAATCTAGGTTTTGAATCATTAACTGTGAACATATTTAGTGGCCAGTAGTTAAAATTTGTTTTAATAATGCCCCCAATATTCATCTATAACTTGGTATATGGTATTTAGTTGACTTGAGCACCCTTACTTGTTTTCCGTTGTATATGTATGTATGTATATATATATATATATGTATATATACAATATACACATTTATGCTTGGTCGAGCGTATGAGCATCGAGCTTATATCGCCCGGGATCTGGGAGCTGGCCAACAATTTTATTTTGTTACGCCGCCGTGCAAAAATTTCTTTTCAATTTTCAACACTTTTAATAGTCAATTAATTAAGCTAGCAAACAACATAGTTACATACGTGTATGTTTGTGCACTAGCGTGTTTGTGTGAACAAAAAAAATCGGACTGCGGCAGCAAACATTTTTATAATTGCTGCACGAGGCAATATTTTTTTCTAGCGTATCTACCGGAAAATATACTCAGTTTTTCACGGGTTGCGTTCAAAAATGGAATTATCATATATCGTTGGCCGCATAAATCATGGAAGCATTAATTTATGATGTGAAATGAAAGTCTGAGTTGGCAAACTCGTGCTAAAAATTAATGCTTTTAACAATTGCGAATTATGATTTTTAATACAATTGTCAGAAGGATCGTAAATAACAAATACATAATTGGATGGGATGTCAGGGGGAGGAAGCAAGAGTTGAGGAGCAACACACTCAATTAACAAAATTACTATTTATGGCATTTTGCGAGTCTTTCACAGACACACACACACACATATGCATGTGTGTGCAGCTTGTTGACCCTCCTAGGATTAGCAGCAATTTGATGTCTGTTCTGAGTTGTCCCTGCCAGTATGAATACCAAAATTGAGACAGGGCTCAGCAACAAATACTAGGCATCTGCAAAGTCTTCTCAAAGTCTCTTATTTATTTCTATGCATGAATTATTTATGGGATAAAAGCCGCGTTGGTCTCTGCCAGGCCAAAAGTTATGTGCGTTAGGTGTTAAAGTATCCGGGGGTATTAAAACTTTTCAGTATGCTCTTATGTTGAGACAGTCTATGGAACTGTTTGTGTCTCGAAATATTAAAAGCCGAAATTCTGTAACACTTTGAAGCCTTTTGTTATTGCCATATACACTAAACTTGACGTGCGATTTAAGCCGAGTTTTTTGACAAAACTTTTAACCTTCTTCTTTTACCTTTGCGCAATCAAAGCATATTAGAAGACAACAAGTGGGTGACAAAAGCGCAAAGAGTTGTTGTCAACATATGGACAAACGAACACACTTGAAACAACTCCACTCTCTAGGGGCACTCAGCACAAATTTTTATTTTTTTGTTTTTCCTTTTTTTATGTGAAAGGCACGAATATGAACATGGTTTTCTAAGGGGCTCGAGTGCCATCAGAGTTTTGGTTTTGTTTGCCTAAAAGTGGGTGTGACATTGGCCATTGCGTTGGCCAGCAATTACATAAGTGAAAAACAGCATTAAAGAAGACGCAATTGAAGCGGCCACATTTGTCTTTTTGACGGACTTTCTGAGCTCACAATTCAAACAATCCAAACAAAAAAATTGGCTGATTGCAAGGAAATTGGCAACAGCTGCGAGAAAAGATGATTGAATAATAGCAATAGCAATCAAAGTCGAATCTTATTCATATCGTTGGACTCTGGGCAACAGGTGCACTATACTTCATGCAAGCCTTGAATAGTGAAAGAATTTTTCGACAAGAGAATCATTTCGATATTATGTCAGGTGTTACCTAACGGAAATTGATAAAATTTACGCAAATCGACATTTAAGATCTACGTGAGCTGCAGATTCGATTAGATAATGCCATGAAGTTGATACCAAATTGTTGTGCAAAATTGTCCACAACATAAAGTGAGAAATAAATATTGATATGTGACCATCATTTTTGTATAGATGTAGATATAGCAACTCAAACCCCCAACATTGGAAAAACAACAATCGAAAGTCTAAGATTTTGTTCAGGTTTAGTCAAAAAAAGCAACTATGATCCTAGTCATGCGAATCGAATCGAAAAGGGTCTGGGAGGGATCTTAAACTAACCAAAATATTATACTCACGGATTAGAATCGACCTCTTGAGGAGCTCCTTCGCCAGGCATTATGTGCTGCTCGCCGAATCGCCAAGGGGCGAGGCAATGTTGCTGTTGCTGTCCGACGTGGAGAGGGGTCGGCAAATGCCGAGACGCGTTTTACCCGGCGGCATACCCTTCAAAATGGCAACCGCCTCGTCCAGTTCGAGTCCTTGGAGTGTGTGCTCGCCGACACTGATGAGACGATCGCCGGGATAGATCTCGTTGGTTGCCTCCGCAGCACCACCGCGTATTAGACCACGTATCACAATAACACTGCCCTCCGCATCGAGCGGATCCTGATAGTCGAGTATTGAGAAGCCGAAGCCCTGTTCCGACTTATCGATCTGCACGACTGTCACCTCGCTGCTCCACAACGCCAGTCCGGACACGTTCTCTAGCGATTTGGAGCGCTGCGCTCCGGCGGCGGCAGCAGCGGCTGATTCCGTCAGCGTCGCTGTGCTGGATGTGTAGAGGGAGCTTTCCGATTGCGCCTTACTCAGCAGATTCTGAAGACTCTGATGACCGCCGGGCAGCAGGCTGCGCGTCTCAAAGGCCTCCGGATTCTGTGACGTATTTATGATGGATGGCGCTCTGGTGCCCCGAGCACAGACCAGCTTAACACTGGCTGGCAGTTCCTTAAGTATCTTGACCACATCGATGTGACGCAGTCCGAGCAGCTTGTGCTCGTTAACCTGGAGCAGCTCGTCGCCCGGGCGCAGGATGCCCTGTTTGCCGACGGGACCGTCCTCGAGTATGGAGCGTATATAATGATGCGGACGCTTCTCAATGCCGCACTCGACGTCGACGGTGCCCTCGAGGCTGATCCCTAGACCTGAAAGTTTATTTATTTCGGCAACTAAAATTTCGCTTTCGGGAAACTCACTTGTCCAGGCCACCCTCAGCGAGGCGGCGCTGGGACTAGCTATGGCTATGGGCGAAACAATCGTGGGCGTGCCAGTGGGCATGGCACTGCTCTTAAGCACGGTGGGCAACACATCTGTCGGCTCATTGGTGGGCGTCTTGCCATGCTCCGGCTCAAGTGGAGCTATGTCCGGTTCCGGCTCTGGACACTGCTCATCGGTGTCATTGCCACTGTCATGATCGTGCCCATTTCCATTTGTTAGACGCGGGGCACTTGGATCGCTACGGTCCAACATGTGTGACATATTCGAGTCCACGGTGTCCCGCGAGGGCAGATCGGCAAAGTCCGCCAACAGCTGACCATCGCCGGCATCGCTGACAATGGAATCAGCATCGGCGGATTTGGGTGGCAACCAGCTGAGCGTCGCTATCGATGGCGAGGCAGGCATCGATAGCTGCGACTGGCCATCGCCATCGTTAGCAATGCCACCCTTCATCTCTGTTAGGGCCACCTGCAGATGCTCGAACTTGCGGCCGCGCAGGAAACGCTCCAGCGTCAGATGCACCACGATGTCCGTGTTGCGCAGCACCTCCACAGCCTGATGATTGGTTACACCTGCCAAAGTGCGTCCATCGACGGCGACAATGCGATCGTTGATCTGAATTTGGCCACTCGTCTCCGCCGCGCTGCCCTCAATGATGCTCTTCACAAATATGCCCGACAAATCCTCCTCCTCGCACACATAGCCGGCTACCGTGATGCCCAAGCCGTAGACATTCTTGTGCAACTCCACAACGTACGTTTCAGTTTCCGGGGAGTCAACATATGTGGAGGGCGACTCGGAGCCCAATGAACAGCAGTCGCCCTCATCTGGCGTTACCTTTGCCAACCTCTTGCCAGCGGCTATCACAGTGCCATCAGCCTTGTACTCATGCAAATCGTCATCATCCGCTGTGCCCGTCCAGCGCTGGCCCAGCGGCAGTTGCAGCGATTGTCGCGCCGTCAGCAGCGCCGTCGTTGGCGGCGGCGACAATATCGAATAGGGCACAATATCCAAATCTTGCAATCCTGCATCTGAACTGCTCGCATTGCTAATGGGCAGCGGAGGCAGCGGCAGATCGGCCAATTCTGCATCCGGCACGGGCACCAGTGCCGAGATATTGCCCTGATCGGCGGTGTCCGTTGCGGGTCCGCCGGTGACGAGGCCAACCAGACTGCCTACATCTAGGGCGACTGCTGTTGCTGTGGCTAAGCTCGGATTGTGAAAGAGATGGCGCGACAGTTCTTCCGGGTCGGAGAGGAGCTTAGTTGGTATAATGGGCGCATTGCTGGCTAGCGTATTATAATCGATGGCCGTTGGCTCCACGGGCCGCGCCACAATCAGACGCACCTGAGCTCCGGTCTGACGAAGAACTGTGGCCACTTGCTCCGAGCTAAAACCACGCAGATTCACCTCGCCAATCTGCAGCAGATGATCGCCCAGCTGCAGGCGCTGATCCCGCTCAGCGACGCCGCCCGGCGTCAGCGCCTTAATGACCACGCCCGTGCTCCGTCCACCCACGAGAATAAAGCCCAGACCGTTGCCATCATTGATCAGATCGATAACCTCCACCTGGGACCATTCGGTGCTTAAGACCATGTCGCTGCTCTAGTTCCAAATGCTCCCGCTCTAGTAGTAATTACGGTTGGTTCTCGATTTCTTGCTGTTAACATGACTCCCTGCTGGTGGTGCTGTTGGCAATGTCGATGTTTTCGTTGTTGTTGCTGTTGTTGTTGTTGTTTATTGTGGTTTTGCTTACGAGTCTGCTTTGAACATTAACGTTTTTATTTCTCAGCTGTTGTTTTAGTTATCGTTATTGCATTTAGAGTTATTTTCAAGTTTCTACATTCAACTGATGATTATGGGTTCGCTGGGTAAGCAGCTCCTGGTACTGGCAGCTCCAAAGACATTATTGACTACAGCCACACAGCCTGCCACACGCCTGCAATTATTGAAAAAATAACAGCACTTAGCACTGTGTGGCACACGACGCGTATACGCAGCTCCATCCCGTTACCGCGTCCCAGGGAAAACAAACGGAGCACGCAGCGAGTTGCGTGACGGGCGTGAAAAACGTATTTCAAATGCTGTCCGTGCATTTGCGGTGCTCCAACTTTTTTTCGTATACCCTTGCAGTGGATTTATTATTCCTAGATCATTAAGTAGTGTAATGCATTCAAGCTGGCATCTCTGGCCCCATTAAATAAACGTTTATATGTTTGATTAGCATAATCGAAATCAGCTCCAACTACTCGCTTAGTTGTTGAATTATGTATTTTGAAAGTAGGAATATATCCAACCCACATCTACCTAGTCGAACTACTGTACCACATACAAATCTAACATCAGAAATTCTTTGCAAGCTAAACCAAATTCCTCAGAGTGTTTTAATGATAATTAACAACATCGAATCGAAATATTAAACATTGAATTAACAATTAAAATTAAATGTTTTCAGTTAGAGTCCGTTCTGCAAGGGTATTTTGGCTTCGGTGTGCCGAAGCTAGCTGTATTTCTCTTGTTTTTATTTATATTTATATTATTTTTTATTCAGTTTTTTGTGCTTTTTTGTTGGTTAGACGGCAGCGCGTGCTTTAGCGCTTTTTTTAATGGCACCTTTTTGCACGATTTCGTAATTTACATGCACACACACGCACTACACACACAAACACACACAGACAGGAAAGGAACATGGAGTGAGCTGTTTTTGCTTGTCGTTCACGTGCCACGCATGTTTGGCATTCACCTGCCTCAATCCGCCCAACCCTCCCACCCCGTTGCGGTCCCTTTTTCCCGCGCGCTGGCACTTAATTTTGTAAATGAGAAAACTCCCGGAAAACGCGACAAGTTTGCTGACTTAGTAAGCACTTTTCTCTAGCTCTGTGCACTATGTACCACAAAAACAAATTGCACTCAACGGCAACTTGAATAGCGTACCAATAACTAGTAATGTCCCTATATATGTATGTGTGTAAGCTTAATATTGGTTGCTCCTTTTCCGGGAGGATGTATCTGGCTTTGAAGCATCCGACTTGATTGCAGCGAAATTTTCCTGTGGTTTTCTGTCTAATGATGGAACATTTCCAGAGATGAGCAATTTTAAATGAAAGGCAAAGTTGCCAATGTAAAACTGCTCTTTAAAAATGTAAAACTGTTTCAGCTTCAAATAAAGTCAAACATACAAATTGAATTAAAGAATGAATCAAAAATTAAATGGAAAAATAACAACAATTTGTTTACTAGTTCGAATTAAATCAAACAATGCTAAATGCTGAAATCTGATTGCTAATTTCGACACACAAATACATGTGCACACATATTTGGTGAGCAGCATTATCAACGATTTATCGTTTATAAAGATCATTAAAGATCTCAACCTCATTATGAAATTTCACGATAAATTCTGTTCAATATTATGAAAACCATCAAAAATCAATTGTTTACCAATTAGAGAATCTATCGAGCATTAAGCTAAAATTAACGAAATTTAACTTTTCCTTCAGTCCAACTATTAACTTTATAATAAATTATGGACAAAGTATTACTTCTAATATAGAGGTTGTGCGAAAGGCCCTCAATTTAAAGTTTTTCATTGTGTAACAAATAGAAACCATTTATTTTGGATTTAATTCAATTCAAGCATTTACATGAAACTGTTTTAAAGCGTAGTGGAAACTGTATTTGGAATTTATTTGAAATTGTTATATTTTTAGTTAAAATTAAAATAAATTTAAATTGTAACAAAAAAGGGAAAGTTAATAACAACAAATCATAATATTTCACGTTTATCATGATAATTATAGTAATTTAAATTCAGAGCTAATTCAAATAACAGTTCGCTTTATATGCTAACGCTTCTGCTTGGAAACACCCAACACTGTTGGCTAATGACGCTGAACGGAACGGTAGTTTCCGCAATTTTCGGAGAGTGCTGCGGCAGTTGCAGCCTGCCATTGACTGCAATTGTCAATTAAACGCTGATTGACTTTTCGTACACGGTGTAGAGATTGGAGCATGGGTCGTATGATTAACGCGGTCCATAGCCGCCCCACTGAGTCGCACCGGCTTTTGGCTATTTACATGCAGCCCTTCACCCCACCCGCGTAATGTGCTTCATTTAACGTGGTTGCGGTTGGCAAGGGCGCGGGCGACGACGACGACGAGGACGAAAGCAAAAGCGTGTGCGAGTGGGAGTGGGAGTGGGAGTGGGAGGACTTTGGCATCCCAGCCCATTACACAAAAAAGTATACCAAGCGCGCTAGAAGTTCACAATGCCTGTCCGTTTATATGCACGGATTTGTTATTGTGTGTTTGTTTGTGAATAAGAGTGAGAGTGTGTTTGTGGGTCTGCTATTTTTATATGTCTCAATTTAAGGCTGCTCCAATTGTGGACTGTTTTCACGCTCACGCTCTCGCTTTCGTTTTTTGTCATAAAGTATGACTGGCATTGAAAGTAAATATATCTTTAAATCAGTATCAGTAGTCGAGTTGATTGACCACTACAACAAATTGTTTTGTGTGGCAACAAATTATCACTACTTTATGGCTGCTTTTGAATAACTCAATTTAGATGTAAGCAGTTGGATCCCTTCTACAAAGGGTATGGAAACTTCGATGTGCCGAAAATAGTTTTTTTTAATTTTATTGCCACAGCTGGCCACTGTTGCTTCTGGCGCACTTCAAAACTGACGAGCCGCTGACCTACTGAGCGTTATTAGCCGGCTCTCCGTTTAAGCGCCGCCTCTCCTCCAAGCAGTCAAGTGTCAAAAATCGATAAATGAAAAAAAATATATATATATACATGCACACACTCAAATAAACAAGTACGTTGTATATATGTATGTATGCTTGAAAGATGGAAGTCTGGCTTATTTACTCCTTTTTTGTGGCCACATTAACGCCTACTGCAACGCCCATGCCCCCGCCTAATATATAATGAATTTGACTTTCGACTGCTTTTTTCCAGCTCTCCACTTTGTTGCCAGTTGTTTGTTAGTGCTTGTTTTTGTTATTGTTGTTATTGTTGTTGTTGTTCTTAGTTTATTTCCGGCGCAGACTGAAAGGGCTCCAACCGCATGACTCTGCCAGTGACTGTTGCTGTGGCTTTGGCATGTGGCTGCGCCTTTTGACCTACCTAAAAGCAGCGACGGCTTTTAGACAAATTGCGCGAGCATTTGCTGCAGTTTGGCTTGGAAAACCTTGTGAACTTGCGAGTGAAAAGTCGTGCACACAATTACTTAGCAGTTTCTGCTGCTGGAAAACTGTCGCTGACATTAAAGCACGCACAGCGCGTAAGTATTTCTATTGATTTAACAAGCTGATGCACCAAACAACAAATTACTAACAGGACCCAAGCAAATGTGCCTTTTGCCTCACTTCATCTTCATATGTGTATATGTATGTGTATGTGTGCGTCTGTGTTCTGGCTGCTGTTGATGTTAACTCAATTTTCAGTGGAGCTAGACAGCTGTTGAATATTATTTATTAATTTTAAGTGGCACTTTGGACGGTTTTTAATTAGCTCGTACTTGCGCTGTCTGGCCAAACATTTGCTGGCCAACATTATTATCTCGCATATGATTTTCAGACACCTTGTTGCCACTTCATTCGCGTTCATTCACTTCGTAAGCATACACTCACACACACGCACACAAATTGTTTTTGGCCAGCATTGGTTAGCTGCTAGCTGTATTCGCTCGTATTCGGTTTTGTTTGCTCTATTTCTGAACTTATTCCTTCAATTCTAATTATTGTGCTTTATGCTTATGGCTCTTTTTATCAGTTTTACGCGCGCATTTTCCGGCACGATATCACGCCCGTATGCCACGACGCTTCTTGGCCAAATGAGTTGCACGCTGGCCAGATTGCCTCGGCTCCGTTACACTCACTCTCTCACACACTCTACCCTCGCACGTGGCGGCTCTGCAGGGTAGCTTCTCTCTTCACACCTGCGCAATTGCACATCGCTCGCTCTCTCCCTGTTGCTCTCATCTGCTCGGCAGTCGGCACTCGGCCAATATTTACATATGAAGTTGACGGCTGGCGGTTAAAGTTGCCGCCGCTTCGCATTCATTCAACTATCCCATCGTGTGAGAGTGCGTAAGAAAGCTTTTCGATGCAGTGGCGCTGGCTGAAGACTTTACAAAGGGGATTCGAGTTTAAGCTTGCGACATGCAAGCGGAAAATTCTTTTGGATCATATAAAAAATATGAAATATGTCTGCTGGGAACTTTACACAGATCTTTTGTCACAGTTTGAAAATCGGCCAAAAATTAAGAAATTTGGTCTTTAAACATTTGATCTATATATATACTTATAAAAATGTGTATATAGTTTAGTGTTTTCAGGCTGACAGAATTATATGCATTTTTAAAATCGGACCATTATTTATATAGACATGTTTACAAATTTCCAAATATATGGCGAATTTTCATAGTTGACACGAACATTTTCAAAATGAAATCTATATTTATATTGCAGTTCGCACAATTTTTCCGATATTTTGGTATAAACAAAATTTGTAGGCCCCATTATTATAATCTTGGCATCAACTTGCATTGCATATTAAAATTATTTATTTATTTTAAGACCGTTTTATTTTGCGTCATATTATCAAAATATTTGCTTAGGCGCACCGCCAAAAAGAAAATCGGTATTGAAAATGTTTTAATATAAGATTGGATTCAGACGACGTATTACATTTTCACCGATTGTATAAAATTATATTCCATATCTAAAAAAAAATAAATAAATGTGATACTACTAGAACTATTATTATTATTATTATTATTAGACAACAAGTGTGCACGTTAATGCTCGAGAGGAGCTTAGAAAGACAACAAACTTCCTGCGCCTGCTCCGTTGTCCACGGCAACCTCAGACTGCAAGGGCTACCAAATAAACACAGCACCTGGCAGGTGGAAGTCAGTGACCAGACAACGATTGGTAGCACCACCTCAAGATAGTCTAAAATCAAACTAAATGCAGTAAGCGTGTTGAAGAAAACAACAAAAGAATCCGCAACTATCGTTACATGGTAGCACCTGCCCCAACCTCAAGCTCAAGGTGTTGGCACGATGGGTTCAGGGCACCATATGGTCGACCCGTCGGTGCGCCACATTTTAGTGAAGTGTAGCAAACGAAGCGAGAAATCAAATTCAGTAAACCCAGTAATCGTCGTACGATATGTCCTAGTCTAAAATAGACTTTAGGCCAATGCTCAGAGTGTGCGGGACTATTGTCAATAATACTACACGAGAAAAGTAATTATATTAGCTCAAAACTATTTTACACAACAAAAAAAAAACTGGAAAACAGGACACTGAGTAAGCAGAATAACAGGACAGTGATTACAGCATTATAAAATGACAGCACCGGTCAACGCTGACGAAGATTACTACATGGACGAGACCTTTGACGAGGAATCTCTGTCAGAGGTTGAAGAAGAACAGGAGATTGAAGAAGGATTGTTGGAGGGGAGCGATTCCAGCGACAGCGATGTCGAGGCTCAGTACAGGAACGGCAACGTAAGTGCAACGCACCAGCTCCAATTGCCGGAGCTGACCATCAAACAGTTTTGCCTCAACCCTGTGTCACTTTTCCCACAGCCCCATGCTCGCCGCCTGCAGATGTACCCAAAACTCAGTGGCGGTGGCAGCGGATTCCCATGCGAGAAGAAGTTAATATACTCCTCTTCCGAGGATGAGACACAAGTGGTCATCACAAAGACGGTGGCCGAGGTAAATCTGTTATCGTTGCGAAATGCACAGATGGATGAGGAAACTAGTTCAGTACGCACACTTATACCCAATACCAAGCGGATCGACGATGCGGATCAGAGTGAATTGGAAATGGAAGGAGATGAGATAGGAGATGGGGAGGAAACTATATTCGATAATTATGATATCGAATCAGAACAAAGCAATGAAGAGAATGAAGAAGGTGTTGAAATAGGCGAGATTGAGCAGGAAAAGCAATATGAAATGACCGGTGATCATCTACAACCGCTAAATCAAGATCTTGTCGACGTTGTCGATGCCAACGAGAGCGAAATGGAGTCGGACAGTGATGTCAAGTTTGTGCCATTGCCAGTGCCAGCACCACGGAATATTAACCGGGGGCATAAGTTTCATACAGATCTGGCTAGAAGACCCGTTGTTGATGTTGATTATGCGCCTCAAGTGCCGCAGATACACTTACTAGATGACGATAAGGTCCCAGATATTAATGCATCGGATTGCGATGGACTGGGCACAGCTGAACAAGTGAATGTAAAGTTTCTGGAACAGCAAATGCAAACAATGTCCGAGATGATCATGAAAACCTATCGTCTCCATGGTGGCACAACAGACAATAGTGCTTTCGAGCAGTTGGCAATGGCCAACGATCTGTTGAAGAAACAAGGCAAAGAAATGTCCGAAATGTATATGGAAGAAGAATATGAGGAGTCCAAGACTTCCAGCTCTGTATGTTCGGAGAAATTAAGTCGTCGTAACTGCCGTTGTCCGTCAAGCACTGATGTTCATCAGCCCGAGCAGGAGCCGTTTTTTATGGATGAGTGCGGCCAGGGCGATGGACTGTTGCGCTATCCTCATCTTGGCCAGCAGCATTCGGCTCGAATTGACTGTCGGGTTTCCAGTGTCACTCCTAGCAGCTATAACAGCGACAACAGTGGCTTCCACATTGAAGTCGGTCGTCCACGCTCCGTTATCTCATCGGATGTGAAGTGAGTAGGCACTATCAGAAATCCTGTCATCGCTTATCAACTTTTCCGTTCCCAGCTTCAAAAACTTGGGCCGCAAAAGCTTCAGCTTTACCAATCCACAAGTGCGTGAAATTGAACGAGCGAATAACATCTTGCTGAAGAAAATGATGAATGTGAAGACCACAATCAAACCAACCATCAGTGCAGTCAAATCCAGCACTAGTGTCCAGGCTAAGGTAAGTACACTTTCCAAAACATCATTAATGGATAATACTCCCAATATTGTTGTAGAAGCAGCCACCGCCTCGCTTGACAAGCGCTGCCGTCAATCGCAAGAAAGTTCAGCGCCAGATCGACTTGGATAATGATGTGCTTAAGCGCAAGCTGGAGGCGGTTGGATCACGCCGTCCTTTATTCAAGTGAGCTGCGGTATTCAATAATATAATTTTAGAAATGTTTAAAGCGAATTTACCAAATTAAAATTTATTGCAAGTTATGAAATGTAGTAAATGTGTATGTGTGTGAGTAAGGTCTAACTAAGCAGAAGTACAAATATATAAATAATGTCCAATAAAAGGTGCGATTTAGTAAAATTGGAAATGTATAATTCTAAACTTGGCCAAAAAAGGCCATTAAAAATTCGAATTAATGAATAAATCCTAATAAGAGATCCGATTTAGTAAATTTGAATAGTGAGTCGAATTCATTGGCATTGGTCTTGGCAAAAAAGGTCTAGCAAAGGTAAATCCTAAGCAAATATGTAACACGGGTATTTAAATATTTTTAAAATTTTACAAAAATTGTTGTCACTTGGCTTAGAGTGTAATCTCGTTTATCTTCGCCAAAAAGTTTTCGCCCAGCCCCTTAACCACTTTAAATGCATCGTCACCATTCAGCTCCTTGAACTCGGCCATATTTTTTAACTTTACCTTCTCGCGCTGCTCTATTTCCCGATAAATAACTTGACCGATCTGAAAGATTCCAATTTTGGTATTGGTATTGGTTGCTAAGTAAATATATTTTATACTCACATAAACATCAATGGCCGCATACATTAGTTGATTCTCGTCCAGCGGTATCACATGCCACTTGCTCATACGCACTTTCTTGCTCTTGTCCATGGACTTCTTGGCTATAAAGTTTGCCAGCCGTTCAAGGCTCCATCTTCCACCAGTTTCGAAGACTTCATTGCACCACACGCCTAAATCGACGCATTTTTCAATAAGCGGCTCGGCTGACATCTCAGGAAAGTCGCGCTGCAGCTTCCGAAAGTCGCTACAAATGGAAAAAATTTAAGATTAGCTTATATACGTTTATTATGTAATTCAAAAGTCTTACGCCTTTATATTCACGCCATGTAGTCGCACTTTAGGATGGTTTATGAGAGCCGCCAGGGCTGCTGGTATTTTATTCAATTTGCTTAGCTGGTACACAAAACAGCAACGCTCATCTACGCATATTTGTATAACTGATGATTTGCCGGGACCGGTTTGAAACGAGAATGGCCATTCCATGTCAAATGCCATGGGCACAATATCCATGTTGGTTTGTTTCTCAACCCATTGACTGAAAAATATTATCTTAGCTTTTATTCTGCAATCAATTCTCCTTACTTACATGACTTCATCTGCTGATGCAGCGATCTCTTGACTTTCGGTAAAGTATTTAATGGCCCCGCTGTACTTGATGAATGGCAACTTCTTTGGAATGTCCTTCTCCGGTGATGCAGGGCCGTCCTCAGCCAAAGATCTCGTGCTGCGCGTAACACGGCTGCTTCTACGCTTTGGTGGATTCTCACTATCGGCATTTTCATTGTCCTTCATCTACAAAATACAATAATAAAATATATATATAATATAAAATATAAAAAACTTACCACTTCAGGTGTATCTTGATTTTTTCGCTTGTTATTATTTGTTGCAATTTGCTTTTTGGCAGCATTGGTTTGCTTAACTGTTTCTTCTTTTGCAGAGATTTTCTTTAAATAAAATCAAAAACAATCAGTTTATATTTGATTAGATTGTAATTAAGTTTTGCTTACTTTTTCTGTAACTTCAATGTTTTTTGATTTGACAGGCATTTTAACTAAGTATTTATCCATTCCTCAGTTGATGTGTTTGTTTGCAGTAAATTGGCGCCAAAATTACATTCAGTGCTGGAAAGCTTGGCAAATTTGGTATTATATTAAGATTTATTTTTCTACTACGTGTAATACCCAATCAACACAGTCTGGCAACTCTGCTTTGCTATTGCGCTGTTATGCCTCTGTTTTGTGCTAGTTCAGCTGTTAAACTCAAATTTGCGCCATATTTGCTCAGGCTCACTGTTAACTAGCAGATCATATGCTGCCGCAAGCGACCGGCATCATTTCAATACATTTGTGTGTTGTGACTTGATAATTAAGTAAAAATAACATAATGGCCACAAAAGTAGCTCCCTATTACATTTCGGAGAAGGTGTCAAATGTGCGTTGGCTGCAAGAGCAGCTGCAGGAGAGCGAGTGCTTCGTAACAGGAAGCTGGGACATGGACAACAATTACGTGCGCTTGTGGCGTCTGCTCGCAAATCCCTACGCCCAGGAAGTTCGGCAGACGCCGCGCTGTAGTGATAAAGTGGCCATGGGTGACGATGTCACTGGTTTGGAGTTTGTCAATGAAGACACTCTGGCTGTGAGCTGTGCCGACGGTTAGCCTTGAAGCACTGTCATAAGTTATAGTATTGATGCATTCTCCACTTTTTATAGGCCACCTTAGCTTGTTGAAAGTGCACCGAGCCGTCGAGGAGGATCAGTTGGAGCGCATGGTGCGCAGCGAACGCCTCCACGAATTCAAATGCAGTCAGAAGAGTGCGCCTTGCACGGCAATTGATATATATGGCAACGACATAGCCACCGTTGGCGAAGACGGTTGCGTCAATGTGTTGAGTGCCCACAACTTGAAGCAAGTGAAGAGAGCCATCGATGCCGACAGCATACCTCTATTGTCCGTATGCTTTGTTAACCAGCATCAGCTGGTGACGGGTAATCGAATGGGCGTCATTCGAATGTTTGATATACGAGTTGACAGCACGGGGCAACCGGGCATTTTATTCGCTGCTGCCAGCCAGGATCCAAAAAACTCGAATTTTGTATCCGCGATGGCCACGCATCCCATGCAACACCACATCCTTATATGCGGCAGCGAGGAGGGTTCCATTGTAGTGTGGGATCTGCGTAATTTCGAATATCCAGCCTCATATCTCGGCGCACACAACAGTCCCATCACCGCCATAGGATATCATCGCCAGGATCCGTCGAAGTTGTTTAGTGCCGCCGAGGCAGGCGAGGTATGGATGTGGTCCGAGAAGAAACCGCACATTGATATGAGCAAAAACGATGGCACCAGTGCCTGGCTGAGCGGCAATCGAGTGCGCTCCTTGATTAATTTGGATGGCGTGCTGACCAACTTACGCAACCCCGTCAATTCATTCGATGTACACGGCTCACGACTGATTTGCGGGAGCGACAAGGAAGTCGTTTATATTGTAGATGATATTTTTTAAAAACAAATATGTACTAATTCTGCTGTCATTTAAAATGAAGTTTGGCCACTTATCTGACTTACTTTTTTCGTGAGCATGTTGAAATTATATTTCAATAAATAATTGGGTTTTGTGAGCAATTTTAAAACATCAAATTACTAAAAAAAAAAAAATTCTTTGCGAACAAGAAAAACCCGTGAAACTGAAGATTTCTATTTTGCAAAACATAACCCGCCAAATTGAAAATGTTTTGGAATTTTTTTAATATTTTCAGAATTCTGGAATTAATTTGTATCTTCTTTAAAAATTCTTTTGATGTTGTTCTTCCCTTATCAAAATAGAAAGGGTTTTGTTAACTGAGTTATAGAATGTTTGAATATGTATATTGTATGCATTTAATTTCAGTATACGTAAAATTGGCTTAAATCAAAGCACCTGACTTAAAATTATGCTTATAAGTACAATTATATCTAAATATGCTATGACTTAAATGAATATTTTCTGGGTGCTGATGTTTAGTAACTACAGAAGCGTAACCAAGGAAAATACGTTTCAGAAACAGTTTTTTAATGAGGCATTTAAATGCCTTATTTTGAAAATAATCGATCAAATAACGAGGCAAGTTTTTCTTTAATTCGAAATATCTTTTGCACTACAGCGACATTAAACAGATATATTTTTGTTGATGAATATTTAGCACATTTAAATCCAACAGTTTAAAAGTATTTATTTATAAAACTATCTCGATAATCTTTGTTATATTGCCTAGGTTTGTGTTTACTTAATGTATATTCGTTGGCTAATTTTGGATAGATTTATGCGTGTTTTTCAACTACCATATACATACAAACGTAAGTATTATGAACTAATGTTCTTATATGTATATATGCGATGCAAATAATAAATACAAAATGAGTTTACATAGATTATATGTACAAGTTAAGCACTTAGGCCTCGATTCGTTTTTTGTTTTCTTTTTAAGTTTGTCGATGTCAATTGGACTTTGAGCATTTACAATTGCATTTCAATATGGTTCTATTGGGAACTGAAGCCAAATGTTCATATTTAAGAGTAATTCCATTTTGGATTTCTTGGTATTTACGTCTCTAATAGAATCGCTCGAATTTGGGTGGCTTGTTGAGTGCGCAAAAATAATACCCTGAATAGTTTTGTGTTGCGCCGGGTGGAGTATAGTCGCTGATGCTGTAATTCCCGTAGTCGTAGGCGTGGGCGTGGGCGTGGTGATGCATGTGGTGTGGATGCGTGTGAGTGTGTGTGTGTGGGTGCGGGTGCGGGGGGTGATAATGTTGAAAACCGCCTGCACTGCGTGGCTTTTGTCATGTGATGAGACTGCTACCACCAACGCCTGAGGTATTGCCACCAATACTGCTGCTGCTGCCACTGCCATTGCCACCAGTACCATTCGCATTGTTGCCATGAACGCGCATGTGCCGATTGAGATTACCCGATTGCGAGAATCTATGTTAGTACATATATATATGTGAGAGGGTTGGGGTTATTTCCAGTCCAATTCCAGACGATTGTCATGTAAACAACACAACACAAGACAACACTCACCTGAGCAGACACAATTTGCATTGGTAGGGCTTCTCGCCACTGTGGATGCGCAGATGTTTGGTCAGCGTGGAGCTATCCGAGAAGGACTTCTTGCAGGATGAGCAACGATATGGCCGCTCGCCGGAATGGGTTCGCATGTGCGTGGTGACGCTGGAACTCTGCGAGAAACGTCTATCACAAATGGGACAGCGGAACGGCTTCTGTCCCGTATGTGTGCGTACGTGTGCCGTCAAATTGGCGGCCTGTGAGAAGCTCTTGTTGCAGTCCGGACAGCGATACGGCCGCTCCCCGGAATGGGTCCGTAGGTGCGTCTTCAGTGTGCTTGGTCTCGCATACGTCTTGCCGCACAGCCGGCACAAATTCGGTTTCATATCGCCGCCGGCGCTGCCCTCACCATCGCCATCCCCATCCTCGATGCTCTCCTCCTCGTCCTCAAAGGTAGCCAGCCCGAGACTTAGAGCGGCTGCCTGATAGCTGGGACTCTTGTTTGGCGGCGTGTAGCTCTGCCCACCACCACCCGATGCATAATAGCCCAGCGCAGTGGCTGTACTGGATGCAGGTGGCGATGGCGAGTCCTTGTCGGACAGCGATGGAAGGCCGCTGAGTGATGTTGGTGGCGGTGCACGGAAATCAGCGGTAAACGAATAGGTGGCCGAGGCGGGATAGTGCGTTGGACTCAACAGTGGTGGGTAGAGCACATTAACGGCCGTCGCAGAGTTGTTCGGCGGCGTCCAATTCATTTGGGAGCACTGCATGGGCACGGCACCAGCGTCGGCACCATAGCCATGATGCATGGTCATGTTCATGCTGACATTCACACTCATACTGGGATACATGGGCGGTGCTGTTGCATTGGCTGTGGAATCGTAATAACAGGCACCGCCAGAACCGGACCCGCCAGTGCCAGGAGCATTGCCAATGAAGCCGTTACTAGTGTGATTGTGGTTGTGGAGCGTGTTACCACCGTGCGATGCCTGGTTGAGTGCCTGCTGCATGTGCTGGGGCTGGAGGGGATGTGTGGACGATGTCTGCGAGTGAACCTGCTGCTGACTGCTGTTTGGTGAGATGAGCATCTGGTGCGGATGCACCGTGTAGGAGAGGGAGGCCTGATGTGGATTGCTTGCAAAATTGTAGGAGGCGCCGCATGGTGAGAAGGGAAACAGACTGGGCAACGGATCTATGTCCAGTGGCGGTAGGCCTGGAAATGTAGAGGCCATCTCGTCGGTACTCCAATAGCTGCCGTTGCCAGCGAGCGAGGCTCCGTTATTATTGTTGCCGCCACACGCCGATAGATTACTGGCCGGCGGCGTTGTGTTGATCTGACTGCTCAGCACTCCAATCGTCGGATCAAAGCAACCGCCGCAGTCGAAGTCGCTACTGGTCAGTGAGGAGATGGGCAGGGCTGTGTTGCCTTGGCAGGATAAACAGCCGACGCAGGATGCAGCGCACTCTTGCTATAAAGGCCAGATACGAAAAATCTCCTTTAGTCAACACCGACACGGAAAACTTCAACCGACCGAAATATAATAATTTAATAGCGCGCTTAAATACCTGCGGACTATCCAGCGCCAGACCGAATAATGGATTATTGGGCACATAGCCCGTTTCTGGTTCCACAGGACCTCCGTTTGAGACATCGCACGATATGTACATAGCTCCACCCTCTTGATCTTCCAGGGAATCTGCGCAGGTTTGCCCCAAAAAACAAGGGATACAAAATCTCTTGGAAATTGAATTCACTATGGCAAAGCGTATCTCACAGATACATTTCACACAGTTCACAGCGAGCTGCGACCCACTGTGCGCGAAACTCCGCCCCTTAGCGCACACACACAAAGAAACACACGCGCACACACTGGCTAAAATGAGCGAACTCGCCGCCATTTGCTTTTGCCTATGTTCTCAGCTCAGTTTGCTGGAGTGGGCTACTTGGGGGCGGCTTTCTCAACTCCATGCAATTAAACACTCACCCAGAATTATATTCAAGAGTTTGGAACCTTTATATAACAATCCCATGACATGACTCCAGCTGGCTTTTGTATTTTATTTCTTGTTTTTCTACGTTTCATTTTGCTGCGTCATTTGCAATTTCCAGCTAAAAATTCACAAATACAACATTTATTAATTATTTATGACTTTTGCACCTTTCGTAATTAATACTGATGTACTATAATGCAATTATTTGATAGTTAATTAAATTTTTTGTATAACATTTATTTTCAATATATTTTGCGTTGTTAATACATAAATAAATAAGTTAAATGAAATAAAGGGGAATAGTTTTTAAATGTTATTTAAAAAAGTTTGCTGAATATTTTTTCACTGATTAAATCTTTAAATAAACAATAGCACAAATTTTGATATCGGTTTTTTATTAATTCACAAGACTTTAAAAATGTATTAGAAACTAAATCAATCAATCAATTTTATTTATAATTTAAGTATTTCTGCAACATTTCATTAGAAATTTCTGAGTTAATACATATTATTTCATGGCCTTGAAGCATTTTTCTTCTTTCATATTACTTAATTTATTCAAATCTTAAATACCACTTTTAATAATCAATAATAATCAAATAGTAAGAAACAATTTTGTTTAAACAAATTTTGAAGCACTAATTTTGCATTTAATAACGCTTTTAGGAAAAATCGTTTTATTTTAAACTGTATTCGAAAATTGGGGATGTGGAAATAACCATTCAAAAATAAATATTTCTATTATGTTATATAACATTTTGTTTATATACAACAAAAATATTTATCCACTTCGATTCGAATATTATATGAAATTTGATAATGGTATGAAATACGTCAAATACATCATCTTTAATAGTATTTAATATTTAATTTGAATATTTAAGAATCGCACCTTCTCGATAAACACGTATGTCTCATTATTAATACACAGCACTGAATAGAAGTTTTCAAATGTAGATCTTTCTGAATATTTCACAAATTTTAATAACACATTCTTAATTTACAAATTTTGATTTTCTCAATTTTGATAAATTAATGGACAATTTTTAGATTTAAAAACTTTCGTTTTGATTGCGACACGTTTTGCTAGAAATTCTTGGTTGTAGTTAGTAAGTAGAACCGTTATTTAAATGTAAACTTTAAGTTAATGCGGGGGGGCAAGAAGCGACTTTCGGCGACGAGCATAAGACAGCAACTAATTGTCAGTTTCAGTTCGAAGAGTCTCGGCCGATATTGGCGACAGGGCCAAGTCAGGCAGCGTCAAAGCGACAACCACAGAAAAAATGCTCACTTAATTACAAATAAGCGACAAAAGGGCGCAAAAGACAACAACGTCAAAGCAACATACACAATCTCACACACTCTCAGCAGATACAATGACACAAAGTGCTCAACTACACATGAGAGACCCTTACAGCAGAGTGTTGTTGTTGTAGACACCCCCTCCAGCAGCAACCACCGCCACCACCACCATCAGCAGCGGCAGCGGCAGCACGGACTGTACAACAACCAACCAATGCGCTTCGGTCTCCGTATTCGTCTACGGTATGCCGGCTTTTGCGGCGACAACTAACCCAACCCCTGAGCCCGAGCCCGAGCCAATGTCCGCCCCGTCCAACAAGCTCATTCATACGTAGCAGCAGCAGCAGCAACAGCAGTTTTTCAGTAGTTTTTATTTGTCACCCAATATCTTTACAGCTCGACACCAGATATCCCCGAGCCGACCCGACTGCGACCATTGATCGTCTTCAACGGCGGCTTTCTGCTTCCTTCGTTCCATTCTTTGTGGTTAAACGTGTTTGCCTTTGCCACTGCTCTGTGTGACAGTCCATCACTCCATCAGGCCCGGCAGCCCCATCTCCCTCACACACTCGCTCACTAACTGACTAAGCGACAGCAACAACCCTCTGCTTCTGCAACTTGTATCTTGTATCTCGTATCTAATATACTGCTTATTCTCTGTTCTAGCGACCAATGACAATTGTATCTTTGCTCCGCTCATTTAAACATATCGATCGATCGATCGTTGCTCTTTTGCATAGTTACAACAACCCGACAATTGTGAATTATTTTTGCGACATTTGATATCTCTCATTGTGGTCGTGTTTTGTTGTAAGCTGAATGCAAAAAAAAAAATTATGAAACATTATTATTTTCACACAGACTTGTTATCGCCTTGTCTCTTGCCTAGGCTAGTCATATCAACAGAATCGCTGTTACCTGCAACCAGGGATCGCAAAAAATCAGTTATTGATTATCACATCAGGAGAGATGTTTCAAAATACTCTTTAGAAACAAAAAAAATCTTGTAATTATTTTTTTAATCCATCTTTAACTATTTCTTAGGCAACAATGATTTTCCAGAATCTACAAGAGTGATTTCGATAGAACTAAATAACTTTTAAATATAAGGTCTTCATTGAGATAAAGAATAAAGATTAAATATTAAAATTACTTTCGTATTTTAATAATAATAATAAATAATTTATTTTGAAACCATAACTGCAATTATTTATGGACACTATTTATAGCCACGATTTCTGCATGGTGACCACGCAAAAAACTTGGCTAACAAAATTTTTTTTTAATTATTTGAGTCAGTTAAGTGTAAAGGCTTTCAGTGATTGCTCATATCATCTTACCATATTGGTGGGAATTTTAGCCAGGGACTACAGCAACAACGTCGTGTGTGTTAAAAGTTTTGGCCAACATAATCAAAGCCTGTCTCGGATCCTAACCAGTTTGGTTGTTGTTATTGCTGCGATCGGTTTCATTTCGACAACTCGTCGAGGACATGAGCTGAGCCTCAGCCCTAACACTGAGCCCATGTTTTGCTGCCGATTGTCAGATCGCATTAGGCTCACTATTAAAATCAGTGCATGGAGTCTGGTAGCTGGTAACCGGTAACCAGTATTGGGCCTGACTGAATATCAATAACAATTTTGGTTTATTCACGATGATTAGAAATTTTCACTTAGGTTTCCAAGTGTGCTCAGGTGTCATACAGCTGTGTACACCACACGCCCCACACGGATTGCCTAAATTCCAAACCCCTCTCTGAATTAACCACAGAATTCTTTAAATCGTTTGCCGTTCCTGGGATTTACTGTTACATAATAAGCGGCGGGATAAACAGTTCAGTAAAAGTTCAACGCGTCACCCTCCATTGTACCTGTTATCACACCAGCTCATCACGAAGCTCGACACAATTTATCAACTGCCCTGCACGTGAATTTGTTTACTCCAGAGCTCAGCCCAACCACTGTTTATTCAAAGTCTTTAATTTGGTCCTGGTCGTGGTCCTGGTTTTGGTTTTGGTCCTGGTCGTTTCTCACTACAATTGTTGCTGGCCTGCCTCCAAAGCGAGTTCAGTGAAGCATTCGTTTCATTTTGCGTCGTGTTCGGTATTCTGTATTGTGTTGTTGTGCTGTGTTCTGCCTTCTGTGTATGGACGAGGCTTCAAAAATCAATGAAATACTTTTCGGGCGGCACTCTTACGGCTTCTCAAGCCTGACTACACTTTGCTTTTATGATGTTGGTAGTCAAGTCATTCGACATGCTAATGTCGCTAGATGTCCGTTAAGAACAATATTTAATATATTTGCTTGGAAAACGGGAGGGCGTCTACCAATTAAATTGACAGTTAGCCCAATTATATGTAACATATGCATATGTGGATGTGTAATCATTCTAGTTGAAGATCTAAATTCGTCTGTTTGTTTATGCTTAATTTTTGTTATTTCTGCAAACTGATAAGCTCTTTTATATTGCGTGTAGTGTACATCCATAAAGTGCTTCAATTTTATTTTAAGATATTTGTAATTAGAAAAATAAATTTAACACTAATGATTTGCAAGCCCCAAGTTGAAACTAAACTTAAACAATTTGGCGAATCTATTAACTAAGGAATTACTCAGGATTTACCAAGAAGAGCAAATTCTGTTTATGTCTGTAAAATGTGGATAGCATAAGAGAGTAAGATAAGAGACAGCAAACAATAAAAAATGAATGAATCATCTTGCACAATTAAATTCATTATATTTAAAATTAATATTGTTTTCACTTAGGTTTCGAAGAAAGATTCGGTTTTTATTTTTGGCTATGGAATTTCGGTATGTTTATACTTATTTTAAAATCGCTGTACTTATTCAGCCACGGCAAGTATGCCAATATATATTTTTAATTTTAAATCATATATAGATGAGTTCATGTTAAAGGTGTTTGAGTTGTCTTGGCTGTGAAGTAAAAAAAAAGTGTTCTTTAAGTTAGCGTCAATATTATTTTGAATATGTATTAACAACTGTTACTCGTGCTCTATAATGCCACTTACACCTACAATAAGCAGCCAACAACATACGTCAGCTCGGTTGAAGAAAGTATCGATGACCAATTGACAGGCGCAGCCGTTGCAGGACGCAGGACTTATTATTGCTGACAGCTGTACGAATTGGGAACCGAGTTCAGCTCATAGCCTATTTCTTATTAAAAACCTAAGCCTGCTTATTAAACGCGCGAGGCAACGGCGACTTATTGCTAACAGAAAGCAGTCAAAGGGACAGTTTGAACAACTGACTGCGCCAGGATATGTCCTGCGAGCTGCCCCCCCAAAAACGACTTGAATTACAGTTGGTACTGCAAACTCAGAAATATGTTTGTGGATACTACGAAATTACACTTGAGTGAAGAGCGCCAAATTGAATTTGTAAGGCGATACTTTCAAGAGCCACAAGAAGCAAGGGTTCTTGTCCCTTATCAATGGGTAAAGTGACTGACTGACTGACTGGCAGCTACAAGCCAATGTAACAATAAAAACGCACTCGACTGCCTGCTACTGTTTTTTATTATTAGAGAATCACTTCCGCAAACAAAAGCGCTAAAGATAGCATATAGGGCAATGACAGTTTCTCACAGCAGCAGGGGGGTGTGGTGTGGAGTGGAGGGCGGCTATTCAGCGGCAATTATCGGCAGTGGCACGTTTCATTATCAAACCGCAAATGATTATCCTGTAAGCCTTTGGATAAATATTAAATTTCAATTATAGTCGTTAACATATTATTAGCTGGCAATCATTATCATTGACGCCAGGCGCTCTGCCGGAGCACCGAGCACAGAGCGCTACCGGAACAAGAAGTCACGTGTCAACCAGTCGCTGATAATAATCAGTTTGTATAACCGCAGAGGGGTGCCATCGCGCTGGCAAAGAGACAATGCGATGCGCTCGCAATTTTATCAGATTAAGACCCTCAGGAGCAAAAGCAGTGTCCCTTGTGTGTATCCTTTGCTTGATCGCCCGCCTACCCGCCTGCATCGAACCGCCCTCAACAGGTGACAGAATTGACCGAACATTGTGTGAGAAATATTTTGGCTACCAGTTTAGTGAGCGGGATTCTTCTTTGGACATATCGAATTACCCATTGCCGCTGTGATTTGTCGCTTTTATTAATTCTCATGAACTGAAATTGAGCCTACCAAAGGAAATTAAACAAGAAACTATAAATACAAGCAGTTGACTTTCTCAATAAACTCAAATTTCCCCACCAAGCTAGCACAGCTATGGAACTAGTTCGTATTCAGTGGAACCACGTTAAAATAAAATAAATACTAATAATACTTATAACAGCTTGCAATAATACCAGTAACATTTGCCGACCTGTTATTAACAGAATATCTTAGGTCCCGTTAAAAAAAAACTGGTTGAAGATTTGTATTTAATAAGCATTGATAAAAAATGCAAAATAAACGAATTGTTATTTTAACTGTCAGGATATTACTGCACAAATGAGAAAGTATCGGTAATATATTGAAATTCAGAATTTGTTTGCTTAAATAAGTCTTTCAAAAGCTGTATAAAAATTCAGAGATTGGTTTATAAGAGTTATGTCGTTTATTCATTTACGAGAAAAACTTAAGCTTATGGTTTACTCCCCCCAATTATGGATAGTGTATGTAATCAAAATGTGTAATAATTGAGAATTGTGTCAAACACTTTTTAGATCTTGGGATCCTGTGGCGTCAGCTTGACAATCTTAACGGACTCCTCCCAAATTTGACGAGCCTTCTCCATGTCCATAGCGCCAGCATTTAGTGTCGCTTCCTTGCAGTCCATGAAATACTTGCCAGACACATTCGCCACCTCATCGGAGGTCGCCAGATAAATGGTGGTCTGCGCGCCCGCTTTGGTTGTCTTAAAGAATCCCTTCGTGATGGCCATCATTGGCAGATTCAGGGGGAAGGGCACATTGCGCCAAATGCCTGAGTCAATCATGCCGGGATGCAAGTAGTTAACTGTAACATTGGTGCCCTCCATACGCTTGGCCAACTCGCGGGCAAAGTAAATGTTGGCAAACTTGGACACATAGTACAAATAGGCAGCGGGGAAGGTGCCAATGGGATTCAGCTTATTTACATTGACGGAGGCCAAACGATACAGCTCCGAGGCAACAATGACAATGCGCGCTGGTGCGCTCTTCTTCAGCACATCGATGAGCAAGTGCGTCAGCAAAAATGGACCATAATGATTGGTGGCCATGGTCAGTTCGACGCCATCCTCACTTGTCTGGCCACGGAATGCGAGTGCCATGCCGGCATTATGTATCAGTACATCAATCTTTGACTCAGTCTTAACAATGTCTGCAGCGAACTCGCGCACTGATTTCTGAGAGCCTAAATCGAGTTTCTTGACCAAAATTTTGCTATTGTTGGTCTCCTTAATGATTTCATCTGGAAGGAACGCGCTTCTTTTAGAAAATAATAAAGATGTCAAAGATTGTATGCTTTACCCTTTGCAGCATTCGCTGTTTCCAGATTTCTGCATGCCATAATGACGCGTGCTCCACGTCCAGCCAGATCCTTAGCGGTTTCCTTGCCGATGCCACCGTTGGCTCCCGTAATGATGACAGTTTTTCCCTCCATTTTTGTCTGTAAGTCAGTGGAAAATGTTATTCAGTTAAAATAGAAAATTAAACGCGTCGTGATTAGTGAGCGGGACTGCTAATTATTTAAAACCCAAATTAAAATCGGCAATTAATGTAATCGTAGCTTCTTACTTGGCTCGTACAAAACGCTATTAATGCTTGTTGTTTTTGCCTTTTTATTCTCTATGGTCATCAGCGGTGAGCTTAATTGTCGACCCCTGTGGAAACGGTGAGCGAGTTGCTCATAAGCCCGTAAGCTTTGTTTTTTTTTGTATGTGATCTCTGCAGTTGTAGTACAAATACCGTAATAGCATCAATTGCTTACCAGATTCAGGAGGGCTTGAAAAACTAATAAAGTGTCTTCGTCATGGTTTGACGATCGAATAGAGTGAGAGAAGAAAGTTTATTACAGGGCTATCCATTCTATGGTACGCGTATTCATTACAATGTAATAAATCTACAATTGTGTTGATCGTCGCACTTGTGACAATCTCAGAGATTCAAGTTGCCAAACGATTCGTTTAGTGGGGAAACGGTTTGTTTAAGCTTGGATTGGGATTTTGGGGGTAGGACCGGGGCATTCAGGTTTACCTCAGTGAAACAACGGCCCGCTGTAATGCGCAAATAGAAGCGAATACTCAGCAAGGTGGCCGCAAAAGCCGCTGTGAGTGTTATGGCGAAGATATCACGCAAATAATGATCGTTTGGCAACCACGACAAAAGATAACCCATCCTATAAATAATTTTGGGCACATTAATAAATGTATATATATATATATGCAAATTAGTTTATATAAGGCGCCAACATCAGCTCAAATCGAAACTTGTTGAGCAGCTCAAACTTGAAATATTGTAATTTTCGATTTCTCGGTCAAAACCATTTTGTTGTTTACTGTGCCGAAATTTTCAACATGAAACTCTGGAAAACGTAACCAATAGTTATAAGATTAAAAATCAATACAAAATTGATACTTTCACTTTTCATATATACAAGATAAATAATAATTACGAAACGATGTTGAAACGCTGGTCGAGGCCAAAGCAAAGTTCATTGCCGTCATTACAGGTAGGCGAAAGAAAGCCAGAAAACACATTGTTGTCGTCGCCTTGCACCAGCCGCAGCAACAGTGTTGATTGTTGCTTCTTTTTCGCTGTCCACGTCACTAAAACTTGGCTTACTGGTATACTGGTTACGCTTCTATGCTTCTCTGACTCTCTGCTTCCCAGACTGCCTCGCCTTCGAATGCAACTCTTTTTCCGACTAGAACTGACCCGATTTCTTTTCTTTTTCTTTTTTTTTTTTGGTTGGAAACCGCTGCGTCAGGTGTGTAATTTTGCAATAGTTACTCGCACACTCACCTGGCAAATTGTTGTCTGAATAATGTTTACAAAATAATTGGAATCGCTGTAATTTTGGACTTTGAACAACCACTAGCTGCTGAAAGATTCACTGCTCAAGAAACGACGACTCAATCACAACCTTCGCCTTGAACGCTTGCTCTGAGACTGGCTGCAAAGCGACTCTGTTGAAACGTCTCGCGATCGTCTCCCCGCTCATTGTTATTGTAAATAGCCGCAATAATTGTTGTTATTTATTGTTGGCCCGGTCGGCCGGCGGAACAAGTTAAACTCAAGCGCAGCTTGAATGTCGATGCTGAGAGTTTGCTTGTTGTTTTCTTTTCTTTGCGCTTGTCTTTCGCCAGTTTAAGAGACGAAGAGAATGAGAGAGAAAGCGCTGCAGAGAATAGAATGAACTTTTCCAGTGCTCTATCCACAATTATTTTATGGGTATACATTTGTAGCCAAATTTGTAAGCTAAAGCTGAAATACCGTCTGTTATTAGCTGGAAAATTGAAAATACTTTGCCTAATAAAAGTACTCAAAAACATTAAAGCTACGCGAAAAGTAAAATATTTTTCATTAAAATAACTTCAATCGTAATCATTTTTCTTAATCGAAACCTTAAAATTGCCAATTTCTTTCCAATTTCGTTGCCTCGAAATTAAAAAACAGTAAATAAAAAGAATAATCAACTTTTGTGGTTTCCAGATTTATATAATAAGTATTGTACATAAATACATATTTACATTAAGTGTCACAGATTTCGCTAACTCGAAACCCTAATTAATGTTTAGACTAATGACGGATATCTATTTCTCTATGGCATTGGCGCCGTCGTTGCTTTGGTTACGCGGTTTCCCAGGATTACTGTCCAAGTGTTTCGTCAATGTGTGGTACCACTCATTCATATGGCGTGAGATGATGCTCATAAACTTTGACACCTTGGACTTAACGGTGGTCACTATCTTATCTGAGAGTGTAACTTTGTTACACGTCGTTGCTTGGGTTTTTGTGGCACTGATCTTCATGATTGTCGACTCAGTAGGTGCCGTGGGAGGCGTCATCGTTGGCAAATTCACTTTGTACTCATACATCGAATAGCGTCCCAGCGGCAATAGTTCCTGCTGATCATCCTTGTGGATTACATTAGTGTTCAGCGTGTCATCGTCATAGGTAAAGGGCAGCGCACGACGATGTCTCCGTGCCGGTATTTCCCACCAGGATGGGAGGCCCTTGTTGCGGATATTCATTTTTAGTCGCTTGGGTGCAGGCACTTGAGCTGGCGCTCTTTCCGCCTTCGTCTTGGCACCGAAGTAATCCTCTTCATTGTCAGTGGCATGCAAAGTCTGTAGGGAAGGCTTAGCCTTGTCTTCCCTCTTCAAGGTGTCCGTCTCGAGCGAGGTTTCCCGCATATTCTCATCGCCCAGTGCGAACCCGTGCTCGTGTTCATTGATGTGGCTAAAAAAGTGTTTGCCGAGTTCGCGTTGTGCCTGCAAGAAGTCGCTGGCAACATGGCCAATCTTAGCTGAGCGCTTCTTATTGCCATCCCCTTCGACTGGCTCCACATCGGGCTCTAATTGCTCTTGTGGCTTGCTTGTGCTTTGGCTCTTGGCTTTTGTACCCTTGTTTGAGAAGGGTTCTGGAAAGAGCAAAGAGTTCAATGTGGCGCCCAAATTCAAACCTTTACCATTCTGCTTTGCCGGCGCTGGCAATGCCTCAAAAAATTCCGTGGGCAGCAGACGCAGCTTTTGCCGCTCCTGTTTCATGGTTGTTTCTGGCAGATCCTCAACGCTTTCTTCCTGCGAGCGTTGCACAATTTTAAGCTGCTTTCTAGACGTTGGTCGGCGCTTCTTCTTAGGGATCTGCTCAGATTCCGGTTGCATTTCACTTTCCTCGCCGTCGGGTGTTTCTATGTGCTTCAGATGCACATCGCCCTCGGGTAACCGGGTATATGGTGGTGGTTCCGGCTGCTCACCCATTTTTTTGAAGAACTCCTCTTCGTCAAACTCGGCCAGATCGAAGAGAGGCTTCACTTTGCGCTCCGGCTTGCGAATCTCTGTTATCTTCTTGGTCAACGTTGACTTCTTGCCGTTACGATTGTAGAAGAAGGGCCCATCATAGTCGGATGCACTGCGTCTGCTGCGTCCATGTCGTTGCGACACCTCCCGCGACTGTTCCATTACATTCCTTAACCAGCTCATTGCCTTGCACGGGTGAACCGACAGCGACTTTGGCTTGGGCTCTGCATCCACCTGACGCTTGACTGGCGAAACAGCCTCTGGTTTCTCTTGCGCCATACTTAAAGGTTGCAGCAACCTACCAAGCAACGATCCAGGCTCCGCCGTATCTGAGTTATCCAAGACAAAGCGACGATTGCGATTGATGGTGCTCTGGAGAGATCCTCGCGCCACAGCGGTCTCCTCGATAAGCCGCTGGAGAAGTCGATCTGCTGAGCTGTAGCCACTGGATCGGCCATTATCAGAGGAGGCCTCCGCGCTGGCGTCTCCGTCGTCTGCTTCGATTTCAGAATACTGGCAGTGCTCCAGATCAACGCTTGGCAGCACCCAGAAGCCAACAGACATGCTGGGAGTGATCAACTGTAGCGACTTAGTGGAGTCCTTATCCTTGACAAGTGGACGCAGAGTGGAGTTCACCGACAACCTTAGGTTGTTCAAACGAATGCGACCATCCTCGCCAGTTAGGACATATTGCCAGATATCGCTGTTGGACAGACGACTTGAGCTGCGCACTGTTATCGTTAGTGGCTGCTCCTCCGTGTTGACCACCATGAAGGCCAATCCACCAGTCACAGCGTTGGCGCAATGTGTGTACAGTTTATTGCTAGGCAAGAGGGCATTTAAGGGTCGCGCTGGAAACACCCGGGAGCCCATCACCTTCTTAAAGAGTGCAGTCACATAGTAACTGAAGTTAGGCCGCTCAAAATCCTCGAGAGTCATGCGCTTGAAAACCACATCGAAGCCACCACTCGCCGCATCTCCCAACGTCTGTGCCCAGCGTAGCGCATCCGTTGTCTCATCGCCAACAACTCCCTTGCTTATGGACTGTGACCGAGATCGCTCCTCCGGCAGCGTCAGCCACAACGGCACACGCTGCTGCCGCAAAGTCCTCAATGCCGGGTCACTGTCGAAAATGTAGCTGCCCAAACTGCTGGTGGGCAACATGTTGGCAGGCCTGTCGATAGTAAAAGTTAAGAATTGAATAACTAATAAATATTGACATATTAATAAATAAAGTGCTAGTGGCAATTAATTATCAGCCAGACCAAATTGTAGTACAAAAACCAAATAATAAGGAAAGTCGATTTTCCACCATAAAAAAACTTTAACTTAGTGGTTTGGATAAATACTCACTGTGTCCAGCCGAAAGCAGCATTCAAGTCCTTGGACATATCCACATATCTGCGTGTTTCCTCAGCGCTGCTACCCGCTGAAATATCGGCGCCCATCACACGCCAGCTATCCACATAGGGACTGAAGGTGTCTGTCATTAGTTTGAGTGTCTTCAACTCCTGCACATAATCCTTGGCGCGCGATGTGCCAAAGTCGGTGCCCAGCTGCCAAATGCAGTCCGTAATGCCCACCATATAGGAGGAGTTTAGTATTTTCAGCGTATGCATTGAGTCCCACTCATCGGGCGCATACGGCACCGGTATAATCATGGTCCAATTCACAGCGCTTATATTCACAGAAACATAAATTAAAAAAAAAAATGCCAAAAAATAGATAGAAAGCAGCTTTAGCGCTTACCTCGTCCATCGATTGAAGCCCTTCCATATAATCTTGGTGGGATTGCGTAGGCGTTTGGGGGCATTCGTGGCGAAGTAAAAGTCACCCACAAATTTAACATACGCATCTTCTAGCAGGGCGGCCATGCTGGTAACTGCCTTGCGATTCTTACCGTCCAGTGCATCGTACAGATCCTCCGGCTTAACGGCAAAGCTCACAAACTTCTCGCTGACATCGTTATAGGGACGATTCACATGCAGCTGCACTAAGGTGTCCGCCTGGCACACGGTCAACAGTGCCAGCATAAATAAAGCCAATTGTAATCCCATCGTCATATTCTACTTGACTGGAGAACGTTAGCTCAACAACTGCGCAACGCTGGCCAATGGAGACGGGCTAATAAGCTGCAAAGCTTCTGTTTGATACTCTCTTAAAAATGAGTTTCGAATTCCATAATAACTAAATTCCATCGAAATCTGCTGCAATTGGCAAGAAATTTTCGCTGAGCGCTGCCCTCAATGCAATGACCTTTTTATGCATTTAACTGAAATCACGTCGCTATGTGGGCCAAATGACCCAAAGAGGCCAGTAATTAAAAAACGAAACACCCGCTTTATTTTGGTATGCTGCATTTTATTAATGGGCACTATATTTGACCCACAAAAGATTACATAAACGCCTCGTCTATTCTTCTTCTTCTGCCGTCAACATGGCCTTGAAGCTCAACGGCTCGAAATCATAGCCAGTGCCCGAGTAGAACTTGCTCATAAACTCAACCCAATGAAGACGCAACGTGTGCAGGAATGCTGACAAACCCTCCATCATCACCATGATCGCGATAGTGAAGAATACCCAGACAGCAAATATTAAGAAAACGACAATGCAGCCAATGAAATTAGTCGTCGTCGTCAAAGACTTGGACAGCACCATGGTCCACAGCACTTCGGAAAGCTCTGCAAGAGATGAGGAATATTAAAAAAGTCAGTTCTATGATCAAATATTAAATACGCTTGTACTTTTTTATGGTAGTCTAATATTGATTAAATGACGATTGGATTTTGATTAACAGTAAGATATTTGTTCTTAATATGAACCCAGTTTTCAACCGAAATGAGAAAGTATGCTAAAGCTAAAAAGTTCTTAGCATATTGTTAAAAATATTAGATGGTTAAGTTCGTTAAGATTAGGTAACTTACCAGCGTGAGCCAAGGACAAAGCCCAAAGACGCAGATATGAGGCCGTATGGGAAATCGTACTCAGAATGTACTCAACGGTGTGGATAGCCTGGTGTATCCAAATCTCGCTCATTGGCTCTTCCTCGTCCTCTTCGTCCATATGTGAACTCTTACCGTGCTCCTTTTCTACCTCTGTAACAATGACCTCCTTGCCAGAGATTTCAATTGTCTCCATAATGGTGTCGCCAGTGTGTTTCTTGCCCTTCTACAAGGAAAAATATTGGTCATGGCTGGACTTGTCAAGAAAGAACATAACGCACCCCATATTTGCGCGTACACTTAATCCAGAGTGGTGTACCGATCAGAATCCAAGGAATACATATAATGGCTATAATGAACAGTGTCGTCTCCAGCGTTCTTTGCGACGGGAACATGGTGGGCATGCATCCGGGGGAAGGAACCTCAGTTTTCATTAGAATCATGTCGATAAACATAATGAGCACAGATGGTGCACAACCGGGTGTATAGGCTATATCGGTTGAGGTGGCCTTGAATTGAATCCACTTGAAGAACATCATGAACACCATGTAGCCAAAGAGCATAAGCAGGAAAATAACCTGCGGCAAAAACTCTAGGAAAATGTAGGAGTACTTCTTAAAGTACACAAAGTTCTCAACGGAAAGGCAGACGCCAAAGATCATGTGAAGAACACCAAAGATAATGGAAAGTTTCATTTTGTAAGTGTTCAGGAAGATGATCTTATTAGTTGCCGACTGCCAGATTGGATCGACGCCCATGGGATACACGCCACGTTGGTCCGTTCTAGGATCCAATTGCAGTGAAGGATTCGTGAGCACCGTAGTGCGATTATACTGCAACTCCCAATGTGAACCGAATATATTAAATGACTTGGAGAAGCAATCATTATAGTGAAATCCCGTGTATATAGCAAAAAGTCCCATCAGCAGTATGATATAACGGCCACCGAACAAAATCTTCCATATCTCACCAGCCCGCTTTTTGGCGAGACGATTCTCGTCGATCACCATCCACAAGCCGAGCAGAAAGACCAAAAATCCGTGGCCCATATCTCCAAACATCACGGCAAACAGGAAGGGGAACGTTATGCATGTGTAGAGTCCTGGATTAACTTCGCGGTATTTGGCAACGCCATAAGCATCGATCAACACCTGGAAGCCGTAGGTAAACTTGTTCGTGCGGAAATATGTGGGCGGCTCCTTCTTCGTATCAAGTATATTGAATATCGTGGGCACTGTGCTGCCTAGAGCAAGCGATGCCTCGGACAACACGGTCTCGACCTCCTCGAGATGACGCTCTGGCACCCAGCACTCGCCAATCAAGCACTTGCTGCCCAGGTCCACATTGAACATGTTCAGGGTGAAGTAGATGGCCTTCATTTTCTTGATCATGGCCGTCCAGTTGGGCAGCTGCTTCAGAACCGCCTTCAGCACACAGGACCGATGGTCCTCGGTCTGGCTGATTATGATCTTCAGATCTTCAAGGCGCGTGTGTACGTTTTTAATCATATCCACGCGCTCCTGATGCGAACTCGGACAAGGATACATAGAGGCATGGAAGCCAGTGCACACTTTACGTATACGCGACTGCAACTGATCGCCCTGGAAGAAGACTACAAAGATGGTTTTGTAGACCTTGTCACCCGTTCGAGGGTCCTTAACGGGTCCCTCCATATCGCAGCTGCGTATCAGGATGTTGCCACGCGAAATGCGCCACATCATTCTCTCAAACGCGAACTGCAAAGTCATGCGAAATTAAATTGCTGGATGGGATTAATTTGAAAATCCTTCGCACCTGTCGATCTCGCCGAATGACGCCTGCCACAAAGCCCAGCCTGCCGTCACATTGCTCCGGATCATTGTGAGTGCCACGCTTGTTCAGATCGAAGTTGGTGGACTCCTGATCGGAGAAGAACTGCTCCGTTCTCTCTAGCACTTGAATCATTTCCGTCAACTCCAAAGAGTTTGTCTGCAAGCGAACATTGTTCGCGGACAGCTCGATGATCTCCGACTCTGTCTTCTCCAGCAGCAACTCCAGTTCGATAATCTCCTTCGGTTTAGGTGCGGGCGGAAAATCCTCGATTAGATCAACCACCTTGAGGCCATCCTTGTTCAGCTCTGAGGTTGCATAACGAATTTTCCGCTCCAACTCATCGCAGCGACGCACCTCGTTGACGAATTTGCGCTGCTGCGCCGTGATGCCCTCGTTCATCTTCAAGGACACGTCTATTAAAGCAGGCAGGATATTACATGGTAGTAGCTACTTTTAACTTACATCGCGAAACTGCACACAGCCTATTTCACCCAGCTGTGATATGGTCTCATAGGCTGCCTCTGGCTGCAGGAACATCTGCGCCAAGGACATCTTCTCGCTGCGGAAAATGTTGTCCTCCTCGCCAGTGCCGCACAGCCATCCTTTAATTTTGCTGCCCATTTTTAAAGTTTTCTTGAATCTACCAGTGACACCTTCACGCACTTCGATGACGCCAGGTGAACTGATCGTCGTGGTCAAGTGACTTTCCCATTGAAGCTTTGACCACTTAGGCTACTTCATGGACAACTTGCCAACTTTCCAGGCTTATCTTGGTCGCATGCTTTGGATAAGCGAGAAGGTGACGGAACGACCGTCTTGTTGCATATTGAGCCATCTATCATCATGATTGAATAGTTCTTATCTATCCAATATTTGATATGGGAGACGCCACCTAGTACACTCGGTATTAAAAACCCATTGGTAGACAATTACAAAACCATTACCACTAAGCTTGTTTGCACACAATTTCCGTATTTCAGTTGCGTTCTTTCGGCAGTTGTGTGTGCTGCTTTTGAGGCGGAGAAATTGTCAAATCGATAGATCGAAGAAACGCTAAAAATGGATAATATATCTGAAATGGCGTTGACGGTGGACGAATAAGTAAAGTATATATCATAGTCATGCATCACCAGTCAATATACAAAATATATATATATAAAATATAACCGTCTCTTGCCAGCCTGAAAATATAATCAATAATGAAAAAGTTTGAGAAAAACAAAATAGTTGAATATATTTTTAGGCTGAACAATAAAATATTTGGTGCAATCAACAGTTCAGAAGCATACTTTTAGGATTAATCGTATTTCTAAGATAATTGTTACACAAAAATAATTTGGCGAAATCCTTACATATTTTATATGGACCAACAACACTAAACTACATTCAAGGATTCCGGGGTCATCTAAGAAACCACACAGTTTAAGAATTTCACTCGCAGGAGTTGGAATCACAAAATCCTTGTTTTCTCGCAAAGTACAATGGCCTTTGACTAGTATATGTGTTTGGAATATTTGTTTTCGGATCCTCAATATCCTTGAACGCCAATCGTTATTCGTTTTTACTGCAAGTTCTTTTCGACATCATTAAGGACATTTTCAAATACGAATGAGCTTTTAAATAACTCAAACTCGAGCATATCCGTAAATCGCTTGGACTACTTCCCCCACACCTGTGTACGCTTTTGGTGGTATAAGGAAAAATCTATTTTCTGCTCTTTTCTTGCTTTATTTTATCAAGTATAATATTTGCTTAAAATGCATATCAAGGATACCCCAGGTCTCACAAACATCCCTAAGATACATTTTAAACAGACAGTTTTACAACTGACTTTTAATTAAAAAATTATTTGTAACAACGAATATCAAATTATTGCTTGGAAACAATTTATGAGAATACGTAACGAATAAGACGTAAGTATTTTAACAACGGATGGAATACAATTTGTGAAGGAAAATGTGGGAAGAGCACCACAATACTGACAGTATTGAGTAAACAAAAATACAAAATTAACAAAACGGAAAAACCATAATAAACGAGCTCATTCAAATAAGTTGATTACTTATATAATTTGTGCGGTCTTGGAAGTTATCCTTCCTCTTCTTCGCCATCAATGATTGACTTGAAGCTGAAGGGCTGGAAGACATAGCCCATTCCCTCGTAGAATTTGCTCATGAACTCCACCCAGTGCAGACGCAGCGTGTGCAGGAAGGCGGACAAACCCTCCATCATGACCAAAATGGCCAGAGTGAACAAGCACCAAGCGCCGAAAATGAAGAACAGTGCAATGGCGCCGGTATAGGGAGACATCTTAAGACCCAGCGACAGCACCATGTTCCACAACACCTCGGACAATTCTGTGAACAGCAAGAAACGATCACATTAGAATCAAGTTTCAATTTAACAATTCGCAGATTTACTTACGAGCATGGGCCAAGGACAGAGCCCACAAGCGCAGATACGAAGCTGTGTGCGAGATAGTACTGAGTACATATTCGATGGTATGAATGCCTTGATGAATGTAAATTTCGCTCATGGGTTCATCGTCATGGCCGTGAGCACCACCTGCACCTTCCCCGTTTTCAGAAGATCCGGTGGGCAATGGCGTCTCTCCCTCGGCCAGCTCCATGTTGCCTGTCAGCTCGCCATTGTGCTTGACCTGCCCAATGATCGAAAATTAATACTTAAAGTAAAGACAATGTGACGACGACTTACATGTGCGACAGTGTTGCGACGAGTGAATAAAATGTACAGCGGCTTGCCCAGCAACATCCAAGGTATGCAAAGGAGACCAATGATGACAAAGGTCTTTTGTAACTCAGGCTGCGATTCGAACATGTACTCATTACAATTAGGAAATGGCTTCGTCCTCTTAAACAACATCATATTGATGAACATGATAAGCACGGATGGAGCACATGCAGGTGTATCGGGCGTGACATCGGTGAAAGGATTGTATTTGAACCATTTGAAGAACCTGCGATTAACGAATACAAATATGGAATAATATAAGATATTAAGCGGCCTTATATATTATATCTTACATCATGAACACCATGTAGCCGAAGAGCAGCAGCAGGAACAGGACTTGTGGCACAAACTCCAAAATTATGGAGGAGTAGCGCTTGAAATGTACAAAGTTGCAGACCGACATGCAAACACCAAAGATCATGTGCAGCACACCGACAATGATGGACAGCTTCATCTTAAAACTGTTGAGAAAGATAATCTTGTTGTCGGCCAACTGCCAGATGGGATCCAAGCCAAGAGGGTAGACACCAATGGCGGATTTATTCGGATCCAACTGTAGATGTTCATTGTCAAGAACTGTGGAAGCGTTGTATTGGTTTTTCCAATTGGAACCAAATATATTCATGGACTTGGAGAAGACATCGTTGTAGATGAAGCCCGTGTAGCAAGAGAACAGACCCATCAGCAAAATGATGTAGCGGCCGCCAAAGAAGATGTTCCAGATCTCACCACCATTCTTGATGCGGGCCAACTTCTGCTCGCTAAGCACCATCCAGCCGCCGAACAACAAAAGGATCAGACCATGGCCCAAATCGCCGAACATCACGGCGAAGAGGAAGGGGAATGTAATGCAAGTATATAATGCCGGATTGCACTCGCGATACGAGGCAATGCCATAGGCGTCGATCAAGTTCTGGAAGCCGCGCGTAAATTTGTTGGTCCGATTGAAGGTTGGCGGCATTTCGTTCGTATCAATGACGTTAATGAATGAGGGAATTGTGCTGCCAACAGCAGCGGAGCCATCGGACAATGCCTTCTGCACAATAGGCAGATCCTTGGTGGGCACCCAGCATTCGCCGATGAGACACTTCTTGGTCACATCCATATTGAACAGATTGAGCGTATGATAGATGGCTTTCATCTTCTTGACCATGATCGACCATGAGGGCAAATTCTTGGAGACGGTGGCCAGCACACGACTGCGATGATCCTCGGTCTGGCTGAGCACCAGCTTCAGATCCTCGAGGCGTGTGCGCACATTCTTGACCATCTCCTCACGCTCGTTGTGCGAACTGGGGCACGGATAGAGCGAGGCGTGGAAGCCGGTGCAAACTTTCTTGATGCGATTCTTCAGCTGCTCGCCCTGGAAGAAGGCAACAAAGACGGTCTTATAGATGGGATGGCCAGTGGCTGGATCGTTTAGGGGTTCATCCAAGTCGGAGCGTCTGAGGAACACATTGCCACGCGAGATGCGCCACAGCATGCGCTCAAAGGCAAACACACGTTCGCGATTGATTACACCTGCCACGAATCCCAGACGTCCACGATGCTGAGCAGTGGCCTCATCCACGACACCGCCGGGGCGATTGCTCGAATCCAGATTGAGCACCTCCTGGTCGGAGAAGAAGCCCTGCGTGTTCTCCAGAACCTTACGCAGCTCCGTCAATTCCATATAATTGGACTTCATGTTCACCTCGTTCTGTGCGAGCTCAATCATTTCCGTTTCGGTCTTTTCCAGATGCGCCTCCAGATCGATGATCTCGCGTGGATTGGGCGCACGAGGAATGTCATCCTCGATGTCGGGCAGCGCAATGCCGTCCTTCTTAATCTCCGTCTCGATGTAGCGAATCTTGCGCTCCAGCTCATCGCAGCGACGCACCTCCGTGACGAACTTGCGTTGGAATGCGTTCACATTGCTATTCAGCTGTATGGAGGAATGTACAAGAAGGGATATTAACGATGACGACGACTTTCACATTATAATTTAGTCAGTTTCGGGGGCACACTTACATCGCGAAATTGCACACAGCCGGTTTCGCCCAGCTCCGAAACGGAGGTGTATGCGGCCTCTGGTTGTATAAACACCTGGCATAATGCCATTTGCTCACTGCGGAACATATCACCCATCTTGGCGACTCTTCACGTTCCCGTTCCCTGCAAGAAAGAAAGCATACATATATAGAGAATGGTGGGGGATTAGTTGGGACATTCCGCAGACATGCAATTAAAATTCAAATAAGAAAAACTCAACTCTTACAGAACGAAGACGTCGTCGTCTGGCGAGTGATTTGAATTCGTTTTGTTTTTGTTTGTGTTTGGACCCAACCACGACAGCCAACGGCTTCTTTTGTCTAGCATATCGTATACGATATAGGCTATATCTGCAATATGTGTACATACATAAATATACAAAGAAGCATATGTTGCATGTGTCGCCATTTAGTCAGACATTTTTGTTGGCCCCGCTGTTTTCTAAAAGCAAATCTGTTTTGTATTCATCTGCAGAGATTTGCTGATTCAAGTATTAATTCTATTAATTTGTTTATCATTCTTCTATCTTTCTTTTTTTTAGTAGTGTCAAGGAATTATTTTTGCACCGGAGGTTGAAAAGCTACAGTATTCCCTCGAAAATTAGAAAGCTTTGGTTCTAGAGTTCATTATTATTTCTGATGGTTTAATTTTAAGATAAAAAAAATAAAATTGTCAAGTACACAAAAATTTCAGATTCAATGTGCTTAATTATGTGTTTAATATCACTATTTTATATTTAAACAGCAATGTTAGATATTATACGCAAAGCGTATATTTCCGAGCAGCTTTGTAAAATGTGTATACAAAGGTAGATTTACGATATTGTTTTAAGAAAACCAAACATTTTCAGTATATATTTCCTGGTTTTATTATCTTGGAAACTACTAGCCATATGTTGCCTATTTTTGAAATCAAGTTTACAGAATTGAATTATGCTAGTTTTGTATAGTATATATACAATTATCAGTTGCGTTGCACTGAAAATCTCGAAACATACCACCCCAATATTATAATTCAAGGCGCACTCAGAGGGGAAGCATACGAGCCTGGTAAAGTTAATTAAACAAATTGACTGACAATTGTGTCAAAACATATGAATACATATTATGGCTGTGTCTTGTCCAAATTGAAGGCACTCAGCTCATGGGTATGATGAATGTTTTTGATTTAATTAAAGCGCGAAAATCAAACCTGCTCGCACTGCACTAGAAGCTCCTGTTGGTGGTGTTTGTTTTGGCTGAATAAAGAAAGAAATAAATAAATATATACATATATATATATATACATACATCATAGAACTGTACACAGACGGGGACGTGCCAAGGTTCATTGTGACATCATCAGTCTCGAAACAGTCAATGACACGGGACACGGGACGGGAGAGCAACGTGTCGCCCATTATCGAACTTTAATGGCCTGGCCAGGAATTAGCTTTAGCTATGAGCTTCATACACACACACGCAAATTTGTATACACGTATACAGACATCAGAATGAATGATAAATGTACATGTGCACATACATTTACATATATTTGCTGAATACATTAAACTCATTTGTGAACTTGCTGTTTTGTTTTGCTGTTTTATGAGTGCATAAAGTTTACGCTGCCTCTCTTGGATGGTGGCCAAAAACATAGCAAACCGAAGCAGTTACTGCAGCGAGGACCAATATGCTAATCAAACTATATACCCACATATACAGCAAACATACCCACATACATGCATATAAATGGAAGCCCTTTTAAATTGCAACACAATTGTCACCGCCAACTTCTTTATCGCGCCTGTTGCTCATAATGTTCACATGATGATTGCTGTAGAACGCAACAATTTTTTTTTTCTGCTGTGTTTATTTTTTTATGTATGTCACCCCGAGCTAATTTTATCTGAAGCAAGTCTATATATAGTGGTGCAGTAAAATAATAAAATTCTTATAAGTATTGCACTATTATCATTGCCTTTGTTTAGTAGGTAATTTCACAAGAAATAGTTTATTACTTTCAAATTGATACGCTCTCTAAATCATTCATTAATCAATATTTGACATTGGGTTTTATTTAACTAGAACTAAGGTTTGTAATTTTATCACACTTTAAGTCAATATTAAGCAATGTAATAAAAATAAAAATACACGTCCTAGAAACCGCAATAAAAAATTCACATGTATCGCTCACTTATAAATTACACACTTATTGTATATATATATTCATATATACATATATATATATATATATATAATAATTGGCTATGCATTTTAATATGAGACTAGAATCAATAAGGGACAATAGTTATAAATTATTAACAAGTATTTTGCTAGTTAAAATTACCATCAACTGGTTAAAGTTAAGCAACACTGCATATTTTTGCATGCATGGGTGAACTCTTTTATTCAGCACTGTCAGCAAGTCTAAAGGCAACAACAATACACACGCACACGCACACACACACACACACACACTCACACTCACAGTGGCATATCATTTTTAATGAAGCTTCAATTAATTTGAAACGTTTTCAGGCTGAGCTGCAAACACGATATGCACTTTCAAGTCAATAAATAAAAACTGAACACACAAATATACAAGCAGCCAACGTTGCATTGTTTGTATGTTTGTATGAGACTATTGAATTTCGATACCAACCACAAAAACAAATAGAAATAATTTTCAGTTTCCAAACATGAACAAAAAACAAATGTCAGACCAACTGCAAACCAGTTCAACTTCAAAACAACTAAACTAAAACACAGCGTTGCCGTCGCTGTCTGTCGAGTGCCTGCTTGCCTGCGAGGGGCTTTTGCCGCTTGCTTTTCGCTGGTCATTTTCGTTAACAAGTCTGACTGGACGTGGAATGTGTGGGAGATGTTTTGGTCGCCGTCTCTCTGTTTGTCTTTGCAATAATACATACGCACATAGAATATATACGTGTGTGTGTGCATACACGCAAGAAGCGGGTGAGTCTTAATTACATTTTAACGAAGCCAACAACTCGTGTTTAACGCCAATGACTTTGATGTCCCCCATTCACGCACGCATATGCTAGCCGCGGTTAATATCGCTACGGCAACAACAGAGTTTCGTTAAAACTTTTTATGTTTTGTTTTGTTTTTGCTTTTGGCTCTCACGCGCTCTCGCTCTCTTGTATGCTCATTGGCATTTGTGTGTATGTGTGCGAAGTTTTATTTGATTCGTTAAAAAAAAACCTTTTTTGTGCTATTTCCTGCTGATTTGTCATTCTTCATCACTACCGTTGGAGAGATCGCTGTCGTATGCATGAATTAAAACTTATTAACTCACTATTGCCTGTGCAAGTGATAAGAAAACGTGATAAGAAAGGTAAGGTAAAAAATGAAGAGACTTATTTGACTGACACATAAGCCCCGCCCCGGCGTTGATAACTGTAGCTGCAAAGTTACATAAGTGGGGCCTACAACGACTCGAGTGCTTATAAAGCGCTTAATACGCTAAAGAAAATATTCTAATACCTACTTTAAATATCTACGGTCTAGACCTTAAGAGGCTTTCACACACAAAAATTATATACAAAACGAACCGGAATTTTTCTAATCAGAATTTGATTGATTGAGGTGCTTCTGAAAATTTTATGATCTCCACTCATAAATCACAATTCAATTGAAATTTATTGATATTCCCTTACCACTTAATAGCTACTCCACACCATTATGAATTTAAAAAAAACTCAACGAGCTTTCACAAGGGTGTAGCCCCCTGGCTACGCCCTTGCTCAATGCAAAGATGTTCTGAGAGATTTAAAAGAGCAGGTCACATGATGTGCGAGTTGCATAAAACTCAGCTCAACTCGACGTAACTCGAGAGACAGAGATACACAGATACATAAACACAACGATCTAAACGTGTAGATACTCGCTCTCTCTCTCTCCCGCCACCAGCGTGCGTCGTCAGCTGGTTATTTGTCAATAGTCTTATGATCGCTTAGCTGGAGGCTTAATTTGAGGCTGTTCAGCGGAATCACGAGTGCTGAATTTTCATGGTAATTGCACTGAAAAATTGTCTTCTTATCCGGATAGCTTATTTATTTGCAAGCAGCAGATCACCTTGAAGTCAAACACATACATACTTATAAATATATACATTTATACAGTTATACAACTATTTCCAACTGTCTCCTTTATCTAAGTTTATTGCTTTGGTTTTTAATTTTTCGTTTGTTTGTTTTTCCTTTTCTCTTGCTTACCTTTTTTACACAATAAATTTTAAGATTTGCCAAGCGTACGTGCTTTAAATTTAGAACTTGTTTTGCCCGTAGTTGCGCCAGTGGAAGAAACGATCTCGACGGAACCGCAAAATTCACACACGTCTGGTCAACACCAGCGTTCACTTGCTTGTGATGTTTAGCATTTAACTGATGCAAGCGTCTAGCCAAACGGGACTGCTCTCTCACTCTCTTGCTCTCTCGGGCGCCAAGCTAAATATGATATGCGTAGGTTTGTATGCGTGTGTGTCAGCATGTACAATGTGTGTGATCAAGTTTTGCCTCTTATCACAAATCGAAATACAAAAGTCCAGGCCACCAAGTGCTATGTACGCCTATATATATAAGTACATATACATATACGACGACGGTTTTCAAAAGACACCATCAATTATAATTAATAGTGCTTCAAAACCGTAATTCCCTGGATTTGATAAGCCAGTTGATATTGATTACGTTTTGTTTGGATTTTGTCAGCGATTTATAATCGCTCTAAAATTGTAGTCGCTAGTCTTGGCAACAAAATACGTTAGTTTTAAACAAATAGCATATATATACATTTTTAAATATATAAAAATGTATGTACTAGGGCTGCATTATGAAACAGATGTTGTGGCGGTATGTCGATAACGTACACTGGCTAATCGATGAGTTTTCTTTTTTGTCTACAGCAGTTCAATTAAAGAACACGACAACAAAACATTTTTGGCCTATTTAGAAAAGCTTGAAGCCTTAAGATGTCCTACGGAGGATATACTCAACTGCCCAGCGGCAGCATCGATTACGAGCACCGCCAGCAACAGGTTGTGGCCAACACATACGATGTGCTCCAGCGCACGAGTGATAGTATTCAGCGATCCCAGCAAGTCGCAATAGAGACTGAACAAATTGGAACCGGGGTAATACTAAATATTTTTGATAATCATGATTACTCATATTCATCCAAATACAATGCAGGTACTCGGCGAACTGGGTGAGCAACGGGAATCGCTTTTGCGCACCACACAGCGATTGGAAGACGCCGATCAGGAATTGTCGAAATCACGGGTTATCATACGCAAACTAGGCCGTGAAGTTCTTTACAACAAGATCGTTTTGATATTAATCATTATACTGGAGGTGGCCATCCTCATTGGTCTGCTAGTGCTGAAGTTTGCCCATCTGTAAATTCCAAAGTTATCCTGTATTTGTATTGAATATGGACATTTATTTAGTATTTCTGTTTTGCATCTAACATCTACTTTAAGAGCATGCATCAGACATGTAGGATATTAAGTTTTAGATGTAAATGGTACATATATATAATCGTTTTTAATAAAACACAACTAAAAATTATGGAGATTCTCTCAACACCTTATCTACACCCGCACATGTGTTAATAACAACGATAATATAGTCGAATATGTATATATATATATATATATATAAATCGCAATTATTTGGCATGAGGCAACTTGCATGCTATGGATAAAGAACGAAATACTTGATATACAATGATTATTTGCTTTTTAAGTAAATACACGCTTTCCAATTGTGGTGGTGGATTAACAAAGCGCTGATAATGTTTTCGAGAGATATTCGCTTTTATGTGCAGCATGGGAGCATCTTATTGTTTTTTTCTTGACTGCAGAGCAGCTCGTCGTTTGAGTAATTTTCAATTATCCTTTGGTAGTACGATGGACCAGCCAAAGACACGTCGATCAAACCCGCAGGAGAACAGATCACAATTCAAGAGTGGCTCCTCCGCCCAGGCTACGGATGAAACCATGCGACGATGTCCCTGGCGACTGGTGCGCGGCAAACGCGCCACCCGCTGTCCATTCAAATCGAACAGGCGAATCTGTCGGTTGTCGTGCGGTATGGCAATAATTCCTCCGCTCGACACGGCCAAGCGATTAACAGATGAATCGGTCCGGATAGTGGCCAGCGCCGAGCGCATGTTGCGCAATTCCCACACTTTGATGGTGCGATCATCTGAGCCCGAGACGACTTTATCGTCGCGTGCAAAGACGCTGGATGTCACCGTTTCAGTGTGTCCCTGGAAGACGGATACGGCAGGAATCGATTCACGAAAATCCCACAAGCGGAAGGTAGTGTCTCGGGAGGCGGTCACAACTAGACGCTGCGCTGGATGTGCGGATACGTGGGTGAGCTCATGATCGTGGCCGGTCAGCGGTTGCAGCGGCTGTGCCGTCTCCACATCCCAAAGGATCGCAGTGCGATCCCAACTACCGGTGATAATCTGATCCATGCTCGACAGCCAATCGGCAGCGACCACAACAGAGAGATGGCCACCCGGGCCAGTGAACTCACAGAGAGGCGTACGCAACGTGTCCACACGATCGCGATCCTCCAACTGTCCGTCGCTGTCATCGAGCTCCTCCTCGGAAGAGTGGCCCTTTCTAAAAATAAAAATTTTAATTAATAATTTAGTATTATTTGGGTGTCTTTTGTTTGTGTCTTACTTGGCCACTTCCCAGTTGACTGCCGCCTGCCAGATGTGTGCGGTGCCATCACCACTGCCCGTCAGCACCAGATCTCGATGCTGATGGAACTTGATGGAATTCACGGAACCAACGTGTCCCTGATACTGCAACAGGCAGCGTCCACTTTCTATGCCCCAAATGCAGGCAGTGTGATCAGCAGACGCTGTACCAATAATTGGTTGGCCCACCTTGGCGGCCACCTGCCATATGCCATCCTTGTGACCACCAAATTCACGCACCACCGTACTGACCACCGTCTGGGCCTTGAAGCTAGACACAATGCGACTGGTCTGCGCCTTGATTTTGTTGCTCGCCTTCACTTTGCTGCCTCCAGTGGCGCTGCTCAGCTTGGCCTTGAGACTCTTGTGGGTGCTGGAGGCGGCTGCCAGCAGGCTGGCACCGATTTCGTCGCCAACGCCAAGCGGTGCCAATGGCGTTGCCGGAGTGGCTGCCAAAGAGGCGCCACCACTGCCAGAGGGGACGATGGCGCTTGTAACGCCACCCGCTGCCGAGCGTTGTGTGTCATGTGGAGTGAGCGAGTCTTTATTATTTGCAATGGCATTCTCCAGTTTATCTTGCACTGTATGGCATGAAAAGGTAAACAACAATTTTAGGTTTTCTGTACACTTTTCAGTTTTCTACTTACAATTCTGGTTTTCCAAGTAGAGCTGATCAAACTCCTTTTCGATCTGCGCAAACAGGTAGTGGAGGCGGGCACGATAGGATGCATCCTCTGGTATTATGTCTTCGGTGAGACTTGTTAGCCGTGTTTTGTTACCTGTTGTTGTTGTTGTCGACTTCATTCTGTTGCTGTTGTTGTTGTGTTTCTGTTGTGCTTCGTGTGTATTTGTTATTTCTCGTTTGCCAATTTGTTTCTGACTTCCGCGACCGTGTGTTTCCCGTCACCAGTGTTGTGGCAAACAATCCAATTAGTGCACACTTTCAATAACAGTTAGTCGAGCTTTATTGATTAAATCCCATTATAAGTATCTGTTTTTGTTCTGCATGCATATTTTTCTACCTTTCCTATTTTTTTTTTGTTTTGCAGTGTTGCAAAACATTTGTTTGCAAAATGCAATCTTTAACTACACTGTCTTCGCAAAACAGCTGATTGCAAACATTAAGCAAAATCCAGCTGATTTTCTTAACCGATATGAATGGCAGATGTGTCACAAAATACCCAGTTCGTATATTAATCAGAATTATTATAATTTAACAATATTTTTTTTGTGAATTGAAACAATATTCAGTGAAACAATTACAACGGGTTAGTCTAATTTAAATTTCCATCATGGTCGCATCAACCATATTAAGCTATATAAATTTACTACACAGTTTTGTAGTGTTCTTAAATATTGTTGCTATAAAAATAAACAAATATTGTATAACTACTAGTCTCAGAGTTGTTAATTGTAAATTATGGTGAAGTTCAGCTGAGATACGTATAGCAGAAAAATAGAACACGCATAAGGGTTAAGGTTTGTTTTTATGTGGCATTCTTGGCCACATAGCTTACGCTGACTGACTAAACAAAAGAAAATAAACTGCGATACTCTTAGTAAACATTAAAAGATATTCCAAAAATCACCTAAGATGCGCAAAACATGGGTAAAACGCGAGAACATTTACTTCAAGCCATTCTACAAGGACAAATCAAAAATGCTTATGCTGTTCATATTTTTGATTGGAATCTCCTTCATTGTCTATCAGGTTAGTAAACAAATCCGTGGCTTCTGTGCATTAATCAATATATATATAATTATGTTTGTATGTAAATAAATATTAGGCCTTTTCGCTGAATCAGCTGCCTAGCGTACAGCAGTTGAGACGCAAGCACAAACAAATGATGCAGTCCCTGGGGAGCAAACAGCTAGATGTGGACGACTTTGCTGGAGGAGGAAACGCAGCAGTTGGCGGAGGTGGTGTCGATTTTGCTGTGCCCTCAACTCAAGATGCCGATTCTATTAAGATTATACGGTACGGTACACACCAAAAGCATTAATTTATGTAAACAATAATAATGGACACGTTAACTTTATTTAGGGGCATACGTCTATTTGACTATGATTCATACAAGCCAAATTATAAAGGTATGTTCAAGTGCCTGGATGGAAGCAAGGAGATTCCGTTCAAGCATCTCAACGACAACTATTGTGACTGTGAAGGCGATGGCAGCGACGAGCCAAGTACAAATGCCTGCGCCATTGGCCGCTTCTATTGCAAATACCAAAAAAGACATATCACGGGTCGTGGCCTGGACGTCTGGGTGTGGACGTCGCGAGTGAACGACAACGTTTGTGATTGCTGCGATGGCAGCGACGAGTGGACGACTCATGTCAAGTGCCAAAATAGGTGTGCGTAGTTTTGGGATTAGCAAACTTGACAGATCACCAATATGGACTATGTAGATACCGATATATCTATCTCAATAGCATCTCAAAGATTAAACCATTCGATTTAGAAAGTAAGCAGCATCACAGGACATATTTTTTGTAGAACTTTTTTTTATAATTATACTGTAATTTATTAAAATGAAAACAACAAAAATAGGAATTATATTTAAGTAGATTTAAGTAGATCGAATAAAAATACGAAAGCAATGCGAGTTTGAAAAGTGCTCTATCTGTAAACAAGAAACAAGAAAGTCGTGAACTTAATATATTTCAAGAAAGTTCTTTTCAAATATTGAAAAACGAAGGAAACTGAAATTGTACATCTTGTTCGAACGTATAACTTGTTTAAGCAAGTTTTGTGATCGAGTTTAAACCCCCATTTTAAGCTTAAAACTGCACGACCGATTATGCTTAATTTCTTTTATTACTACATTTGCATAAATCAGAAGAATGTTTTACATAGAATTTTATAATGACAACATTATCATTTAATGTCTTCAAATTTGGTTTAAAATTCGCAGCATATACATATATATATATATATAATTTTAAGCTTTACTGACAATTTTTAACTGCAAATTCTACAAAGGTACGAAATGGTTGTTATTCGATTATAAGCAATAATATAAGTATTAAATCACTTTGCACGTATGTATTTCTTTGAAACATACGATAAGTTTAGTCTGCTGTCTGCTGTATTTATCTCTGTTTTATAAGTGATAGGTGTGGATTTAGTGGTTGTATTAAGGAACGTGTTTGTTATGTAAAAATTGTTGTTTTTTATTTTCATTGAGATGGTCTACTTAGAATTTCGCAGTACATGGTGAACTACGTACACAATACATAGAGCAAAATAGTTTCTGTAATCTTACAAAATTCATTAAATAAAGTACAATAAAGGCATTACTATTAGGGGTTTCCTTTTGTTTTTATAAGCTTAAATGTTGTATGTTTTGGAGCTTAAACTATGCTTACTTAACGCTAAGTAATACTTAATCAGAGTTTTTGTTTTGTTTTCTATATTGAATATTGTTTTGGATACTTGCGGCTCTATGTTTGTGTGGATAAATTGTTAGTTTGATATAAATTCTTTGATCGAAACGTTTCTACTAACGTCGGTAGATCAATTTACGCGTATACATTTTAAATAGATGGAAGTAAAAACATTACAAAGACGAAACAAAAAAAAAATTATGTATTATTGCACTGATGAGATTTTTTTGCTTCAGCTTTACATTTAGCCAATCAAAGATAGTTTAAAGATGGGATATGTATATAAGGACAACAAAATAAAATAAATAAATAGTTTGGACGTCAAAATATAAATTAATGAAAAATATACAATTAGAATCTGTTTCAGCACAATTGACACGACTTTTGAACCTAAACCTTAGCTTTACATAGTATGTATAAAAAGAGAGTTGAGTAGGGGAGCTTAAGCTACTCTTAAACAAAATACAGTTGCATAAAATGTATGTATAAGTAATTTATAATTAGGTGTACAAGTCTAACGGCAAAGCGTATAATACAATTTCTGCAGTTTGCGTTTCGAGCGACAGTGATGATGGTTGTGTGATTGATTTGGATCGTGGTGATGATGATGGTGATGGTGGTGGTGGTGGCGATGGTGATGTCTGTGAGAGTGCTTGTGTGAATTTGAATGTGGATGGTTGCTTGTTGGTTCCGGCGGTTGCTGTGGTTCCTCCACGTTCTGCTGTTGCTCATGAGGGAGTGTTAAACTGTCTTGTTGCTGTTCTGATTGTTGCTCTTCTGGTTGCTGCTGTTCTGGTTGCTGCTGTTTTAGTTGCTGCTGTTCTGGTTGTTGCATATGGCTTTGATGATTATTATTTACAAGGCTCGCCGTGGCAGCCGCAGCCGAGGTCGATGCATCAGTAAGGGCCACCGCAGACGAAATCAATAATGCGGCCAAGCTCGATGAATCCGACGACGATGCGGCTGCATCTGTCGAAAGGAGCAGTTTTTGCCTGTGGCGCAACTGCTGCAGCTGCAAGCGCTTAGCTGCGGCGGCGCCTTTGCGCATCGCATGCAAACGCCGCCTGTGATGATGGGGATGCAGTTGAAGCTGTCACTTTGCCTCCTCGCTTGCATCCAGTAGACTGTTGCTAATACTGCCAGCACCATTGTTGGTAGCCACAATGGGTAGCTCATTGCCAGCCGGCTGCTGCAGTTGCTGCTGTTGATTGAGTGAATGGACGTGCTGGCAGAAGGCTTGCAGCACTTCAAAGTGCGTCATCAGATTCGCCGGCTGGTTATCGTAGTGCAGATGTCGTGTAATCGGCGCATTCAAGCGCCGCAACATTTCCGTGAAAAGCTTCTCCTCCTTGCGTATCCAGGGCCGCCGGTCATCCTGCACTTGATACGGTGTGAGGTGCACATGTATGTTCATGCCTAAAAAGCGATTAGTACAATGAATATGGATAGCACATAAAATAATTGAAATTAACAGAACGCACCCATTCGCGTGAGCGTCTCGAGCAGACTTCGTGATGTTATCCATGTGTTCTTCTGGCCACCGTGCCCGCCATCCAACCAGTACATATCCGTTATGCGCGAGAGCAACCGACACATGCTGCTGTCGTCCGGCGTCAGCGTTTTCAGATAATGAAACTCATAGATGAACTGCAAGAAAAGATCAAAATGCACGTATGACATATGTTAGATACAAAACTCTGTTGATGCCCTAGATGGATCCAAAATTAGTTAGCGATTTTTACACCAAATGTGACTCACTTGATTGAGCACGACGCAGCCCTTGCTAAAGCCAATCAGCACCAGTTTGGACTTGTCCAAATTGAGATTCTCCCGCCACCACAACGGATTGTTCTCGGATGTTGGCGTTGTCGGTCGCGACTGCATCGGTTGCGTCTGCAATGACGACTGCAACGCAGCGCAATCGATGCTACTGTTTATGTTGTTGTAGTGCTCCACATTGTTCGCTGGCGCCGATACTGTTGCCTTTGCGGCTATTTGCTGCTGCAGTTGATTGTTTAGCTCCTGATGGCTATTAGTGGTTGCGTCCTTGTTGTTGCCGTTGTTCACGTTGTCGGCAGCAGGTGTTGTATTATTAGTGGTTGTACCCGTTGCCGTGAGACCAGCGGAGATTATGGGAAAGATCACTGCACCATCTGCATCAACTGTAACATTCTCCTGCACCTGCAATATGTCTATATCCATCTCTTGACTGCTGTCATTTACCGCCGCTGAGGATGAACCAGACTCTGAGTTAACCGTAGCATTGGAGAGCGTCAACGCTGCGGCGGCTGCAGCAGCCGCAACGGCAGCAGCTGCTGCCGCTGCCTGTGCCGCCTGATCGAGTATTTCATTCTCGGGAATGGAGATCAGGCGTTGCGATAGATTCTGTAGCAGTCTGTGTGGGCGATCAAATGTTGAGTAAATTTGTTAAAAACACATATTAGAAACGTTGGTCGATTTAACATACTTTTCTAAATGTTGCAGCGCATGGTTCATAGGCGTGTGATCCGGCACACCAGCGTTATTACCACGCACGAAATTGTCGAAGCAGCTGAAGGTCTTGAATTCCATGCTAAATAAATACAAAAAGAAAACATAAAGTTAGGAACCAACTAACAATATAGTTGTATATTATATCAGCTACTTACCGAACCGGCCGTATGACTATAATGTGGGATCGCGGAAAGGCTTCACGCAGCAGTATCGCAGAGTTCTCTAGATTATATTTCATGTAGCCGCGACTGTCGCGATTCGTTTCCATGCTCTCCGGAAAGTCCTGCACATCGCCACCAAAATAAATGATCGCCTTCGAGTCATCAACATGCTGGGACTGTTGCCGCACTATTGGGGGACAGTAGACAATATCGTTGGCGCGATTCTGGAATCCGGCCACGGAGAAAATGCGAAATGGTCCGGCCGATGTGCTTGGCGTGCATAAACGCTCCCCGCTGCTGCCGCCAAGCATGCCCTCGAAGTTTCGTATCCGCTCTTGTAGTTGCAGAAATTGATCAATGGTGAGCTGTGGAAATGGGAGTTGTTGGCATCGGTTATATACGATCCAAATGCGACACAGCAATGAAAATGAGATACAAGCACACACGCACACAATTCACACACACACACACGCACATACACACACTCAGACGAACATTCGGTACTAGTAATAATCATTTTCATAGAGATCGCGAGGATCCCCACAGCAGCCAACAAAACGATGACGCGTATCCTCTACACACAGTTTGGCGTCCTCCTTCATCTCCTTGAGCTTGACGCTGACCTCTTCGCGCATCAGATTGCGACACATGGCCACCAGGCCCATGCCCAGCAGCATGTATATAAAGTTAATGGCTAACTTCGAGTTCTGATCGGTGACTCGCTGCAGATCCGGCAGCTCATTGGGATCGGCGGCAATATCTTCACGTAGCTTTTGCATTGCCGCATCCACATCGGCAGCAGTGGTCAGCGATGCGCCAGGCACAAAATCACCAAATCCAATTTTACACAGCGACGTCATGCAGAAGTAGAAGCTATTCAAGAAGCTCCACTTCTCCCAATTGGCAAACATGATGGTGCCCGTGAGCACATAGAATATGATCACCCACAGACAGGCGGTCGATGGGACAATGATCTTTTTGCGCAACGTCAGATTACTGCCATTCTCCAGGGCCTCCAATCTGGCATCGTAGTTGCGCTCCTGCGTGCAGTCATGCATCGACCGATACAGAAACTTGAAGGAACGCGCCAGGACGCGACCCATATTGAGAAAATATAGTATATAGAGGGGGATGCCAAAGGTGGCATAGATAACAGTAAAGCCCTTGCCCCAAGGCGTACGCGGTGCCATATTTCCATAGCCAATCATTGTGATGACAGAGAGGCAAAACATCAGGGCAGCCGGAAAGCTCCAGATCTGTTCCGGACTACGACCCACATAGCCGTTCTTAACGATCACAGCGATTTGCATCTGATATTCACGCAGCACCACATTCGTCTCGTTCACCCACTTTGGCTTATCAATTAGATTGTGCTCCTCGGTGATGTTCCACAATCGCTGCGAGCAATTCTGCCGCAGTTCGAGCACATGGGCCGCCGTCTTGTCCACATATTCGCGCTCGATGTTCATGAAGGCGAATGCGCCACAGATCGCATAGAATACGATGAGTGCACCGACGCCCACCTGTGTGCACATGAATGTGACGAAGTTTCTGCAGCAGCGCTTCACGCGTTTACGCGGCTGATTGCTCGTGGTCGTGGAGGAGACAGTTGAGGCGTCCACGCCCCCGACACCAACAGCGCCTGCACCGACGCCCAGCATCTGTGGCGAGCTGCGTTGAAATTTGTTCGACATTGTGTTGCTTGTTGCGAGAGCCGCCAAACATTTACATAGTTATATAATTCGTGGGCCACACATCAAAGTTGTTACTACTTATAGATCAATGTATATGTGTATATTTCGTATCTTTTCCTTTATGTTAATTGGAAATTTGATGTGGTTTTTCCGATTTTTATATGCACAGCAGAACTTTAAAAATCAGCACAAATGCTATAAATAAATCCACGCACTGCTCACAGAGCATTTGCCGTTAATGAGGATACTCGACCATTTACGATCCGATGTCGAGCTCTATAAGATGTGCACACTGCGGACGCCAAAGAATAACTGTGTGTGTGCTCCAAAAACTATTTTCTCTTGGGCAGAAATATCAACAAGCCTTTTAACCAAAAACCATGTCGGAAGCGTAATCGGCGATCCATCGAAGATTCAATACCCTTACAACAAGTTTTTCTTATAAGAAATCTGTTGCTGATGTTGATAGTATTGCACTTTGGCCAAAACATGTTGAAAAATGCAAAAGAACTCAACTTTCAATGTATGTATGTATTTTGCAATGTACCCGATTTTGCCCTTATCCGAAAATTAGAGAACTCTCAGGAAAAGTATAGCAACGACAGCACAAGCATTTTAAATAGTATGGGATTGAATCAAAATTATTTTTGGATACAAAACATAGCAATTTTTTGCTTTTACGATTTATGAACTATGGAATTAAATTAGAAAATCAAAAAGATGTTTACGTTGTGGCGAGTGTGAGCGGATTTTGGCAGACAGAAAGTCTTGCGAGCGTATGTGATTAATGAATTGAACAGATAGCAAACCTTCATAATATGTCTGTGTAACAACATGTACTATGAAAAATAAGCACAAATTATTTATTTCATTTGAACACGCACATTGTCGGCATTGCGACGTCAGGGGTAAAATGACAGCAATAACAATACGTAAGCAAAACAAAGTGTATGTAAATATAAACAAAGAATAAAAGCGCGAAAGAGAGCGGAAAAGAAAAAAGCGCCACAGTGTGAATTGACTCAAAACGGACCTAAGTACCGTTGCGCAAAGAACAAAAAAAAAATGAAGCAAACACATTTTTTTGTATTTTATTTTTATGGGAATTTTTTGACAATTTCACTTTCAGGGACGTGTGCATTCCGCAATTGCATAACACACCTCCCTTTTTGCATGCTCTTAAGGGTCGTTCACATTCGGCTTAGCCGGTTAAACCTGTACACACAACAGACAACAGATACACAAGAAGAGGCACAAGATCAATGAGTACGCAAAAACGGGTCAGTGGCGGTGGCTTTGCGGTAGGCAAGAAGCGTTGCATTACGTGGGCGTCATTTTAGGGGTGCATAGCAGAGCAAAGGTGGCGGGAGAGGTGGGAGATGCTGCGCTTATGTGGTATCCTTATGCGCGTCATTCGCTTTACTGCTAATGCAGTTTCTGCTCAGCAATGACCCTGAAGTTGTCTGAAGGGCCAAGCGCAGCAGCAGCGCAGCAGCAACACCAGCTCTTGAGGGGTGAAATGCGTAGCGAAGAGATGGATTTTTTCAATACACACACTTACGCACACACACACACACACAAACTAACACTTTGCTCACGCATATACCCGCGAGCATACACACAAACACACGCACACACACATATTTTACAAATTTATGCAAAATTTTCAGCGCACCGCGCGAATTTTGCACGCTGAAACAATTGGCCGCTCTCTCTGTACTTACGCCGTTTTTTGTTTTAAGTTGTTGTTATAATTTGCTTAGTTAGAAAAATATTCCCGCGTCTTTTGCTGCTATCCCGTTTTCTTTTATCTTTGCGTCTGTATTTATAATTTCGTATTTTTACATTGATATTTTCACTCAGAGCGAATATGGGCACACAAATCCTGTTAAAAATCCAAAGACTGGGCACTTTGGCGTCTGTGTGGCAGCATAGCTGCTAACAAGAATACCATATAAGAAAATACTAAAAAAATACCGAAATGTGAAGCTCAGTTTTTATTTTGACGAAATGGCAACCTTAAAACAATTGTGTCTCATTGTATTTGAAAGTTTGGAGGGAAATGCAAACACATGCGAATATAGCATAAAAGAAGGTAAACAGCATTGGGTTCAGATAAAATCTTGCTGAAATTAAGCATATTATTACATACTCTTGTAGACCGGAATCACTCTGTCGACGTCCAATTTCATTATAAATCAACTAAATATTGAAAAACCATAATATATTTACTTATTTTTGTATTTGTTTTATTTTATTTATTTAATAGCATCTATAAAAATACAAAAGTCAAAAAATTAAATTAAATTATAAATTAAATTTTAATATTAAATTTAAATTAAAAAAAATAAGAAATATTTATAAGATTTATGGGTCCAACATTTGTGGCATGGATTGGAAAAAAACCAGAAAAATCCCAATCAGACAAAAAATATTTAGTATAAATTACTTAAGCCCCATGATACAATTAGATGACTTTGTATTGCTTGAAGTCTATTGTAGTCATAACAGAGTCATCGAAACGCGATATGCAAGGAAGTAGTACAGCAGGTCTGGAGGGAAAATAGAAAACATGATTTGGACGTACAAGAGAAATGAGGAGTCATCAAATTCCTTTGACCTGCTCTTAAGATTTAATATGACAATCGAGTTTTAATTTATGGTCAAGAAGTAAATTCATATCATTTACAACATTCAATCTATCAACAACTTAAAGTAATGGTAGGAATGATTCAAGAATCAAACGCATTACTGAAGTCTGAGTAAACGACATCGGTATGAATTTTATTCGAAAAACCAAGGGATGGAAATTTAAGAACGTTGGTGCTAGTAGACCTACATTTCGTTAAAAACCATGCTGGAAAGTTGAAGTTATTAACATTTTGTAAAATGCCTTAGGTATTGGGAACAAATTGGAAAGACTCCTGTAGTTTTCAAATATTTTTGCCATTTTTATTGAGTGGAATAATAAAGGATTACTTCCAAAACGCGTGCAAAGAGAAAGTATCAACTGACAATGTAAATAATTGATAGTTTACAAAGAGACTTAGATTCAGTACTTATGTACACATTCCGGAACTCCACCTGGACGTGGAGTGACAAAAATGTAATTAGACCTTTAAATATGAAGGAATTAAATACATGGCGAAGATTCAATTTCGTTCGGAGTGAAGATAGTTCATCGATTATTATAGTCTCAAATTTATATAGCTTATAGCTTATATAGCTTTAAAATGTAGGGCAAAAAATTTGTAATTCGAGTTTAGAAAATTCATAGTGACCTTCCTAGGATATTCAAACTGTGCCAAAACTGCACCGATTCTTATGAAGGATGACAAAATTTTGATTAGTTGTGTGTTAGATATCGTTTCTATATTTAACTTGAATGTATTTAATTGTTCTAATATGTTTGGTAAAAATGATCGACTTCAATAATCCGTTCGAAAATGTACGACAATGATTTTGGAAACAAACTGCAATCCTTTTCTTGGTGATACATGATAATTTATAAAGCAATTATGGATACAGTTTCAATCGATTTTTCGATATTCCCACTTAACCTGTTATAAATTTGTATGATATATTAAAAGGCTTTACCATTTGATTCTTATTATGACTTATACTTACTTATATAAATACTTATCACTGGACATCTATACTTACTGAATTACGTGGACAAGTTGAACAAATGCTGAAAATATAAGAATACCCGCAACTTCACCCAGAAACCCTAACGATTTGAATTGTGCTTCCAACGAAGGGCATATTTACTAGAGTCGTATACCCAATATTAAACTATGTTATTAATAATAATCGTAAATTTTAATTGGTTTTATTTTTGTTGACATTAAAATGCTGCTAGTGATGTATATTTTGGATTTAATTTGAATAAATTTGCAATATATGCATATACTTGTATATATGTATAGTATATGAATTGATTTATATAAATTGTTAGACGACGAAAAAATTTGTTTATAATATTTGCCATTTGTGCCATGACTTTATGTAATAGTTAAAAATTCACAAATGCATACAAATGTCTACATATGTATGTATGTATTTGAGCACGTATTTCCATTAGTTGTTATTATTATTATAAATACAAAATTGTTGAGTGAAGAGTGAAAAAATAATTACATCAAATCTTGTTGCGTGTGTGGTGCACGTTAATCAACTCATTTTTTGTTTTTTGTTTTTTGATATAGTTATGTAATTCTTCAGTTAGTGAGCCCCTATATAAGTTTTGAGTTTTACATATAAAAATACTCCATTTTCCAGTTGCTATAATTTTTGATTTTTTTCTAGCTCTCGAAGAGAGTGCAGTATTTTTTTTGTTTGTTTGTTGATGTTGCATTCCTTTGGTTATGGTTAGGATATTCCCATTCTAAATACGTAGAGTATGTAGTAATTTGTATGTTTTTAATATAATTTCATATTTATTACATTTTTGGTACATAAATCTGTGTGTTGTGTTGTGGTGTGGTGTGGTGTGTTTTGTTGTGTTGTGTTGTTTAATTTGCGTTCAACTTTGTGCTGTTGTTTTTGTTGTAGACGTTTTGTTGCAATTTTTGTTGGTTTATGTAGTAAATAGTTATAAAACTAAATAAAATTATAATCATATATTTATATACACACATACATAACTTAAAACAGTGCACGAAACTAAAGTCATAATAGCGGTAAATTATGAGCTAAAAAATATTTTATACATTTTGTGCTTTGGACCGAAATATAATAATTTTGATAATTCAATATAATTAAAAGGCAAGCAACATAAATTCAATTACCAAAAAAATATTATATATCTATGTCGCCTTTCCTTAATTATATTCGTTTTTTGTTGTCCATAATCTTGTTATGTAAAGTTTTGTGCCGAAAATATCACATTGATTTTTATTTTTGTTTTACTTTGTTTTGTTTTTTTTTGTAAGATTTTTTCATATTTTTCATTATCATTTTGCCATTATTAATTTCAATAAGTGCCGAACCATAATTTTGCTTATCACAAAATGTTTAAAATTATTCAATTTATGCAGGGACGTTTTATTTTTTTTTTATTATTTTTATTATTATTATAAAGTACTAAAGTTATCCGATCGTATTTAGTACACTTTACATACATTTTTTTTTTTTTAGATGTTTTAAAAGCTTCAAATTACAAAATTTTTTGTGTTTGTTAAATTAAGTTTACTTAGTTGCTTCTGATATGAATTTTTTAAAATTTAATTTATTGTATATTGTTTTACACGAGTTTTT